>CM069295.1:14408706-14818706 GCA_035609425.1 Epinephelus awoara | reverse complement strand
GGCATTTTAATATGGGGGCCACCTGGGATTGACTTGCTCCTAGAACCAGCCTCAGTGGCCATTGGAGGAACTGCAGTTTTCAGCCATTCCACGCTGGCTTCTTTTTGCTGCCTGGTCAGATGTTTGTTTTTCATGATTTTGCTAATGATTTTTTAATAAGAGCTCGATGCTGTGCTGAGACTACAAAACAGATGCTCTGCTTAACATGCTGAGTAAATAACTGTTGGATTCTCTTTTGCTGAAGTTTGAGTAACCCTTTGCATGCTGCGCCATAGTGACTACAGTATTGCATCAGCAATACTCCTCATTGATTATCTATAGTGAATTTTTTTTTTTTTTTTTAATTTATACTTGGTCATCACGTCTGATTTAATAATTAAAATTTAGTGTTCTGCAGTCAATTCTTTGATGTTGGAGTGCATCAATCTCCTGCTCTGCACTGCCAAAATGCTTGCAAAAAGAACAATGTGATTTCTGACAGCAGAAACTGCCGATATTGAATGAATTCTTTGATTAAAAGCAAAGAGTGCACCTCAGGACACTACATTCACACACGCACACACACTAACACACGGTCCAAGCCTTTTATGGGAGAGTAATAAGGGTTTTATGTGCTGAGCATACATTTAATTATGTCACCGCGTGCTCAAAGCCCAATAACACAAATCCTTGTCTTAACCACTATATGAGAAGTTCTTTATTTCAGAATAATGAGTGAAGATAGGAGACGGTTTTTAATTATATTGAATTTAAAATGTGTACTATTACTGCTGTTTAAGCTTAAGATGTACACAATATATCCTGTGACTCCTGAGTGTTTGTTTTGCAGACACGGCCTTGCATGTTAAAATCCACCACTACTTTCTCCTCCACTCAGTACAAACTGCAAGCTTTGACGACGATCCCCGACAAGCACGTCTCCACTTCATCTGCTCCTCCACAGACCGTTTGAGTGATCTGCACACCACGAGCCCTAAACCACCGTTTCACTCTCAAATACGCAGACACTCATGCACTCACGTCGCCCCCAGTGCTGGCCGTCAAGTTGCCATGGGCAACGCCATGGTGACAGGCAATATTTGAGGTGGCCTTATCCAGAGCGAGCAGCTTTCAGCTTTATAAGAAAAGAACTAAGGCGGAGGAGAAAGAGAAATATCAGCCTGTTATTTATTGATTGCTATCTTAGTTTCTTAGTTACCTTCTTAAAGCCTGTCTGGCCAAACACAAACTCAGTGAGACTTCCCCTGCCCTCTTCACCTATTTGTTTTTAATTAACACATTCACCAGGGTCTTTTGGTTTTAGATTGAAATGATATTTTTAAATGAAAGTGCCACCGATATCCCAAGGGTACTTTAATTTTTGCTGATTCTTTGTTGTCTATTAGAAAAAAAAATACACAAAATTCCTCCCTACTTGACAGGCAGCAGGTGTGTGAGTGCTTTGCTGCCAGTAATTTGGGTGCTGCTTCTTCTTAATAAAATGTTTTGGCGCCATCCAGAGGTTTACTCGGCGAGATACAACTCTCAGTTCAGGGTATAAAAAAAGAAAACATAATACCAGCTGTTGCTGACTCACATGTCAAAACACAGCTCCTCTTTCCCAGCCCCGATGTTCTGTGAAAAGAATAATATCAAAATTGACAGAGGGAGTTGATGCATCGGTTTGTGCACCAAAGGCTGAGTGTGGTCTGTGCCAAACTACCAGTGGAGTGACTTTAGAGCTGGAGGAAAGATTTACAAATTGGATGAGAGGTAGAATTTGTTGTTAGTGTGCTGGAAAAAAAACACTTGTTGTTACCACACCATGGCTGTAATGACTTGAAGAGATTAAATTTTCTCTCATGACATATCAGAGGCTGCTTTTTTTTTAAAAAAAAAAAAAAAAAAAAAAAAATACATTCTTTCGAGTCTTTAAAATAACAGGAGGGATTATTAGTTAACTAGTTAACATTTGAGTAATGCTGGCTTTCCTTGTCAAGATATTGTCATCAGCTTTTCATCTGATTCCAAATCAGCTTACAAGCTCCTCTTGTTGCCTTTACAATAAACTGGAAGAATAAATGAAAAAACAGATCCTTAGCTTTTCTTAAGTTTTCTGCCTTAATCCTTTTTATAGTGAAACCTGATCTAAACTTGGCGGAACAGTCTTTGACAGCACTCTCTTTCTTTGAGTTTTAAAACTGTGCTTTTTTGAGATCCTAAAGGATCTGTTGGGGAGCAGTGAACTACGTGTAAATAAACTAGTAGTTTAACTGCATTTTGCAGTAGCTTTCTTACTTGCAGTGATTCATAACTGCTTATTCTCTTGAGGGTTGTGGGAGTCTATTGCAAGGTACACCCTGGACAGGTCGCCAGACTATCGCAGGGCTAATACATAGAGACAGACAACCATTCACAGCAATGGGCAGTGTAGAGACACCAATTAACCTGTATGTCTAACTGACTGTGGGAGGAGGCTGGACAGCGCTGACACAGGGAGAGCATGCAGACTCCGCACAGAAGGGCTCCCTCCTGGGATTTTTTTTTTTTGCCATTTTTTGTATAGTTAACTAATGAAACAGTTTTAGGCCATTAAAGGAAAGAAATACACTTTTATTTTTATTTTACCATTGCTCAGCAGCTGTAATTGAACCCCCTATGACGACTATATAAACTATTGGGCACTTTTTGCAATTAACTTGAGTTGAGTGGCATTTGACTTTTTTTGTCTTATATATTGTGACAGTTTTGTAGCACAGAATAGTTTGAACTACTTTCTCTAAGTAGCTTTACTTACCCAAACTAGATTTCGCCCTCAAGTGACATTCCTGTAGTTCAACTTCTTCCAGAGTGAAGTAATTGGAAGCTTGCAATCCTATGCTGTCAAGGTTGCTTCCCCAGCACTGATTGCCAGACTCTGGCCGGACAGACCAGTTACAATTTTAAATCTTAGGTCTGTTACTGAATGCCAAATCAATCAGAGTTTACCGTTCAGATCACAGATCACAGTTCAGAAGTATTTTTTTTATTTATTCATAAAGAGTTATCGGCTGTGAGAGGTCAAAACTGGTTATAGATTTAAAGGTCTTTCAGAATTCTGAATCTTCTGAATTGATGTTAGAATATCCCGTAATAATAGCATCCTTTAATGAAATGCATGGGTCCACTAGATAGATGAAACCATCTAAATTTAAACTCGCTCAGGCCTTCAAAACTGAGAAGAGAGACTATGCCTTTTTCATTTGCAGTTTTAGGCTCCTATTAACCAACTAATTCATTTCTTTTGCTCGGCTGCGGTTCCTATTCTCCAACACTGGCCTGCCCAGAATGAACGCATTAGCAGCCGGATTGTGCTCCCTGCTCCCTAATACCTCAGCCCTCTTGTCTTTGCTGCTGAGCATCAGAGGAGTCATAATCCATTTGTAAATGCATTTTCTCTATTCCAGTGAGGAGGCGGCGAGAGTTGCTGTGTGCCAATGTTATGTATCGATCCTGCAGGATTCAACAAATGAAAGAAGTTGTTGGAATGCTCACAGATGTTTTGTAATTCTGAATAACTTATTCACATCCACACGGTCCATTTGAGGGCTTAACAATACCCAAAGACAATACTTGGCTCTTGTTTCTCTCCATTCACATCGCATCTCAAACTTTGTTCAGCTGTGAGTCAGCGTGCTCGCAGCTGCCAAGGCTACATACATTACACTGCAGGTAACCACAGCAACAATGCTGCTGCTTTAAAGCCAACTTAACTTTTCATGGTGATGTTAAGCTCATTTAACTTGAGGATGTAGTTTGTGGTGCTGCATGCATATAATGCATTGCGTTATACAAAAGAGTGTTTCTGTTATTAGACTACCCTCATAGATTTAAGATATAAATAGAGTTGACAAAATAAAATAAACGCCTGTCAGTATAATTACTTCAACAGAAAACAAACTGCAGCCTCCAAAATGATCATACAGTTAAATTAGCACCTCTCTAAAACATGATAAAACTCACTTCACTTAAACAAACTGTTGATTAATTCAAGCGTTTCACTACATGAGCAAAAAGACTTCTATCATTTTTTAGATGTTTCAACAGACTTCTTATTGTAAATATTTAGTTAGTTTATTGGTTTAAAATACAGAGACAATACACATTAATAAACATTACGCCGGTTTAGCCAGGTTGGCTAATTTTCAACCATAGTCTCTGGGGCAAGTGACATGAGCACTACAATCATTGAAGTATACATTGCATAAAATACCTAATTAAATAAAGCAATATACAAATATGGTATACATGACAGTTTAGTAGAGCAGGTGGTCACAGAGTTAACCATCTCTCTCTCTTTTTATCTTCTGTGCTCTTCTCACTGGGTTTAAGTGGGCGGGACTCAGTTGGAAAATGTGATGTTACTGATTCCCGCGCACCAATCAATGTTACTGCAATGCTGCATTACCCTCTCTACATTTCTCTCTACACCTTACTTGTTAACTGGCTAAAGCACATGGTTGCTATATAAAGACAGCAGCTGTGCTATCTGTCACCCATCAGAACATTTAAATGACATCTCTTGTATCGTTGCCTCTTTATACCTCTTAAGCATGAGTGTTGCACTTCACTACCGCAAGAGGACACAGCTCAACAGGGTTACTAATGTGTTTTTCTTTCCCTGCAGAATGCTGGGGTGCTGTTTAAGATCCGAGTAGTTGGAGGATCGGCAGCCTACAGCTACCTGTCCCCACAGGACAGCAGGCCGCTGTACCATCCTGCAGTTGACAGGTAGGACACACATGCACACATACACTCACTCAAAGAAAAACAACACACCTACACTGTGCCTAATCAACATATACTGCACAGTCTTATACAGTACTCTACATTCCAGGAATTTATATTCAGAACACACTGCAAAGAAGGGCTTTACGAGCGCATAAGACTCAAAGCTGCAATTCCTTTCAGGAGCGAATGGACCTTGAGAGGATTACAAGGAACTGGGTATAATGATTTCAGTTTGACGGTGTGAAGATAAGGCCTTTATTTCCTGTGTGATAAAGAGCATGCTGCTGAGGAGCTTAGTATAAATCTCTGCTGTTGTTCTACTGATCTGCAGTGAAGGTCAGGCCTGCCACAAAGGAGTTAGGAAATGAGATCGTCTTTCAGATGAAACCAGTCATTCACTGGGTGTGTCTGTTTGTGAGTGTGTGAGCACCTGTCTGTGTGTGTTCATGCTTTTGTGTGCTGATATCACATTAGGATAAGATCATATCAACTTATCAAAATAGTGATGGCGTGTGTCTAGTATGCTTGTCATTCCTTTGCATATTTCATTTATTTCATGTTTTTTTTTTTGTCATACAAGTATGTAGCATGAACCAGTCGCCAAAGCTTTGGTATTCCAAGTTTTTGAACCTTTTTTCCAGAGTGTTAAAAGTATACTATGCAGGATTTGTCGGTTACTGTTTGTGAACAGTATTGCCAACAAAAGTGAAAGGGCGATATCATCACCATGCTGGCGTATGCCCGTGGTACACCGAGTAGACGGAGCCTGCACACCATTCAAAACGTGCACGCCGGATGCCCGACTAAATTCAAACAACAAAAGCAGCGCGCACCCCCACCGCGACTACATGGCTGACCAACCACAACAATCACTCACTTTTTTGATTGCAGTCTCAACCCTAAATAGCGAAGTAAAGCACATTATGCTGTTACAACTGAAATAAGAGCAGGCAGCAGGTGATTGCTCGTACCTTTTATCTCTGTGGTATCATTATACGTATGTTCAACATTAATGACACAATAAACCTTGATTGCCTAAGAGTGATGTTTCTCCCTCTCCACTTGACATCACTTTTTGCTGGATTGCCACACACTTCTAGTGGGTCATACTGTAAGTGATGGTTGAGAGGGATTACTTTTCTATGAGTGTACAGTATTTTTGAAATCCTGCATAGTTGACTTTTAAGGATTAATTCTTCCAAATTACAACACAATATTGTCCCCCGTATTCTTCAAAAGCCATGCTGGTGGTATAGTCTTTATGTGCTAATGTTTGCACATCTCCACCATCTCTTCTACCAGCATCTAATGCATTGGTAAGATATAAGATACCTTGCCACTGCATCGCCGCACTAGTATTATGCACATAGTTGTTTTTAATATAATACAATTGAATTACAGTTTTCAATTTACTGCTGTGGTCATCTTACTGTGTAATCACCTCGTTACTAGATGTTTGCCGTTTGCCTGCATGTTGCCGCAGAGGCTGGTGAGTGCCACTAGAATGTTTGTATAATTTTGCAGTGTTTAATGGGCCAGCTGTTATGTGCTGGCAGCTGTCTGGCCAATCAAAGCTCCTACTGCTGCTCTGCGAGATGGATTTAATTTCATTTCTATGTGGCAGTGCTCACACAGAGAGCTGTCTTTCAACGAGAGTGATCAGATGGAAAGGTTAAATCGGGAAAAATGAGTTGTGACATGGAGCATGATAGGCAGGCACATTAGTGAATGGAATAAGAAAAAGGAGGAGTTTTTCATTTCAGATTTGAATTTCAGTGATGAATTAATCATTTAATGACAGTAAAGGGTAATAAAATGACCTGTGATCTTTTTATGCCTCGGCGCCAGCGATAGCCGTGGCTGGAGGAAACTAAGTTTTCGGGGTTGTCCTTCTGTCCGTCCTGTCCTCTCAATAACGCCTCGAGGTAATCTCCTCAAATTTGGCACAAATGTCTAGTTGGACTCAATGGTGGACTGATTAGAGTTTGGTGGTGGATGGTCAAAGGTCAAGGTCACTGTGACATGACAAAACATGTTTTTGGCCAAAACTCAAGAATTAATTTACTATTTATGAAAAAATGAAATGTCTGATAGGATATAGCTGTGAAGTGATGATTTATGCAAAAGGTCAAAGTCAGCTTCACTGTGACAGTATAATTCTGCAAGAAACACCATTCTGGCCATTTTTCAACATCATAACTCAGGAAAAGAAGGGGAGACATTTGGTCAGATACCTAATTGGTGACACTAAACTTGGGCGTCCACCTTTAAACTGTGCTGATTTAGTATATCTTCTGTGCTGCTGGAGGGCAGATGTGTGTGAAGCATGTTTTCACAAACATGGATGTAAACTTTAAGTGCAACTTGACTAGAGCAGACAACTGCAAGGGGGTAATTCTAGTTTATTATTGGGTACTTGTTGAAATTAAACACGGCAAAAGTCATACTCTAGCCTTCATAGTCTGTGTTTCTGCCGCTTGCTTTAGTATTTATTGGAATCCACGACTCAAGAAATGTCCACTTTTCACAGAACAATTACACACACACACACACACACACACACACACACACACACACACACACACTCACCAATGCATTCACAGTTGCACACTTAGTTTTTAATATTCACAAAGCCATGTAGCCCCATGACAGCTCTATGAATACCTGAGTAGGAAAAATGTTTGTTTTTTTAAATGAGTGAATTGTTTTTGTGAGAGCTATCTTGTGTGCAATGTGTCTGCTCCGTGTGTTCAATATATTGTTGTGAGTGTGACACCACCAGAGATAAGGTTGCTCATTTATCCAGAGGCTATTATTATTAGTATTATTGCTGCACTTATTTAAAATTCAAGCCCAATTCACAAGCAGAGAGAGAGGAGCATTTGTAAGTAATAGATGGTAATTCAGTATTGTTTTATTGAGCTCTTTAACCTCTCTGGAATGTGTTGACATGTTATGTAAGGCTGACATCTAGTGGTAATGATCAGTACGTGCATTTCTGTGCATTGAACACGTTCACAGTAAACAATAGGTTGTGCTTAGAAGATGGAGTGAAACCACTCACAGTGAGAATAGGTCAATATTGGGCGGTACTGGAAATCTTCAGACTGTCTCCATCCAGAATACAGATGCTTTGCATTATCATAGGGATTTCATTTTGACACAGCTCAAAAGCATTTGCCGTCAGAGATCCGTCATATACCCACAACAAAAAAATATAACTTGTGCCCAGATCATCCAGCAATTGTTTAATCTACCTTGGCCCTCTGACAGCACTGTTTGGCTGTTGAATACCAATGATGTTTTTTATCTTTTCTCCCGAGATCAAAGCAGTGCAGAAACGTTCGGCAATACAAACACAACACCTTCAGCTACATAATGACTCCACATCAGAAGGTTGAGTATAAATACTAGATGTGAAGTCAGGTCTCACCTGTGCAGATGTCACTCCGTCTAATCCCGCTGTTGCCTGTGTGTGTGTATCAAGGAGAAATAAAATGAAATAAACAAAAACAAACATTCAAAAACAGTCTCAGGGCCGTGGTCAGCACAGAGTGGCCATTATCTGCTGCATGACAGCGGCACAAATTTCATCCTCCTTTGGTTTTGCGGTTGCATGCTTTTTCAGATGTGGCAAAACTTTCTACAAACACTGACTAAACTAAGATCATAAGATGTGTCTTTAAAGTTTGTGTCTTGCTGTCTGATAGGGCTCTGAAGTTCTGCGGCCCTGGGGGACCCCCGCACGTTAAGGTTGTCATCGAATGGGATAACAAGACTAAAGAATGGTAAGCATTATGCACATTTAAATTTCTACTAACATATCCAAATGTAAATAAGCACGTAGGCAGAACGCACACACAGATTATTGACTGTTGTGGGTGTCATCCTGAATATCATTTGACCATTTGCTTGATTTCCCAGAACACACGCTGATTCAGTCTGTGTGTGTCTGTGTGAAATGGTGCAAACATACATTTGCACTGATCTGATTACACTGTGTGAGTGTGTGTATGCACATATCTGTGTGTGTGTGCTCCAGTCTCTTTGGCAGTATCCAAGAGGAGGTGGTGAAGGACGCAGAGAGTGTGAGGAACCAGCAGCAGCAGCACCTGCAGCAGCATAGTTGTACCCTGGACGAGTGCTTTCAACTGTATACCAAAGAAGAACAGGTGAATTGTATGATGTAATTGAGATCAAAATGAAGGCCCAGTTCGAAGATGGGTGTAGTCTGAGTATGGGGGCCGGACATAGCAGGGTTTTTCCTGGCTTAAAATGAGGTGGTACCATCCTGATCATGCATTCTCATGTGTGCTGTGCCTTCAACCAGCTCGAGGAAACACATAAATATTTTAGTAGTTCCAATAGTGCATGACTAGATAAACATTACAATGATTAATTTATTGTGGCCAAATCATCGCATAAATAGTCAGTTGTGTTTATAATGTGAATTATTGGATACCAAATCTTAATCTGTGATCCCAGTGATATTTGCTGGTGTAATGAAGTAGCGTATCACAGAGCATGTTTAGCTTATAGTTTAGACTACAAACATGACCACACACTGATACACTGAATATTTTGTTATTAGTCAAAATATTAATTACACATGTGTAGATCTCCTCTAGTTTTTGAAGCATTTAGTATTAAGTAATCCCCTCTCACACTTTTTTACAAGACAGTTTTATAAGACACTTTATCTGTTTTTTTTAATACTTTTTTATTCCTAAATTATTTGCTTTTATCAGTATATATGGGAGTCATGTTTTCATGGATGGTAATGATCTAATATAATGTTTTTAAGATGCCTGTTTGAACTTTTGAACTGGAAAAAGTTGATTTAAAAAAACGACTTTATTTCGCTACATTTCACTGGTGTAAACTGGTGTCTCATAGCCTAATCGCCAGAAAAAATGTTGGCAGTGAATGCTTCTAGTATAGGCAGTACAGTGGATATGTTGAAACTGTACATTTCAACAGTACTGTGGTTAACATGTGCTTCAGCTTTGGCAGAGAATTTATTTGGTTATGGTTATGAGCAGATCATGTTTTGGCTTGAAATACCCCATTTGGGTGCACAATGCTGGCAGGACAAGCAGCAGTGTCTAGGTAAAAAAACAACAGCTTGTCATGGCACTATCACCGCCAATGGTTCACCACAAAACACAATATTGGAGCCTAGAAATCTGATCGGAAACAGTAAGGAGTTGCTAAAAAAAAAAAAAGTACTGCATTTGTTGTTTTTGGTCTCAACCAGTAGTCCATAGCTAGAGAGGTAAAAGGACTTCTGTTTTTTCTAATGATTTTTTTGTTGTGGTGCCAAAGACGTTATCGTTGGGAACACTGCGGCACACCGGGCTGTTCCTGCTTTGCTGCGGTCCAAAACCAAACAGACTGCTCTTTTCTTCTTCTTTGGTAGTTTTGGCAGTGCCTTTCCTGGTGCACTGTGCTGCCTATGATAGCACCACCACATCAGTGGATGCCACAGATGCTGTTACAAATATCAGAAATCCACCAGGTGCAGCATTTGTTAAAGAATTGTTTTCCAATATGTTGCCCATCAGAGTTTTGTAGAGAGCTGGAGGCAAGACAAAACTTGACAGCGGCACCTGCCTTGTTATTTTCTACACAGGGAAAAGGGGGGTAGGAATGGCAGAGTTGAGAGATTATTCCTGTTCTCTCATTTTGTTTATCTATATTGGTGACTTGAGTAAAAAACAAACCAAACAACCATTACTGAAGCTGTAAAACTGTAAATGAAGGCAGTATTGATCCATCCATCCACCATTTCCTCATACCTGTTTACAGGTGTTGGGGAGTACTACTGAAAATATGAAGTTGTATGAAGTATTACAGTGGCTCCAGAGGAAACTGGACAAAATCTGTAATAGTGCCTCAAGGGCTGTCACTTGGGTTAGTGCCGGTAAGGTGTGAAGACTACAAATCTGAAAATGATAGAAAAAATGTTGGTGTGGAGTTAGAGAGAAGTGAGCATACCAGATCTCTGTAGCCTGCTTCCAACCTGGTCTCACTCTGAAGGAGTCGAAATCCAGAACTTGATCAGTGACTTTCGGTGTCAAACACTGACGAAAAAAAGCTGTCCTTTTATGTTGTCATGATATGTGGCCGGTCGCCATTATTGTTTAACGGTGCCTGGAGGTGTCAGGGGGAAACATAGTGGGACAACAACGAAAGTTAAGGTGGCGGAAGTCCAAGAGGGCAGGCAGGAGAGGTGGTGAATGGGTCCGACAACCACCGACTTTCACCCAGGAGGTCATGTTCGCTGTTAGCCAAACCCTGTTCTTTTTTCTTATACCCAACCACATGCTTTTGTTGCCTAAACCCAACCATGTGTATGTGTTGGGAAAATGTAACCATGTGCGTTGTTATTGTTGAAAGAAAAAGACCGTCAATTCATGGCGTTATACCAATGTAGTGCCTTTATTTTTAAAGAGACTGTACGCAAACAGTATATTTCCTGTGGAAACGGAAGTGCTTTTTGAAAACAGACAATGCATGTAAAAGGGAGAACTTGAATTGGCGTCCCAGAATGTCGACAACTAACGCACCCAGGGTACCTTGCATGTCATATCGCAACCTGAAAAGTTTATCACCAAACGTAGATTTGTGACGAGGCCAGAGTGAGAATGTGTTGCTGTTTCTCATCTCTGCTTGAGACTAGAGGCTCAGGACTACTTCAGCCGCTACGAGCATAATGCAATCTAAATCTTTCACTTAACAATCAGCAGTCATGTTGCATTGTGGGTAACGTAGGCACCTGGTTTTGACAAGGAATAACAATGCTTGAAATTAAGTGCAACACAAAATCTGTGTAGTAATTTACCAATGTAAAAATAATGATACTCTTGTTAGATTTCTTTAATATTAAGATACATGTCTTAGATTTCCTCTCATTGCTTCGATTGCCACCTCCATCATTATAATAGAAACTAAGAACATAATTTACATCCTGCAGTTGCCCTCATGGGCACCCTGGGACCACTTTTTTCATACAGTAAGTTGGCAAGACTTTATAACTTGTTAGTCATATACACCAGAGTCAACAAACTGCGTACTTTTATGTAGTCTTAACTCCCACACAATTATACCAGCTGTGAGTTCGTCTTTTCTTTAATGCCAGGGCAAAACGGGGCAAAGAAGGGGAAAAAAAAGCTGTAAAGTATATGGAATATTGCAGTTTATTGCCAAATGGTTTTCACATTTCACATTTCCAGTAATAACAATAATACAAAGTAAGAGCACAATACAAGGAACACAAGAGCCAAGCAGTCCTAATATAAATATGAAATAGAAATGAACAATGAAAATATGTTCAGTTTCCAAAAACTTAAAATTAATGTAAATTTAATAAAGTAAAGTTTCAGGGAACAAGTAATTGGGTAACTGCTTACAGCTGTTCTGCAGTAGTGGAAGTAAATTAAGCCCTGAAAATTGATTCAAACAATTCCGACAGGTGTCCAAACTGTAGGCTTTGCTGATTACTTACAAACTCTCTGTCTATATAAGTAGTGTCAGAACAGATTGTTGCAAAACCACCAACGGCTCCATCTCCAAGTAAATCAGTATAACAATACTACACTATTATTTTGATAGTTGTTAGAGTTTGAATAAAATCACAAAAAGAACAATCCTGCTAATTACAACGTGCATGTTTTTATAGATGCCATCATTTCTATGAGTTATGATAAGACTAAATTAATTACTAAAATCTGGCAACACAAGATTGCTACAATGATCATACAGTATCATCACAATACAGTTCCTCTGAAAGCTGATTAATGATTATAATTGTTTTTCAAGTTACACTGTGAGACAAGACATGATGCTGCATATCTTAACAGATAAAGGTTATGGGGTCATGGGTTTAATCTATATATCTAACCAATGTTTTTTAATTTTATGCTGCATCCAACCCTTGGTTCAGTAGAGACCCCCAGCCAAACAGTGCACCAGTGTCACACCTCAAAAACTGCTCAGTAATGGCCCGAGGAATGAGACAAAGAGTCCGATCCATAAAGGCCGCACCCTTGCAAACCACAGGGCTTAAAGGATCTGTCTCCAACGTCCTGGTGCCAAACACCACAGGACACCTAAGAAGGCCTCATTGTGGATCGGACTTGGCTGTACCCTGTAGAGGTGTGGACACAGGATCTTGGCAGTACTGGCGTGTCCCACGGATGCTTGATTGGATTGGGATCTGGGGTATTTGGAGGCCAGGTTAATGCCTTGAGATATTTGTCACATTCCTTAGGTCATTCCTGAGCAAATCTTGCTACGTGGCGTTGTGCTTGGTTTGTTACGATGTTTGGGTTCCCCAACAGAACATTGCATTGTAACAAGATGAATCAACTTGATTTACTTAACCCGTCAGTGCTTTTAATGTTATGGCTGATCTGTTATGTGCAATTTAAACATTTAATGTTTGCACCAAACAACTTCAGCCTAAAGATGTCCTCAAATCCTCTTTGCGTCACCCAGTCAGCTCATAATACACACACACACACACACACAAATAACATCCTTGAGTTATTAATCTTTCCAAAATAAACAAATAGAAATGATGGATGAGGTAATAATGACTTTACTGTGGTACTTTGTGAAAATAAGAAACGCATCAAACCTTGTGTCAGGAAATAACTGAAAAGATAAACTCCAAAAACCAACAAGATCAGAGTATTACTTTGGTGGAGGAAAAAAAAGATGATATTACCTTGAAGGATATGCAATAAGCAGCTGTTGTTGAAAAAGTGTACAGAACAGGGCAGGAAGCTACACCACTGGCATCATAAATTTTGTTATAGCTACAGCTTGTTTATTCACTCCTAAAAAATGCAATGAAAATTCATAGCCTTGCTCACAGCCCTGCTTCATGCTCTGTAAAACATCACCAATTACTGAATGAAATGAACCAGTTCAGCAGAAGTGTGACAAGTAACTACTGCACACCAGGGAGAGCTCAACCACCGTGCGTCAGCTCCCTCAGATCCTGTGTTAGTGTATCTGCCAAAGTGTAGAACTCCGGCCAGCAGCACTTAGTAGTAGCAGCAATATGTATTCCTCTCATAAAATACTATTAATCTGATTAATCAAACTATGTCAGCTATGATTGGATTTTGAGCATTAGGAACTTGCGAATGATTCTTTAAGTTTTTATACATTTTTTGTCACTAATTTTGTTACAATTGTGTTTGATTGAAGAACCCACAAAAACACAAAGATGAGGATACCTATACAGTAAATTAGAATAAAATGGCACCACTTAATACTACAATGACATAAGGACACAAACTAAAACTGAAATCACATAATTTATCCTGAACATGAATTAAATCACACTTCAGCTATGCAATATGGGTTTCTTGAAATAAAGTAATTGATGGTTTGGGCCTTTTCATAGGATCTGCTGCAAATAATAAAGAGAAACAGTATTCACAGTCTTATTCTTTAAAGATCAATCTAATAGCAAATTTCTGCCGAAGACTCGTCATTACTTATTTTTCCTAACACCCTCTTTAATACCCTCTTTAAGTGAGATGAAAAGGTGAAGGGAGTGTCAGTTTCTAACACTGTGCTACTTTCAAAAAGAAAGTCCGACATGTACCATGTTGAAATAATGATTGGTGCGGGGGCTGAGTCTCCTCTGCCACAGACGAAAGCAAAATCTTCATTCTGATGCCGTCCTGGGTTCAGTCCTCAGTTAGCACTGTGAAGAGAACTGAAAATGCATCAGCTCTTTTATTAGTATTTGATTTGGAAGGAAACGAAGCCTTATAAAAGAAGGTGATGTTAACACATGCCATCCCTCCTCCTTGCTGTGTCAGTTTTTCATTAGTAGGATACAACATGGGTATTACCAAAAACTGGGAAGTTTTCTGTTATCAGAGATGTGGGGTGACCTCATGTCTCAGCAGGAGCATCCTTGTTCCACTTTTTCCCATGTCGGCTAAGCCTCAGGCTGTGGCCTCTGAACGTAACAAAACAGCCTGTGGCCACTGAGGTTTCTACACCCACTGTGTCTTACTGTGCATCTCCTTACTCCACTTCTATTCACATAAAATCATAAAGGAAACTGGTTGAAGACTAAAGTTGCAAAAGGAGTTGCAAAGGAAAATTTCCTTAAAATTTCCAATGGAAGATTTTTGCAATGGTTTTACAATCTTGCTATATAATGATGAAAATTCTGTGGGCGTGTGTGTCTGTTCCATGTTTTTCTCCTGACTGACTTGGTCAATCCATGTGACATTCGGCACAGTGGTAGAGGGTCATGGGAGGATGCAAATGAAGCAATATTACATCAATTCACCAAAGGGGGCGCTATAGCAGCCGATTGAAATTGCAAACTTTGAATGGGCATATCTCATGCCCCGTATGTTGTAGAGACATGAAACTTTGCACAGTGATGCCTCTCCTCACGAGGAACAAGAACCCATAACTTCCGGTTATATAGATTTTCCACCATTTTGAATTTTTTGATAAACACTTAAAATCGATCTCTTCCTAGGAAGTTTGACCGATCTGCATGAAACTCGGTGAACATAATCTAGGGACCAATATCTAAAGTTCCCTCTTGGCAGAAGTTGGAAAACTTACTAAAACTGAGCTTCTATAAGGCAATGAATATTGTGGAGGGCGTGGCTCATCACATAAAGGTGTATAACATCTCAAGGGTTTCACCGATCACCACACAACTTTGTAGGCATATGACCACACATAATCTGAGGGGACCCCTCCATTATTGACCCCATCAAACAAAATGGGGGCACTAGAGAGCTTTCTTATCTAGGCCTAACCGCCATATCGATTTTTACTAAACTTGGTAGATATGTAGAACAGGACGCCTCAAGATGACTGGAGAAATGTAACTCTAATTGGCAGCTGGGTGGTGCTATAACCGACCGATGGCTGTGGCTCCCTCTGTGGCCCAATGTTTTTTTCGGCCACTTTTATTTTTGTACTATCAAATCCACAAAAACTGTCTGAATACATTGCTCTTCTTAATGGGTTCAGTTGACTATTTAATCTGCAATTTCCTATAACCTGTAACCTAAACACACACTATGTGAAACTGTACGAGGGCAACTGTGCACTCAATGGGTATGGACTAGTTTTATTATAAAAAGTGTACCTTTTGATAGTGAAGTCGTTGGGGGAGGAAATGCACATAAAAAGCCAGCACAAGTTCTTCATTCATGTTATTTGATTAAAAGTATGCCCATTTAAAGTGAATGTATCAATACATTGCATTCAGGGTCAGAGTAGAATTACAGCTCCCTGCATCTCTGCAGCCCACACTACTGCCAACACTTTCTGAGCCAAAGGACAATAGCTTTTAGTTTTGATTGTATTACTGGAGTGAATATGTTTAGTGTTCTTATGATATTTCAGTTAAGCAGCAAACTAGATTTACACTAGCATTTCTCAGTGTGGCTTTTGAAAAGGGGGGCATTGAGTAGTTCCCAGGGCGGAGGGTGGGGGTTTGTGGTTTAGTCTTACACATATTCACAATTTTATCATGAGACGTACCTTTACTACCATCATGAAAGGCTTTTTTTTCCAGTGAGGCTTTCCCTGCTATAAACTAGGCTTATTTTTCTAATTCCTTGTGCACAGCTTTTCATTGTTTACTGTGCAACAGCGTGCTCTGGTGCTTTGAGCACACACCTCTGTCAAATCTTTTACCATGCCTCAAGCTATCCTAAATTGGATAGGGGGTGTTGGAAAACCATAAGCCAAAATGCTTTATAGACAGAGAGTGATGGGGACACGGCCCAGGGACAAGCATGCTCAGACAGAGATTTTGGCTGCATCCACCACAGGGTGTTTGGGGGTTGTTTTGGGGGTTTTTGTTCTTTTTTTTTCACATAGCAGGAAGCCTCATCTAGAAGTCATTGGTCTGTGCGGTTGGCTGTCCTCGCTCTTTGTTAGATCTACTTTTGCTTTTCCACTTTCGAAGAAGAGCAGTGCACATCTGATTGCCTACACTGTGATGCATCCAGAGAGAATCCCAAACAGTGTTGTGTGAAAGGGAACTAGAGCGCAGAGCAATAATATACTGCACAACAGAATGTAGGGGAGATTTGAATAGTAGCAGAAATGACCTGTTAGAGTCCAGTGATTTATAAAATAATGAAAATGAATGAATGAATGTGTCATTGGCATGAAAAGTTGCCACATGCACATTTGATAAGGTTACTTCTACTTTTACTTCCACTACAAAAGACACAAATTAAGACCGAGGAGTAAATCATGCCTACAGATGTGTGGACTCAGCAGAGAGAACATTAAAAAATTTCCAAAATCACGCTACTTGTTTGGCACTGGCACCAAATTACCACTTTCTGATTGGCTGCTGTTTGTGATCACAAAGGAGGCCTAATTAGAGTGTATGAATATGAATATAATTTTTATTCACATGGCTTGTTTTGCCCCCTATTAAATCATAATTATATATCAACTGTCTATTTAATCAAATCTGTTACTTGGCATTTGAAGACATGCTTTGTTGATGATATACCACAGAATGATAATTAACATTAATATTCAGGGCAGACAGTTAGCCTACATTTTAATTTGATGGGGGTGGCACTGGCAGTAATGGACCTGGGTCATGGATGGGGGGGCACTGGTCCAAAAATGTTGAGAACTCCACTCTTTATAACTTATTTACACCTTTGGCTAGCTTTTGCTGGCTGGCTGTTACAATGTGATTGAGCGAGCTTATTGATGAGTTTTAATTAGTCTATTTTTATTCATTCTTTATTGTAAAACTTTTTTTTTTTATAAATTACCTGTTCACTTTAATCCTAAATTTTCACCAAGCCCACAATGTTACCTAGCATTTTCAAAGCACCCTACCTTTCCCCTTAGTTAGCTAACTTCGTATTTCCTATTCCTTCGTATTTGACAAATTAATGGATTTATATGGTAAATTAATGGATTACGTATGCTTATGATATGGTCAAAGGTTTTTTTTTCCATCTGTATATGACATGATAAATACAGGAACCAGCCAGTAATTGAAAAGAGAACATTCAAAATAAAAATTTTCAAGGTTTTATTCCCATTTTGCTTCATGGCTTTCTTCCTTTCCACCAGTTTCAAGCAGGCTACCACTTAAGCTTTTTGGTAGGAACAGAAAGTTCTGCAAGACACTGGCTACACTGAAATAGAAAGGGCTGATTTCTTACCTCATTTATAAAAAATTTAAAGAACATCAAATCCATTGTATCTTCTTGGCTCTCTCGCCTCTATAATGAAACGCTGCCATGTCTCAGTTCAGCTTGCTATCTTTAATATTACATATCTCTCAAATCAAACTTTCAAGTCAAATGATTTGGCTTCCTTACTTGATCTTTACACTTTTGGCCAAAGGTTTTCCACTTTACTATCTGATAATATGTTAATTAACATTGACTTTACATTCCCAGCCAAGCTTAGCATCCTAAATATATGACTAGATCTTTGTTGACAAGAAGCGTTCCTCAAAATTTTCTAAATAATTTTTATTTGTAATTATTCAACACTAGTGATTTATTGGATTTCATTTAAGTCCCAATAATAAGGAAGTTAAAGCATCTTTATTTTCTGCACTGTGACGCTGTTTCCAGTTAGATTATGAAGTGTTCCAGGAATGAGTCCTGAAACCTAGGGATGAGTCAGCATTTTAGCACTCCCAGTTCCCTTGTATTGAAGTCAATAGTGGGGTTTTTTTTAATGGTTTTTTGGTGAGATGCCTGCAATAAGGTCTGTGGTTAACACAAGCCGAAGAGACTTTTACATTTTGCTCTACAACATAAAATACGTCAGTAAATACCCCACTGGTAAATTTTGGAGCCTTTACATGTCTTTGTGACCATAGTGTAGCTTGTGGATAGCCTAACGCTATTTTTTTTTTTTATGCTTAAAAAAGTGGCGGTGTTGATTCATGAGGGTTACCTTGCTAAACAAAACGTGTAAGTATCATGAACGTTTGTTTGCCACAGAGTTTATTTTCTACAATAATCCAGAATTCAGTGGAATAATCCCATAGGCTTTTTTTTAAAGATATTTTTGGGCCATTTTGCCTGTAATGGACAGGACAGGTAAGCGTGAAGGGGGGGAGAGAGAGGGGATGATATGCAGCAAAGGGCCACAGGCTGGATTCGAACCCGGGCCGCTGCGGCAACAGCCTTGTACACGGGGCGCCTGCTCTACCACTAAGCCACCGACACCCCTTCCTATTGGCTTTTTGACGAGTGATGCAGAGTGATGGTATCTACCAGGTTGGCCTGCAAAAAAAAAGGTCATCCCTGCAGCACCCTAATTGAGCAGTGTACAGTTACAAGAGGGATTTAAACCACATCTCAACTCAACTCAACTTTATTTATAGAGCACTTTAAAAACAACCACAGCTGAAACAAAGTGCTGTACAAAAATAAAAACAATAAAACAATAAAAAAAAACAGTAAAACAAGAGCAGAGTCTCATGCTGGTTTAAAAGCCAAGGAGTAAAAATGGGTTTTAAGGCTGGTTTTAAAAACAGACAGTGAGGGGGCCAGTCTAATGTGGACGGGTAAATCATTCCACAATCTGGGGGCTGCCACAGAAAAGGCTCTGTCCCCTCTGAGCTTCCGCATAGACCTCGGTACATCCAGGAGCAGCTGATCAGCTGACCTGAGGCACCGAGCAGGAGAGTAAGGATGAAGCAGCTCAGAGAGGTTAGGCGGGGCAAGGCCATTTAAAGATTTAAAAACAAATAAAAGACTCTTAAAATGAATTCTAAAGTGCACGGGCAGCCAATGGAGGGAGGCCAGAATGGGCGTAATGTGTTCCCTCTTACGTGTTCCAGTTAGTAGCCGTGCAGTGGCGTTCTGAACTAACTGGAGACGTGCGAGGGAAGACTGGCTGACTCCAAAATAAAGTGCGTTACAGTCATCCAGCCGGGACGTGATGAAGGCATGGATTACTATTTCAAAGTGCTTATGTGCAAGAAAAGGTTTGACCTTTGCCAGCTTTCTAAGATGAAAGAAGTTGGACTTAACCACTGCACCAATTTGACGCTCCAATTTAAAACCACTGTCCATCTTAAAACCCAGGTTAGAAACTGTTGGCTTCACATATACTGCCAAGGGGCCCAAATCAACAGGGGGTTCATAAGAGCTATTTGGACCAAACACCATCACCTCTGTTTTCTTTTCATTGAAATTTAAAAAGTTTAAGGCCATCCAGGCTTTAATGTCATCAAGACATGACAGAAGCGGTTGTAGGGAGAAAGCATCTCTCTTCTTCAGCGGCACATAAATCTGACTATCATCAGTGTAACAATGGAAAGAGATACCATGCTTTCTAAGAATGGACCCCAGAGGAAGCAAATACAGTGAAAAAAGCAGGGGCCCTAAAATTGAACCCTGTGGAACCCCATAGGGAGCAGAGTGGGACTCAGAACCAGCAAGGCTTACACGCATAGTTCTGTCTGCCAGATAGGATCTAAACCATTCCAGAGCACTATCACAGATGCCTGCATGGTGCTGCAACCTGGATACTAAAATATTGTGGTCCACAGTGTCGAAGGCAGCTGTTAGGTCCAACAAGACAAGAATTACATAATCACCAGAATCATTTGCCAAAAGGATGTCATTAAAAAAACCCTTAGTAGAGCTGACTCTGTGCTGTGCAGGGTTTTGAAACCAGACTGAAAGACCTCCAGGATATTATGCTCATCCAGAAAAGATTTTAACTGCGCATGAACAATTTTCTCCAAGATTTTTTAAATGAAAGGCAGCTTGGAGATGGGCCTGAAATTAGCTAATACAGTGTGGTTGAGGCCTGGTTTCTTCAGCAGGGGCTGCACTACTGCATGTTTAAAGCTTATGGGTACAACACCAGAGGACAGACTGCTGTTAATGATGGCAAGGACCAGCTGCCCTATACTAGGGAAGATTTCTTTAAAAAAGTGAGGAGGGACGGTATCACAAGGGGAACCTGATGGCTTGATATGGCCAACCACATCCTCTAAAAGTGATCTTCAAGTTAAACACAGACAAACCATGAGAAAGAACGAGATCTAATGTGTGACCGTGTTCGTGTGTGGGACCAAGTCAATAAGGTGAGTCAATAAGGCTTAAAAAGTCATTCACCAACGGCTTATCTGGACAACACACATGAATATTAAAATCCCCAAGAAAAAGGACACGATCGTATTTTGGCATGATTTCAGCCAGAAAATCCGAGAAGTCCTTTAGAGTTTATGGAGCAACACCATTCTGTCAGCTTCACACACATTCCTCACTGTTCGATCAGGAGGACAAGGGAGAGGTGAACAAATCATCTCAGCCACATTGTTTTTGCAATAGAAACAAAGGTTTTGCCCACTGGAACCCCCTCGCCTTATCTCTCTCCACCCTGGTTTTTTTTAACTCCTACACCCAAAGACGGTTTGCTGCAACCCACAATGGCCAAGTGTGGTTTTGTGTGACCAGTGCGGCTATGTCTCATTTTATTGGATGAACTTTTGTAAATGCCCTAGTGCAGGATGAGTCATCAAAGCTTGGAAACAGTTTCACTTGGTTTTATAGAAAGAGAAAAGGCAGGGATTTTTTATGTGAAAATGCTCTCTTTTTTTTACATTTATTTGGCATTTAATAAGAGATAAGTGATCAGTTAATACGGGTACACAGGATTAAAACTGGGAAAATGTATTTTTCACTTCACTGGGTCTTTAAAGTGCTTCAGTCTCCTGGACTATCTATATGTATTTGGTGCCATTTCCCCAGTTAAACACAGATATAAGCCTTCATATAACGTTCATCATGGCTGAATGATAAAAATCACCACCTGAAAATGTAGAGCTAATAGAGGGTGGAGAGCAAAAAGTTTAGACCTGATCTTTACTAATGAAAAACCTTTTCATATTTTAGATTCAGATAAAAATGCAAGGATCAAATACTTACTCTGAGTGTCTCTTGACTGTCACCGCAGAGCTGGGAATTTCTGGATGACAGCATTTGCAGCATTTGTGCTCAGTAATTTTTTTTTTTTTTTTATAAATGCCCATTCAGATAGAGGAGGGCGATTGCTTCCTGCCAGTATAAATGGCTTAGATTGTGTGCATAAAATCTGTCCTCAAGTAGACCTACTTTTGTTTTTGATTTGAGATTTCTTTTTGTGACATCGAAAAACTCTACTACTGTTGCAGCCTCTGCCACTTAGCTCTGTAAACAAAAGCCTTTGACATGTATCATTGGGCATTGTGCTCATACTGCAATAACAACAACATCAAGTTAATGACAGCTGGTGAAAAACATCTTAGTTAATTGTCATTTGAAAAGTAAATGTGATTATAGTTTGACACATCTGCAGTCTTTGTCGTGAATGCTTGTCATGTCATGTTGGTTTTAAGAGGCAACATGCGGAGGCATTTCATATTTCATATTCATATTCCATTTTGCAGGAAGGAAGGACTTTGGTTCAAAAGATAACAGCCCTAACAGTGGATCTGTGCTTCACATTATCTGCACAAACACTAACTCTACAGGTGACAAGATGCCACAGAGCAGTTAGAGACCAAAACCAACATGTGGTCAACCTATGGAGACATCATCAGTAACTGTTGTCACCACAGATAACACTTTATTGCAACATGAACTCTCTTTTTACAAAAGCCCGGATTTCCCTTTCCCCATTATTTCCCTTGAATCTCTTTATGAAATGTGAACAAGACACAAGCTGGGGAAAACAAGGGGACAATCAAGGGAATAAGGTTGTTCCATTTCTATTTCCTTCTTCCTTTCTCTCTAACACATTCACACACGTGTAGTGGCAAAGCAATCATGTCTGTGCTTGTCATTTCTCTCATCCTGAATACCACAAAACAAGTACTCATTTTGGTGATTATTGTGTTGGAGTTGCAGGATGCGATTTTGCTGCCCACTAATTCCCGCAGCGCATTCAAGCAGCACTTTGGTGCTGAAGGACAGGATTGTAAAGCCTACAGCAAGTTCCCCTTCACCTGCGCTAATTATGTTTTGTAGCATGACACACCAGTATGACACAAGCAAATTTAATTTCCTGATCTCATGTCATAAAATAGAATCTAAACACCTTATACAGCACTTTTGGGAAAGAGGCACAGAGTTGTGAAAGAGTCCCTGGAGCCTTGCCTGTAGCCATAGCAACAACAGGCAGATATAGACTGGGGTGAACTGACAATGATATAGGCGTGATTGTGCTTTAACAAAATGCTGTGGTCTTGCAAGAGATGATTTCATTTTTAAATGGAGTCTTTTCAGTGAAGTCAAACTGAGCAGCTTGAAGAGTAAATACTGGGCTAGGAATATTTCTGCTGAAGAGATCTAAACTTTTCAAGCATAACTGGTAGGAAGATGTCCTTGAGCTGTCAGTCAAACACGAGTGGTCCTTGCACTTTATCCTCAGGAGTCCTCAGTTTGCAGTATAGAGCTTCTAAAACCATAACCACTAAATTTCTTATTCAGTTTCTAATTCAGGATTATTTTTTTTTAGGTAGACGAAAAACCAGAACAAAGGAAGGGGAAGTAAAAATATTCAGGGACACAACACAACAAGGACACAGAGCAAATTTTAAAAAAGGCCTTCAGAGAGGGCCATGGCAAAAAACCCCAACTTTTGATCTCATGGGGTTTTGACCAGAGCAGTTAATGAAAAACAGATGAATAAATCCGATTTTCATGTAACGACAAATCATGTGAAGTAAACATGTCAAAATACATGGTGAAATGACCACAAATAGGAACTGTGTTACATTTCTACCAGCAGTGTCATTTGATTTGTGTAGTCCTGTTATTAATTGATGCCTTCACTGATTCCAGCTTGCCCCAGATGATGCATGGAAGTGTCCCCACTGTAAGCAGCTTCAGCAGGGCATGGTGAAGATGAGCCTGTGGACTCTCCCTGACATACTCATCCTCCATCTCAAGCGCTTCCGACAGGTAGGTGAACCGTAAAGTGGCCTTTGGTGAAGACAGGTACTCCAATTAAACGTGCATTTGATTATGGTGCTGTTAAAGCTTCAGTAATTTATTTATTTTTTTAATTAAAGAGGCTCTAATTTCAAAACATTTGAGTTGTGTGGACATGGTCCTCATCATGGAGGCAGCTGAGCTAGCAGCTAACAGTGTTAACTCCATAAACAGCGTTAAACAACAGCAACAGTGCTGACAAAGCTAACAGTGTTAACCAGGGCACAATTTGAGGGTGGGTGCTATGCTTACGTGATGAAGCCAGCCTAATATCAGCAGTTATTTAGCCTTAGGAGCCCAGGGCAAAGCAGCAAAGATGAGCTTGCCAGTGGGATACACATGTACACTAACATGTACACATGGCCCGACTTGCTTATCATAACAAAGAAAGACTTTTTTATCTGCTCAGGGCGCCATGACGCCACCACATCTTTACATAGCAATAATGGTTTGCTGCTATATTAATGCTCTGAATGCTCGGAAACTTGAGCAACTGAAAACAACTATGTGCAATGTGAAAGGGGTGACTCAGAAAATTATCATCAGAAGTTCCCCACAGCTCTACAGAGTGTTTTCATTCAGCCCATTGTTTAGCACAATAGCAAACAGGGAAATTTAGCAACTACTTGTGAATGCATTAGAACTTTAAAGAGAGTGATATTTTCCTCAGGTATTGAGGCAGACCACATAATGGCTAAAACAAGACTTAAAGAAAACAACTCTAAATTAATGCTAATGTTTCCCCAGGTTTGCTGGATATGTGAAAGGGCAACAGGGCCATGAATGCTAATATAAAGTACAATATCACTGTGACTTTTAACTGTGCATGTATCACTCCACCTTACAGCTGATTACATTAACCGTTAATTAGCCTACATAAACTGTCGTCATAACAAATTTTGCGTATTTCCACAATTAACATTTGAGTTAGATAATGAATGGTTAAATGATCCCAGGCGCACTGCGTCTTCAAACCATGTGATGTTTGGTATTGCCGGATTCAGGAAGCTCTCGACTTTTCAAAAATAACATAGTTTTTCTTTTATTTATTTTGCATTTTGCACCAGAGCAGCCTAAAAACACAAAGTCCAAAATCGTGATGAGTCATGACATGTCATGTCATGCCGTTTTTCGACGGGAAAAGTTAAAGGATTACTCGCGATCTTATGCTGAGCCGACAGTGGGCACGTAGCTGTTTTATAAAAGGAAGAGAGAGAAAGGAAGACCTCAGGCATGCATGTAGTCAGAGCGGTTCAGACACTACAGTCATTTTAATTTGTCATTTTAGGCGTTTTTGCTACAAAATGGGCCGGAGTGCAAGTTAAAGGGGAACTAATGTTTTTTTTAACCTGGACCCTATTTTCCAACGGAGTACACGGACGTACACTCATTGAAATTGAAGAGCAAACGAGGAGAGAGAGGGAGCAGTATTACTTCGGTAGCACATATACTAAAATTGCAACAGGCAGAGGAACATGTCAGAATCCAGCTAAAGGTAAACACACAGACATTCATTTCTCCTTTCAGTTATGTTGTCGGATAATTATACTAACAATGCGAGCCTATCTGTGTGAAAAAAATGCACTTTTAGTGGACGTATTTTGACGTTGTTTGACGCTGTCTGAGTGCCCTATTATTTAATATAGCGGGCACTCACGGGCTGCAGGCAGGTCAGCCCTAGCTTCGTACTGGAGAAATGTCAAATATTTCACATCCTATCACTCATTTAGACAAAAGTAGATCAGAAAATAGGGCCCAGGTTGAAAAACATAAGTTCCCCTTTAAGGGTTAATATTATTGCACATTGCCCATGTTAAAGTGCTAATTGAATTGCACACCGCCCGATTGCACAGGTTTATGAAGTGCTAGTTTATATTGCACAATGCCTTATAGCACATACAAATGTGTGTGCAGGTATTATTGCACTTAAATTAGCATACATAGATGTATTCATGTACACACAATTACGCTGAGTTACATACAAGTCTGATGAAGCTGTCAACTTGTAGGGATCACACATGCCACTGAAGTGACAACAAACTCTTATTTAACTGCTTGCACAACAAATGGAAACATACGGACAAATGACATGATACAAAGCAGCTGACCTGTGGTGTCGTGTAAACCTAGCTCACACAAAGTGTGAAGCTAGTGTGTGTTTATGCGTTGCTTGGGAACAGTCCTGCCCTGGTCCAGTTACGGAAATATTTGCATCTGCTCAGCAGAATAAATGATAAAGTAAACAAACAAATCATAACCTGTTGTTACTTCTTACTCTTAAATAATAAATGGTGCTTTTAGAACTGTTGTGTAAAAGAAGCTGCTACGACCAAATCACACCCGTGCTAATATCCAGTACAACAGCACTCCCTGTCGTGTCATATTGTCTAATTAACACATTACCCATAACAATTTTACAAGGTGACAGTAAGTAAATATTGTGCTAACAGCTTGTCCTGCTGCCCAAGTGCTCCAGAAAATTAATTAATGCAGCTTTAAGAGGAGCACTGATTATTAGAATTGTATCCATGTTTTTGTATGTTTTGTCGTGCTCTTAGTTTCTGTGAGGAGTGAAAGTTACAAAATAAAGCACTGAATCAATTCAGTATCTAACTGAGTGAAATAAAATGCTCTCAGATGAACTGTTGCATCAAATATTCTGCAAAGAAAACATAATTCAGGCTATGACAGCTTGAAAGGATATAAGGGAAGGATGAAATTGGTGCTGAACGAGGACATCTGCAAGACTGTGAAGTGGACACTGCAAGGCAGATTGTCGCCTAGTTAGATGGGAATTTCAACCACAACATAAAATCAATAAAATTGCCCGTCCTGAATGTGAACTTCAGCAGTCGGTTTTCTTTCCAGCACCCTTGGAGACAGAAATGTTATTGAAACATAGCTTCTGCCCCCCCCACCCCACCCCTCTACCCCCTTTTTTAAAATGTGCATCAACTCACCGTCTGCCGCAGGCATTGTGCCTGATCACCATGCATTATTGAAGACGCGTGTTACAGCCCGTCAGCATCCAGCATTACCTTGTGAATCTCAGCCACCCTCGACATCTCGCAGCTGTGAAGCTTTTTAACAACTTCAGTGACCTCAGTCGATGAAGTATGAAAGGAGTCAACTCACACATCCCCCATCGAGGCATTTCCAGCACATGCACGCACACACCCACACACACACACACCCAGAGTGTTTTTTTGTGCATTCTGACTGTTTATTAAATACAGGTGTTACGAATGAGATTAATGGGAAGCATTCTGCTGGTGTTCATCTCTGGGGATAAAGATCACCTGCCAAACAGAAAGAAAATAGATAAGCACTAGTGCTAACTGGTAATTAGAGAAGCACTCGGAGAGCGTAGACTTCCACCAAGGCCAATAATGCAATGTTAATTTGTCTATCTTCAGTTCCAATCCCAAATGTAATGGGTTCTTCCCCAGTCCGTGCTACACCCCTCCACCAAGTTTTGTGAAAATTGGGCTGGTAGTTTTTCCATAATCATGCTGACAAGCAAACCAAATGGGAAATATAACCTCCGCTGCAGAGGTAATAATTACCTGCAGCGTGACAGCCACTGATGCTGTGCTGCCTTCCTCCGCAGAGGGCATGACCGCCATGTCCAGGATTTTATCCTCACTGCTGGGCTATATTCAGCAGGTCAGCAAATCCACATCCCTGATAAAATAAACTAATGCTTTGCCTCAGCAAAATATGTTGTTTGATGGAGACTCAGAATAGGTACTGTAGGTTGTACCAATGTCAACATCAAAGCCTCCCCGTTTCTCCGAAAGCTATGTGCCAAAACAACACTAAGTGTAATTGCAAGTGTGTTTTTGAAGACATTTTGACATGTCACACTGCGAGAAGCACAGGTGTGAATGATCAAATTCATGATGAATACAATTGACGGGCATCCAGAATGCTCCAGTGTCAGGGTCTGTGTTTTGTGCATGCTGGCTCACTGTGACACTGTAATGGCTTATGGGAGCACTTGAATAGAACAGCGACATCATTAATATATAAGTTACACTTGCTTTTCCTGCTTTGACAAGTTAAAATGTCTACAGTGAAAAAAAGGTTTATGCTTCAAATGCACCAACAATAATAACAGTCACACACAGTCACATCTGGCCCTCTGTGTCATTCTCTGGGAAAAACTCCAACACAGTATCAGTCACAGGGGACTCATTAGTGTCCCCACATGTCTGATATCAGGTACTTCCACACATAGTGGCTGCAGTGGCGTGAGCTGCTGCCCTGTTTCCTGTTTGGTTAAGTTTGGTTTAAGTGCCTCTACAGACTGAATAATTATCTTTATGCTGCTGCTGCTGCTGCTCTGCTTCATTTTGGCAATCATTTCATTCAGTGACTGACTGCAGGAGAAAATCTGCACTTCTCATTACACATTTCTTTTTTGTGTGTGTATGAATGAACCATACCTAATCTGCCTTTAATTATATTGTGGGTGATTCCCTCAGCAGCTATGTTTGCTGTTTCCAAAACTGTACAGTTTGACCATTTAATTCCTAATTTGTCCTTGTTTAATTAGCAGGTCAGTAATGAATGCAGCATACGGATGTGTAAAGTGTGTGATGGATGCAAGCAAAACACAAACCGTAACCAAAACCAGCTAATGAAGGCCTGGGAGGGAGAGAGGAGGAGATGTTTGAGACAAAGCCATTTAGCCAATTAGGCTGAGACCCAGCATACTTAGGTTTCCTGATGTCAGTCCTTACTCTGACCATTAGCTCCTCTGTCAGGAAACCAAACCAGCCATACAAGCAAAAGGCTGGAGGATTAAATTGTTGAACGGAAAGTCTGTATTACTAACTGGAGATGTGGGGTTTTTGTTCATGTATGAGGCAGAGAGGGTTTTAATGAAAGACTCATTTTTCAGTCGTCTTTCTCACACAAAACTACTGCTGCTTTCCAGCTTTCACTGCATTGTATATATTAACATTTTGACCATTCTTTTTTACATCAGTCTCTTTTGAGTCCCTCAGTTTTAATTACTCATATACAACAAGGGGATATTATACTCTGTTGGGAGAATTTTCTCATCTCTATGTTAAACATACTGTTTAGAGGTGCTAATTGTGCAAGTGTATGCAAATGCAAGTTAGGACTTAGGGGAATATGTTGGCAGAAATTTGATATAATATTCATAATTGTTGTAATTGGTTTATAATCACCTGAAACTAAGGGTTGTTGTTTTTGTTACCTTTTAACAGGGGTGTCACACTCATTAAAGTTCATGCGCTACATAGAGCCCAGTTTGATCTCAAGTGGGCCAGACCAGTGAAGCAACTGCATAATAACCTGAAAATAACAAAGCCTTCAAATATTTTCCTTTGCCTTTGTGTAAAGAAGTAACAATACAAGTAGCAAACTTTCTGAAAATGTGAACAATTAATGAACAATCCATTTTCAAAACAGATGATGAACAACCTGAGATGAAAGCTGAAGGATGAAAGAAGAACAAGCGCAATTTTAACAATATGTCTGTTTTTCAGCAGACTCACCCCCTCAAACTCACCCACGCAAGCTCAGTAAGGCAATGCTGATCTCTCAACTAAAACTAAAACCAGACTTAAGTTTCCTCACACCTGTCAACAATTAATTAATCTTCTCTGCTCTTGGTTGATCTTGCAAGTTGTTTGATTTTTCACCATAATGAGTTTGAATGTGGGACTAAATATAAAAATATATATAATATATAAATTCCATTTGCATTTTTGCATTGGCCACCGTAGCTCTCTGAGAGGCTTGACTTGCATGTTGAGACTGTGCCCCTCCTGTTGGATTCTGGGAATACTGTCAACTCAGAGAAATTAAAATGGGCTAATCTATCTAAGGAGGACATTGATAGATATACTGTCTTAACTGACAGCTTACTAAATCATGTTGTATTGCAGAGGAATGCCATAATATGTCTAAATATGAACTGTACTGACACACAACACGCAGTTGACCTTTGTGATTTATATAGAAGTTTAAGTTAGTTGCAATCTGCAACATCACCTCTAGATGGCACTAAATCCTAAACACAAGACCTTTAAATCACTGCCCATCAAATGTTCCTGTCTGATAGCCAAAGGTCAACGAGAGTGTATCAGTTCATGGCAGGCACTGCTTGTAAAAGTTTATCTAGCACCATTCTACCCCCCACACAACCTCTGGGTCTTTGTCATTGTTTGTGCCAAAAAAAAACCCAAACATTTTTGCAGCCAAGGGAATGTCCAAGCTATGCCTCCACTTTTGCCCAGTGCTTGATTGGCACCCCTCTGCCTCCTCTCACAAGCAGATGGCATCATGTGGAGCCCTGAGCTTAGTCAGGCTCCATGAGTCAAACGGTCAAACCCCAGCCAGACTCTTTCCTCTTCTGACCAAGGTGATGATTCTCAGGCTGCTCGTTATAATTCAGTCAGTCACTCTGTTGAACTCTGGGCTGAGGAACAGTTGTGCACAGGAGACTTACCCAGAAGCCATTGATCCGCACAACACAGTTTCTAGGGTTGTGGGGGCATGCAGGACCTTGCATCATGATAAGGTGTCAGTCCCAGGTAGGGAAAGGAGCTTCGATTGTAAAAGAAAAACCCATACTGAATCACACTGTGCAGAAAACTGCTGCTGCACTTCTCTTAGTGGCTTCAAATTTTCTTGCATGTCTAATCAATAGTAATCACATGCAGGAGTACAACAGGAAGTCATAAGCAAAGTCTTTTTTTAGTTTCTTTAGTTTTGTTTAGTGCAGTATTTTTATGCAACCTATACAACTCAAATCCATATTAAATAAATAGTAAACAATGAGTCATTACTTTTTACTTTTGTACATAAATTGAATAGTTTTAAAGCCCACCATGTCTCTAAATTTGAGAGCATGTGGGTTAATAAATAATTTGTTGGCTGGTTCATGATAATTATCTCTGTTTACCATTCTTGTTGCTCTCCTCTGTAGCATAAAAGTTGGATTTGTGTATCTATAGAGAGAGATCAGAGGTCAGAGGCATTATGTTTTTGGGTTGTCCTTCCATATGTCCATATGTCCCATTTTTGTGAACACGATATTTAAAGAATGCCATGAGGGAATTTCTTTTAATTTGGCACAGATGTCCTCTTGCACTCAAGGATGATCTGATTAGTTTTTGGTGGTCATAGATCAAAGGTCAAGGTCAGGCTCTGAATTGGTGGCACTAATCTTGAAATTGTGCTGATTGTATAGATATACAGAAATGTGTGTGAAGCATCCATGTTTTCACAGACATGGATGTAAATCGTAAGTGCAACTGGATTGGTGTCCAGAGGCAAACAACGGCAAGGCACTAATTTTAGTTTTATTTTCATTTGCTGCAACTTTAATTTGAAAGCTGTTAATTCAATATAGTGATACATTTATTTCTGTGTGGTCTACTCCTCATAGATTTTCAAGTTAAGATGTGTGTTATTTTTCATACCTGAACATATGCATACTGTATATATGACTGGGGTATGTTGAAACAGGTAGGCGAGCGAAGGAACAAGCTGTCAACCCTGGTGCGTTTCCCCCTGACTGGTTTGGACATGGCCCCCCATGTGGTAAAGAGGAGTCAAAGTATGAGGAACCTGCACCTAGGGGCCTGGCAACAGCCTTGGAAGCAGCCCTCAGGCCAACACCACCAACCTGCTGACATGAGCCTCCCCCACGACTATCTGTACGACCTCTACGCTGTGTGTAACCATCATGGAGGAATGCACGGAGGCCATTATACTGGTATGGAGTTTGGTGGTAAATACTTCACTATGTAGTAACTCTGTCTGTCGCTTTCAGTCGGTTTTCTTTGTTACGTTGTCAAATGAATGAACATGTGCTGAAACAATTAATCTATTTGTTGATTATTTGACAGAAAATGCATATATATTTATATCAGCTAAGATAGTAACATTATGTGAATGCACCTTTGATGAAGATGAGCATGTGTTTACTGTCCTTGACTTCATACCACTGAAAAGGTGTTTCTTTTTCCTGGCTGTTGATCAGACCAGCATTTTCACATGCACGATCAAATAATCTTAGGTGGAACTTAATTGTTTTTTTAATTGTTTCAAGTGAATAACTTCCTTTTCAGTCTATAATTTGTTTATTCGCTGATGCTTAATTATGTAAAACACATCAATCTGCTGCACTTAAACGCTAACTGATTTTCAGTTGTGAGTGCTCAAATCGACTCCTTTGTAGCACATCTATATTTTCCTAACAGTATGATCCCAGTTTCTTTCACATTTAATGATCAGCTTTCCTAAATAGCCCAACATGCTTTTTCATGGTTGAAAAGAAAGCTAGGAGCCCAGAGAGGGGCACGATTATGTTGTGATCAGGATCCAGAACAAATCTGAGGATAAGAACTGCATCTTGCAGCAGAAAGCAGAGGGAACAGATACTGTCCCATCCCTGTTCAGAGAGTCAAAGTCAGTGAGGAGGAGTTCAAGTAGAGATTTCTAAATTTCTGTGAATGAGGCTCACATTTTATGTCCTCATGGGATATGCATCAACCAAAAAAAATAAATCAATGTGATGTCAAGGAAAACATCCTTGCTACATTTTTCACTTTGCTGATGCCTCCAGCAAAATGTAATGGGCCAATGAGTTTGACTGGCTGTAACTTATCATTTATTAAATTCAATAAATTAATTTTTTACATTCAAAACAAACTTAATCCCACCAGAGGCAATGAGTTTAGTCACAAACAGCTTGTACATGGAGCTTAAACCTTACTATTAAAGCTATGGAAACCCTTCTTCTAAAGTCATGAAGAGCAGTTCTTTGAAGTCCTCCTCCACTCAGACATGTGATTTTCTTTTGTTAATTGCCCCTAAAATGTCAAACCTTGACTATTCTGACTTGTATCTGTGCAAAATTTGTAATTAGAGGTGTTTTCACATTCCTCTACTGAAGGGGGTGATGTTTGTGCACTTTCCTATAATCTCCAAATCAAATGTACCTGGGGCAAACTAGATTAGGTTCTTCACAAATAAGAAAGCCAATTGCTGTCTAACACGGGACACATATAATAATCTTTATTACGGACTCAAATGGTCCACATACACATACACACAACCATTACATACATTTAAAATACATCATTTTAAAAATAAAAATAATATAAAAATATATACTTTCATATAAGTAATTCATCACTGTTTGTTCAAAAAGAGGTGCAAGCTGTCATGCCAATGCTTTCGAAGCCTGGGTGTGAACTGATAGCCCATTATAGGGCAGGTTAACACCATAATAATGCTATTTTCTGACAAATCCAGTCGACACATAAAATTAAACATTAACTTTTGTAACAGTGCCTTGGTACATTAGAGGACACAAATAACTGGCTGGCACTGTGCCACCTAGAGACACGGACCAACAGCCTCATAGCATCATTATATGCCACCCTAAGCCTCTGCATACTTTTCACTCTGTAAGAGGACCAGAGATGAGCTGTATACAGCGTGGTGACATAAGCCCTGAACAGAGCACATTTAACATCTGCAGCACACATAGAAAATTTCCTCAACAACATATTGGCCTGTGCATATATTTTACAGCATTGATGTCACTGTCATCCCTAAGATCATCTGAGAAGACATGTCCAAGATATTTCAATTCCTTCGACATGTCTAAGGATCCATCTGAAATGTGGAAGGCAGGAAAAACCGATTTCTTGTCCTCTCTAGATCTCACAACCATGACCTTACTTTTTTTGGCGTTATAGTTGAAGTCAAATTTTCTGCCATATTGTGTGCATATCCTTAACAGTTTATGTAACCCAGCAGTATATGGACAAAGTACAACAAGGTCATCAGCGTACATGAGATGATTGACAACTTGATCTCCCACAATACAGCCCGTTTTACATTCATTTAACTGTCTTGAAAGGTCATCTATATATACATTAAAAAATAATAGGCAATAAAATTCCTCCTTGACGGACCCCATTGCCCACATGAAAAGGAGCAGAGACAGTATTATCCCACTTGTCCTGGAATGTTTGCTGAGCATACCAATACATAAGAACTCTGACAATATATTTAGGAACATCTTTCTCAAGTAATTTGACAAATAATTGCTCATGATTGATTCTGTCAAATGCCTTAGAGGCGTCAATGAAGCAGAGAAACACAGAGGAGTTTTGGCTTTGGTACTTAGCAACTATCTCCTTTAATACATAGATGCATAAGTCAGTACTATGTTTTCTCTTGAACCCAAATTGATTGTCAGTAGTTAGTACATACATTTCCATCCTATTTAAAATGATTCTTTCCAGCACCTTAGACAGGATACTGGCAAGGGCAATAGGCCTATAATTGTCCATGCTGTTTAATTTGCCAGCCTTCTCCTTAAGAACCAGCAAAACAGACAGGATGGAGTCAGGGAGAACACCATGCACCAGGATACCAGTGAAACACATGGCTAACAGTGGAGAGAGCCTATAGCTGGCATGTTTGAGATGCTCTGCAGCAATACCATCTGTACCACATGCTTTGTTGTTATCAAGCATCTCAATAGCATCTGACACCTCTTCAGGCCTTACTGTAACATTAGTGTCCAAATCAACATTATTAACAGCAACAACATTACTCTTAACACAGTTGAATAGCTTGATATAATGCTCACGACATACTCTTGCAATGTTATCTGAGCCACAGACACCTTCAATGTCATATGGTTAAGAAGTTTTATGATTATTCATCACTTTGATTGCTTTCCAAAAGTCAACATGGTTGTTATTTTGTAATTTCCTTGCAAGCAAGTCAGCTCTAATAGTGTTCTCATTTGTCTTAATATGACGAAGAGCATATTTATATCTAGCATTAGTTAGTTTCTTATACTCACACACATCACCCTGTCTAGGCCTTCCTGCATCAGACCAAAGTTTAAAGGCTTCCCTTGCTGCAGCATGATGCTCAGCCACATACTCATCCCACCCAGGTTTGATGTTAAACACCGTCTTATGACTGCAGGAAGACCCAGCAGAGGCATGTAGAACTTTTATGATGTTATCATATAAATCACAAAGGTCAACTGCGTGTTGTGTGTCAGTGCAGTTCATATTTAGACATATTATGGCATTCCTCTGCAATACAACATGATTTAGTAAGCTGTCAGTTAAGACAGTATATCTGTCAATGTCCTCCTTAGATAGATTAGCCCATTTTAATTTCTCTGAGTTGACAGTATTCCCAGAATCCAACAGGAGGGGCACAGTCTCAACATTTAACAACATGGATATTGGTATGTGGTCAGAGGTAGCCAGACCATAGCAAATTTCCATATTTTCTAGAGAGGCATGAGCATCTGCTGTGCACAGACAGTGGTGGAGCCAGGAGGTTGTGTGCCATGCATCACTTACATAGGTCAAACTATTATTAGGTAAAATTACTTTGCTAGATTATTGTCATTACAAAAATGTACCAGATGTTTTGCAAAAAGAGAATTGCTATCAGATACATCAGCATTAAAGTCCCCATTTACATAGACACAAGTTGAATCATTGTCCTCAATGAAGGAATGAATAAAAGCTAGTCTGTTCAAAAATTCATCCTCAGACTCATAGGATTCATAAGGTGTATATATATTTAAGATGCTAATCTTCTTACCATTAAAATGTATGTCTAACCCTATGGCCCAATCAACATTTAATCTTATCACTTTCACCATTGGCTCATATTTGCGGTTCCAAAGGATGGCCACTCCACCAGCTATTCTACCTTTAATTAATTTTGTGCTGAGGTCAGTAGTGGATTCTTCGGCACCATGAAAATCCTTGTGTATTGTACTTAACTTGTCTAAATCCTGTTTGGCAAGCCAGGTCTCTTGGAGACACAGAATATCACACTCGTTCAGCAATTTATCAACAACATAACGTCTTGATATATCTATATCAGTATGTCCCACACGTAGACCACGTACATTGTATGTTACAACCCGCATATTGTTCTTCATTCCGGGATAGTGTTCGGGCACACCAGCCATATCTTGCAGTCGCTCGTTAGCTGGCAGACAGCTGATAGGGACTCCCCATCACAATCCACAGGCTGGAGCGCAGGTAACTGGGAGCTTGGATTACATGAAACATATATTTACAGGGGAACAGACTTCAAGCAACACTGGCAGAGAAACCTGAAACTTTCAGTGAGTGAACTTGTCAGTGCAAAGATCAGAGTTAGCATTAGCATAGTGAAAGCTTTGACAGCAAACAAGGTAGAGTGTGCACTTTTTGAGGTAAACTGGACCCAAAAACCCATCATAGCAGCTTTGTTTTATACTTCACAACCATTAATACTGTGTCAGCCACAGCCAGTTAGCCTACAAGCTAACATACAACATAAACAAATGAAGGATAATAACTACACTTGCCATTCTGATGCGTGTTAGTGCTAGTCGTTCATTTTGGTATGCACCAGACTCCACATTTGAGTCTGGGTTTGACTGAGGCTCAAACATTTAGAGCTGAATAATTCTGAGGTTTCTTCTAACGTCTAACTGTTCCTAGCATGAGCTCCGCTGAACAAAGGGAAATGCTCAGGCAAAACCTCAGGCCCCTCTTCAGTTTTTTTTTAACTGTTATGTGGGAAAACCATGTTAAGTCAAAAGATTAGTATAAGTATTTTACCAAGCGGCGACCTCCGGGGTTGAAAACTTGCTGAAGTACAGAAAACTGCAGTGCCATGAGTGGCCATTTGAGGTTGGTTCTAAAAGCGAGTAAATCCCTATAGACCCCATGTGAAAATGCCGAACTTTACAGCACAAATAAGCATGTTTACACTCTGGTATAAAAAATAGTTTTGCTTTCTATAGCAAGTATTCCCCTCATGACAACACTGCGAGGGTGAATTTCTATATAACTCAACCATTTACATTTTATTGAGGCTTTAAGTTACACACAAGCAAGATTAAGGCCCCTTAAAATGACTGTTTGTGGATAGTGCTCTCAGGCTCTGCGTAAGATCCACCCCTCGCTCCTTCACACCTCCACCCTCTCATCCAATTATAGTCACTTCTGACTCCAGAAAACCAAGATGGCCAGGACCGAAATGCCAAATTGGAAGCTTCCAAACGGGAGTCCACAAACCAATGGGTGATATTGCAGTAGCCACATTCATTATTTTATACAGTCTACAATTTTTATATACTTTAAAATATGTTTGAAGGGGGACTTCAACGTTACATTACATTGCCTTTATCAGCAGATGGCGTTTACGTCATCTGCCCCCTCACACAACCATCTTTTTGATGGTTGTGTGAGGGGGTCCAATAATTTACTGCAGAATCTCACTGTCTCATTGTGTTAGCCAGTGTTGGTTGGGTGATAGTAATACCTTTTTATTATTCAATAACTTTGGGTAATATTTTCAGTGAATGCTGAAACCTAATGAGGTTTTGAAAAAGATGAGATGTTTTAAAACTCCTTTTGATGAGCAGTGCCACATCCTGTGGGAGTGAGAAAATCCCATCAAGGAAAAGTCTTTTTCATTATTCAAACCTGACAAAAGTTCTGAAAAACAATTTTTCAGATCTTCCAGGAGTAAACTGCGTAGCATAGACATATAAATATGGTATTTAAGCCCTGGGAAAACAGCTTGAAAAGTGTCCATTTGGATAAAAGTCTTTTTGGGTGTCTAATGACCACTAGACATTAGCTGTGTGAACTCTGGTCTTTCCCAGTACCTTCCACCGGCAGTAATTGCAAGTAGTCAAGGATGTATTTTCAGTAATTGCCAACAGTGCCCCATCTGCACTTAAGTCTGCTGGTGCTTGATTTAGGACCACTAACAAGTTCATCCCTTCATTCACCCTAATAAGTGGCCCCCAGTCACCTAAACTTCAATTACATGCTTTTTTTTATATTTTATTTTCACACAAAGTGTCATGAACAGTCATACAGAATCACAAGTACAGTAATAATAGAATAATTTCACAGAAGAAAGTGGTGGATTTAAAAATAAAACCTTTCCTGACACAGTCTGAAGCAGTCATTTCCATCGCTAGTCTAGAAATACATCCGTCCAGCTTTTTGGGGACACAATCCGGTATGTAGGCGATAAGTTCAGACGACTGGCAGGATGGAAAACTTGACACACACAGATGAGGGAACAACAGGTCTGTAATAGGGGAGGATGGCTGCCAAAGACAAACAGCGCTGAGGCGATCATGTAGCAGTATTGGAGATAGCAGGAGATGAGGAAGGTGAAGATGTCATTGCTGTGACAGCTTGCTCAGACAGTTTCGTCTTGTCTCTGGGTCCTCCATTGCATGGAGGTGGAAATGGGAACCTCAAGCACTATAATTACATGGATGGGTGAAGCCTTAGAATTTGTACATTTGGTATTACCTGACAGGTGGACAAATGAACAGACAGCAGCAAATCCTCCATATTGAAACTTTTTTGTATGTGATGTGTATGTGTACCATATCTACGTTGTCTTTATGATTTTTGTGATATCTAAGTCTCGTTTTGTCAAGTTTGGACCACTTCTTCACTTCACTGTATTTTAAAGGTCCAGTATGTAAGATCTATGGGGATTTAGTGGCATCTAGCAGTGTGGATTGCAAAATGCAACCAGCTGAAATTCATTCAGTGGTCATTGTTAAGGAGGTTTTTACCAGGAGCCAAATTATCCACAGAGGTCTCTTCCTCTCTAAGACAAACAGACCAGGTGGTTGAAACAAGTATAACCACAGAATAAAGTACTTTCGTGTTACAAATCAGTGTTTCTGTTTTTACTGTGAGCAGAATTATCAGCAGAGGTCTCCTCCTCTTACTCTAAAGCAGTTTGGCGTGTCACAGATAGGCTGCTAGCCTAGCACCTGCTTAAGTGTACTCACCTTTTTTCTCTGATAACTAAAGATCCATAGGTGCTAGAAGTTTTTACTTGGAGCTGAATTATCCTCAGAGGTCTCTTCCTCTCTAAAACAAATGGACCCAGTGATTTAAACAGGTAAAAACTCTGCATAAAGCAGTCTCATGTTACAATGCTGTCATCACAGAGGAGCTTCTAACTGCGGTAGCCGAAGCAAAAATGCGAATGGATTGATCTAGAGCCAGTGTTTTATTTGTTCGCTCTGGGTTACTGTAGAAGCAAGGCAGTGCAACATGGCGATCTCCGTTGATATAAATGGCTCATTCTTGGGTAACGAAAACACAATTCTTATTTTCAGGTGATTATATGCTAAAGAAAATATACCTATTATATTATATTCCATGTCTGTCAATATATCCCCTTTAATCCTACACTCTGGATCTTTAAAGAAGATTTACTTGCTTAAAATGTGTTGTACAAGTTAGAGGGTAAGGCTGGCAACAACAAATCATATGACAAGTTGAAACCAGCTATGAATTTAACCTGTTTTTTTTTTTTTTTTGTATAACCCAAGCTTGACATAATGTACATGCAGCAGAAGTGAAGTTTTGCTTGACTTGAAGTTAGCACTTTTTCATGTTTGCTCTTAAGTTACATATGTCCATGGTTTATACTTGTTGTCATTTTATAATCCAGCTTACTGTAGGAACTCAGTGGACGGACAGTGGTACAGCTACGATGACAGCAGTGTCGACTTGGTGCCAGAGGAGGAAGTCTGTACCAGAGGAGCCTACATCCTTTTCTACCAGAGACGCAACACCATTCCTCCATGGTCAGCCAGTTGCTCCATCAGAGGTATACTATCAAATGGCGAGCAAAAAAGAGAAACATACATTATTTAATAGATTTTTAAAAAATGTTTGAAATCATGTTTTCACAACACACACTTCTTACATGTTCCCTGAGCCATCGGGGAGCTGCAGATGAGAGAGCTGCCAGACACAGAGTCTAGTTGAACCTGCTTAGTTAAATTAGCTGATTAAACATTAACCATAGTTGTTTTAACATACACCATTTATGTGAGCTACAGTGTGGACATTGTGCAAATTTAGGCCTATTTATCATGTTTTTGTTGGACCTGCTCAACACACATAGTTAGTGTGTTGTTAGTTCTCTCCACTCCCAAAACCTTAGTCGAGTGTCCTCTTTACAAAGGGATGTGATTTTGTACGGAGGGTTTCTTTTGTACAAGGAGAACAGAACACTGAACAACGGGTCAACCAAACTGAAAAATGAAAAGCGAGAAATAGACAGCCATACCTCCGAGTAACTCTTAAATAAGAAAAGGAAAACTCACCATTCAGTCTAACCACTGAGTTGACTGCAGGGGGGCTAAAGAAAAACAAGTTCCCAAACAGTTTGGAGCCCAAGTGCACCATTGTGGTTCAATGATGATCAAGGTTCACTTGAGTGTTTCTTGACAGCTGTTTTGTTCCATCATGTGATCCTGTGGGGAAGTTTCAATCAATTTTTGTTTTGGAGCCAAAGTTATTTCAAATGTAAATAATTGCTGTTTTGTATCTTCTCCACAGGGCTTATTCCTGTGGACACTAAAATACTAATACTATACTAAAATATACAATAAAACAGAGATGAAATAGTATGGAAATTTCAAATCATCAAATCTCTTTTTTCGGCATGTGTGTCCTTTTTTATCACTCTGTGTCCCAACAGAAAAATTCCGAGGTTTTGTGGGTCCATGAATGCAGCACAGGCGTATTTCTTCTAGTCAGGGAATGAATGTTTGATGAGTCAATCCGATCAGAGTTGATCAGATTAGACTGATGGATGAGGGGAGCAGCTGCTGCAGAAACGAGAGGAAAGTAAACTTTTAGACCCGGCCCAGTAAATGACTAAGTTTAATTTTAACTGCATCTGGCCTTCTGCTTCTCCGTCTGTGCTGTGAGTATGCACTGCGTTCCCGTGTGGAGCAGTGACCAACTGAATACGTGACAGCAGATGGTGTTATAGTGGCGGGCTTCCACAAATAAATAAATGTTTGGGAAACCCTACACTCATCAGTATTATCACAAAATAGTTAAAATATGCAAAAACAAATGCTTTAAAACAAAAACAAAAATTACTAATACACACACATTTCACTAAGTTTTATATTGAAAAACCACAAATTAAATTAGCAGCACCATGCACTTTTTGTTTGCATACACATTAAGATGATAACTTAGCCAACACTTTATGTGAAAGAAAACTGCATCAAATGTGCATCAGCATTAGCGTATGCCTGTCTTTGAAACATTTCCTTCAGTGTCTGTGTCATTGTTAATGAGGACAAAGGACCAGTAGTATCACTGGTTTGCCTGCTGCACACCCACTCTGTAAACAGGGGAGATAGCAAAACAAACCTATGTTGCACACTTGCGCATGCAGCTAAGGCTGTTGCTAAATTTGGTAGATGATTGACAGTATTTACTGTGAGTTTTTCAAAGACTTGCAATCAAATGTGGTTTTAATGATATTTCAAATTTCAGGAATTTTAAATTGTTATGTTGTAACACAGGTAACCATTTCATCCCGGCTGTATAGTTCCATAACCTTCAGAATAATTCAGAGATTTCTTTGTAGAGCTGAGCAACAAACAATGTAATAACAAACAGATAAAGAAAGGAACACAGTAGGAACACTACACTGTGTTCTCCATGTTTCAAAGCCTTTATGGTTTCAGTTGTCATGTTACAGTTATCACTGTATTCATATTTCGCAGTAAATTATTCTGACTAGTCAAGAAGACCCATCAATAAAATATAACTAAGGTTGCACAGAAATGCTAAACAATGCACCGTAAAATAGAAGCAATCAAATTTGACAGTTACCAAGTTACCAACTCGTTGTATGTTCAGGAATGTAACAGATGCAGGCTACGATACTCACTTGGCCAGCTCCTATAAAATATAAATACATCACTGGCCATAATGGAGAGGAGTGAGCAGAAGATCAGCTGTTAACTGCACTGGTATCGACTTTATAAAGGTTCATTTTAAACTGTGAAGTGTCCTCTATATAATGCCAGCTTCACCAATTATCCTCCTTAGTGAGTTGCTATGATACTGGTTCAGAGTCACAGCATGCTGGTACAAACACAAATTGGCAATTACTGAGTTTGAAGAGTTTTATGTATGAGGCAGAAAAAACACCCTGAAGAATTCTCGTTGTACTCTTTCTCTTAGAGTCCATACATAATATAGAATACATAATTCACTTGAACAAAAATATATCCGGTGATAAAACTTTATATATTGACAAATATTGAAAAGAAAAGTTGTAGTCATTTGACAGAGTGTCTTTTTGCCCCCACGTATTTTTATGCCTCCACACCAGCGATAGCCGTGGCCGGAGGCATTTTTTTTTTAGGTTGTCCGTCCATCCGCCCCATGCTTGTGAACACAATATTTTAAGAACACCTCAAAGGACTTTTTCAAATTTGGCACAAATGTCCACTTGGACTTAACAATGAAGTGACTAGTTTTTGATGGTCATAAGTCAAAGGTCAATGTCACTGTGACCTTTTCTGTTTCATTCTCATGAATGTGATTTCTCAAGAACATCCTAAGGGAATTTCTTATAATTTGGCACAAACATTCACTTGGGCTGTGTCCGAAATCATTCACAACTCACTAGTCCCTACTCATTTAAAACACTTTTGGACACTATTCCGTCACGTAGTTAAGTACGTCATTACTGTCATTACTGTCACACAATTAAAACGAGCCAGAGCGATGTCGTCTGGTGGGTTTTCGAAATAAATAATAAATTCATTTGTGTGATAAATACATAATACTGAGCGTATTTTCCCACATGAATAAATACAAAAATAAATACACTTTCAGTTCTTTTAAATCAAAACTGAACACCATTTCTCCTTGCCGTTGCCTTTTATTAAATCATATTAGAGACTTTTGATTAATTCCTCGCACTGCACCGTAAGCTTTATTCTATTTAACTTTTTAATTTTACTTGTATCTCCGTTTATAATAACGTTTTTGTCCTCTGTAAATCCACCCCCAACTGCCGTTTTATCACCTTCATAAATGTCTCGCGCTCGCCATAAAAAACAAGCTGCCAAACAAACTGCCAAAACCGGTGTACTTACTTTCTTTCCTGTCCTTTTCGGTCCTTAAACAAACAACTAAATGTTACGGAAATGCCAGGAAATGGCACCGTATTTTTGTTCCTTCTGACAATTATCAAAATAATTTTGATAAGAAGAAAACACATACACAGACAGAGAAGGCTGAGACGTGCTGCTCTCGCTAGACTAGCAAGACGTCATAGAATTGTAAGTGAAAAGATTATGCTAGGCCTGTACATTTATATTTAAAATAGATACACAAACCATCATTTCTGAACTGTCAATGTAAACGTTTAGTATCAGACCAGTGGCCAAATGACACCCCCTCCTGAAACTTGACAATTTTGCTTTTCACATCACATACAGCAGTGGTGTCTGCCGTCTGCTACGGGCGCCACCGCAATGCATCATGGTACATATTGCTTGGTTAGTGACCATCGGTTGCACGCTACTTTTCGTGCTGCATTGTGGGATACTATGAGTCCACTATATAGGGTATATTAATTTACACTAAACATTCGGACAGCACTACAAAATGGTGAACACACTATTTAGTGCACTATTTAGTGAGTAGGGAGTGATTTCGGACACAGCCTTGGACTCAACAATGAGCTGCTTAGATTTTGATGTTCAAAGGTCAAGTTTGCTGTGACCTCACGTCCATCTCATTCTCGTGAATGCAATATCTCAAGAACAGCTTGAGGGAAATTCTTCTAATTTGTCACAAATTAGAGTTAGAAGTTAACTTGGACTTTACAATGAACTAATTAGTTTTGATGGTCAAAGGTCAAGGTCACTGTTACGCTGTCTCTGTTATTCGTTTGACCCTGAGGCAGTTTCTTAAAATTTGGCACAAACATTCACCTGGACTCAGTGATTAACTGATTAGATTTTGATGGTCATAGGTCAAAGGTCAAGGTTGATGTGGCCTCATCTGTCTCATTCTTGTGAACGTGGTATCTCAAGAACACCTTTTGGAATTCCTTCATATTTGGCAAAATCATTTAGTTGGACTCAACAATGAACTGATTAGTTATTGATGATCATAGGTAAAAGGTCAAGGTCACTGTGACTTTGTCTGTCTCATTCTTGTTAATGCGATATCTCAAGAATGCAGGTAGGAAATTTCTTTCAATTTGACACAAAATTCCACTTGGACTGAAGAATAAACTGATTAGAATTGACACAAATGTCTAATAGTATAAAATCATAAAGTGATGACAATTTATGTCTGTAAGGTCAAAGGTTAACTTCACTGTGACATCATAATGCCCTGCAAAAACACTTTCCTGGCCATTACTAAATGTCATAACTCAGGAACAGAAGGGAAGACATTTGGTCAGATACTGAATTGGTGACACTGATCTATGGTGTCCATCTTGAAACTGTGCCGATTGTATAGATTTTCTGTGCTGCCGGTTTGAAGACGTGTGTGAAGCATCCATGCTTTCACAGACATGGATGTAAACTGTAAGAGAACCGAAATGTCTTTAAGAGACACTTTACTGGTGTGTGGAGGCAAACATCTGCAGGGCAGTAATTCTAGTTATCATTGTGATAACTAGAATGTTTTTGGCCTCAATAAAAAGAAATACTCCTCCAGAAATAACTTGGACAGTAGCCTGCAATTACCTAATGACACCCCCATGGAGTATATTAATTGTGACCCAACAATGTCAAACAAATGCTTGAAGGCACCGTTGGGAGAGCAGAGAGCAGCTAGTAAATTAGTTTTAATTGTGTGACTCTGGGGAATTTGTAGATGTGTAATACTATCACATTTTGATTCACAGCTGCTGGATTCACAATCAAAAGCCCCTCAATAAAATTCTTCACTCTAAAATGTCCAAGGACACTTACAAGTCTGTAGAGGCTAACACAGCTCCACACACAATGTTGTTCTTGCTCATAGGATTTATGGTTTTGAGTGTGACATGGTTTATCCCATGATGTGTTCTTCCATACCCAGATGTAATTAAAGCCTCTACAAGGAACTTTTAACTGGATATGCAAAAGTCTCTTGTTTCTGCTGATGTCTGTGCGTGACCTACAACAGCAAATGAGACCATCGGTGTGAAGATAAGCTATTTCTATATAATGTATATCCATACCTTTAGGAAACTGGCTCCAGGTCCGCCCCAGGTCGCTTCCAGGACAAAATGATTTACGGCACTCAGACGGCACACGTCATCTTACCTAGCTGCTTACATTTACAGTGACTCTTACAAATAGTCGGTATTCCTCCTCCTTGACCCGAAGTCAGCGGGGAGTTAAAATAGCAGCAATCATCGTGTAAAAGTTCTGTGAAAGCACTGGACTCACCAACAGTCAGCCATGTCTCAGTCACACAGAGAAAATCCAATCCTTGGGAAGTCAGGAAATCCTTCAGGATAAACGTTTTGCTCGCTAGCGATCTAGCATTTACCAGCCCAATCCTGGCAGGAGCCGGCGGGTCCATGGCGTTAGCTGTCTGGGGAGCCACACACAGAGGCTGCAGGTTGCGCAGATTCATCCCGCACCAGCGGGGACGAGGAGAGCAGGGGCCGCGGGGCAGGTAACAGCCAGGCGTCGACAGGGTCCAGCAAGTGCCGAGAAATAAAGAGGTCAGAAGCCGTGGAAGTGCTCGCCAAACAGGCCTTCAGCCTTACCAGCCAGCCGCTGCGTTTACCCCGGCGGCGGTGGCACTTACGCCGGAGAGGTGGAGCTGGGGCATGGCAGAGGTGAGCTGGGATCCCCGATAGGAGCGGGGGCAAAGTTTTCCTGTCTTGTTGTTTCATTCATCCCCAAAAACAAACACATGCGCGAGCCAGGTAAGCGTCTTTACGACAATACGCGCTAGAGCTCATGGGAAATGTACATGTAGGCTTCATTCTGGCAAAACACTACCACTTTTGTCGACGGGGTCACCAAAATCAACTCAAAATTAAAGTTTCTTGTAGGGGCTTTAACAAAGAACAAATTAAAAGGAAAAAACATTAAAAAAACATCCACTCTGTGCATGCTCGCAAAAGGTCAGTCTGGCCTCCAGCCTGTTGCTGTGTACTGAGTGCATCAATCCAATGCCATCAGAAAAATACATGCAGACAGGAAGAACACAGGACACAGTACAGCACTGAGACTTGGCCAAAACACATAGAAAAAGCTTCATTTTCTGTCCTGTGGACATTTGTACAAGGCCTAAATCAATAAAGGTCAACAAATATGTAGCATTATTAACTGGCCATGTCTGCTCAGCAGAGGGCATGCCCATACAGATAATACATGTCATGAGGCTTATCTTATCATTATGAACTGTGCTCTTATTCTACTACGCATATAGGAAAGAGCACTTTTTTGACAGCTGTTTGGGATTACACACATTTTCTCCACATCATGCACTTTCCCTGCCTTAAAAATGTCAAGCCCTGTAGACTGTGTCTTCATTTGCACCCACTTCAGCTTTGTAAAATTGATGTACCACAAACTTCTAAATATAAAATATAAAAGGAAGAATGTGAAGTGCACCGAGCCCGGTGTGTTCATTCTGCACCACTCGGTCAGACCTCAAAAGAAACATCCACAAACACACCATGGCTTACATTTCTGTGTGTCTATCTACTGTGAGCAAGTCGACAACAAATAAACTCGGATCCCTCTAAAGTGAATCCACTCAAGAGGCTGAAATAGACCACAGTGAAGGTGTTAGATACTCATTTCCTCAAGAAAAGGTGTGAGTACTGGAGACACTATTTTTTCCCTCTCCACATAGTAGAATATATAACTGAAACTATGGGCTCTAGTTTCCCAGCGCGGCGCAGGGTGGCAAACTCCGCACAGAGGTGTGGCGGCGCAGCAGGGGGAGATGTCGACAGATCCAGCTCAGCGCAGTGACAGTTTCGTGCCAAAAGGCTTCGCTGAAGGTGCGCTAAAAGCTCGCCAGCTGAAACCCGGTCTACTGTCAGCCCAGGCGGAGTGCAGCCGGTCTAAGTGGAAGTTTCGTTGACCGGCAGGTTTCCAGAATGTCAGGCACATTAACGATGCAATAAATAGCCACAAAACCACTATTCAATGCAACTATCTGTAATCAGTACATAAATGTATCTCTATATCTGAAACGGGAGTTGTTTGGACCCAAATGCAGTACACAGGCGCACAGGAACAGCTGGTAATGACCTTTATTATCACCACAGCAAACAGGGTATGCAGCAGGCAGAATTGGCACAGAATAAAGTCCGTTCTTCGGGCTGAGAGCCCTCACACAGTCTCTGGGGCTCAGAGGAGGGAAAGGGAGGCGACTGGGATCAGCGGAACCGGGGGGAGGCTTCTGAGCCCCCGGTTCCACACAGTTCGATTCTCTTTCGTAGTGAGGGGAAGAGATGTAGCTTACTTCAGCCGAAGAAGACGAGCAGGACGCTCTGCGGTCTGGAGAGCTGGCTGCACGTGCTGTGAGGCCGGCGAGGAGTGAGCTGAAGAGAGGTCGGAGACAGGCGGGGGGGTCGTAGCCAGGTGAGCAGTCAGCGAAGACAGTGGCACCGTTGGGGAGCAAGCAGGAGAGGAGACGAGGCCAGGCAGAGGAGTCAAAACCAGACGAGCAGGCAGATACCAGAGACGCTGAGGCAGAGCACGAGGTCAGGAACAGAAGGCAGGTGAGTTTACCGGGAGGCAGACGAGGATGGCAGGTCAGGGACAGGCAGAGTCGACACCGGGAGATCAGACAGGGAATGAACGCTGGAAAGTCTCGCATGACGCTGAAGAACAATCTGGCAAGGAGTGAAGGTGCTGGAGAGACTATATGCAGGCCTGATTGGCATGAGCTGCAGCTGTGTGGGCAGGTGAGCAGAGTTGGGCTGATGAGGTGGGAGTGGCTGACAGGTAGAGTGGATCAGAGGGAGGGAGAGTGGAAAAATACTGAGGCAGTGTGACAGGAGGGGAATGAGAGGCAGGGACTGTGACAGAACCCCCCCCTCAAGGGACGGCTCCCGACGTCCCAAACTGCCGCAGAGGAGCCGGGTGGGCGGAGGGGGCCTGGTGGAGGGCTAGCATTCTTCAGAGGCCTCCATCCCAGTACCCTCGTCCGCCGAGAGAGAACTGTCCCCCTCCGAGGCTGAGCTGACGTCATCCCCTTCAGATGCAGATGCCCCAGACGCAGGAGGAGACTGAGTGTTGGCGATGGGACCCCCTCGTTCTGAGACGGTGTTGGAAGGCTGGTCGGGGTGCAGGCGATGAAACTCCTTGATGAGTCTTGCATCAAGGATCTGACGGGCCGGGACCCATGACCGTTCTTCTGGACCGTACCCCTCCCAGTCGACGAGGGGCCCCGTCTATGAAGCAAGGAGGCGGAGGTGGCTGGGAGGCAGGTTGCAGAGGACTCTCCAGGAACGGCTTGACCCTGGAGACATGGAAGGTGGGATGAATCCGCATGGTGCGGGGCAACTTGAGCCGAACAGCCACAGAGTTTACTACCTTCTCGATGGGGAACGGCCCAATAAACTTGGGGGCCAATTTCTTAGACTCCACCCTCAGAGGAAGGTCTCGGGTAGACAGCCACACTTTCTGTCCCACCTGGTAGGGGGGAGCCTGGGAGCGACGGCGGTTGGTGGCCGTCGTGTACCGGTCAGTGGCACGTAGGAGAGCCGTCCGAGCCTGCGTCCAGGTCCGGCGGCAACGGCGAATGAAGGCCTCCACAGAGGGGCAGACGGTCTATTTCTCCTGCGCAGGAAACAGGGGAGGTTGGTAGCCATAGGCGCACTGAAATGGGGATAGGCCGGTGGCAGAGCTGATGAGGGTGTTGTGGGCATATTCCACCCACAGCAGTAGAGTGGACCAGGAGGCAGGGTGTTTGGAAGCCATGCAGCGGAGCGCCGTCTCCATCTCCTGGTTCATCCTCTCGGACTGGCCGTTGGATTGAGGATGAAACCCGGAGGACAGGCTGGTGGAGGCTCCCAGGAGGCGGCAGAATTCTCTCCAGAAAGCAGAGGTGAACTGGGGGCCTCGGTCTGAGACCACGTCGGATGGGAGGCCGTGGAGCCGGAACATGTGCTGCAGGACCAGTTCAGCTGTTTCTTTGGCCGAGGGGAGCTTGGCCAGGGGCATGAAATGAGCCATCTTAGTGAACCGGTCCACTACTGTCAGGATGGTGGTGTAAACTCCTGACAGTGGCAGCCCGGTGACAAAGTCTAAAGAGATGTGGGACCAGGGTCGGTGGGGCACAGGCAGAGGGTGCAGGTGCCCGGCGGGAGCCCGGCGCGGAGCCTTGTTCTGATTGCAGACTGGGCATGCGTTCACAAAGTCTCTGATGTCGTCGTCCATGGAGGCCCACCAGAACCGCCGCTGCAGAACCTCCTTGGTGCGGAGTATTCCGGGATGACAGGTGAGTCGAGAAGCGTGGGCCCACTGCAGAACCTCAGACCTTAGCTGCTGGGGGACGAATAGGCGGTCTTGGGGGCAGGAGCTGGGCCCCGGCTGGTCCTCCAATGCAGCTCTCACCCGCTCCTCCACCTCCCAGGTGAGAGCGGCCACCAGATGAGAAGCGGGAAGGATGTTGTCAGGACTGGAGAGGCCCTCCTCCCCGACCATGAATTGTCGGGACAGGGCGTCAGGTTTTACGTTGCGGGAGCCTGGCCGGTAGGAGAGGGTAAAACTGAATCTGGCGAAGAACAGAGCCCACCGGGCCTGACGGGAGTTCAGTCTCTTAGCTGAGCGGATGTACTCCAGATTCTTGTGGTCGGTCCAGACGAGAAAGGGGGTCTTGGTTCCCTCCAACCAGTGGCGCCACTCCTCCAGTGCCAGCTTCACCGCCAATAGTTCTCGGTTCCCGATGTCATAATTCATTTACGCTGGAGACAGACGCCTGGAGAAGAAGGCACAAGGGTGTAGTTTCTGGTCCTTGGCAGAACGCTGAGAGAGCACGGCCCCCACCCCCACATCAGAGGCGTCGACTTCCACGACGAACTGTCTCTCGGGGACAGGGATCAGGAGAATGGGGGCCGAGGTGAAACGCCCTTTCAGGAGCTGGAACGCCTCCTCGGCGGCCGAAGTCCATCGGAAAGGGACCTTGGAGGAGGTGAGGGCGGTGAGAGGTGCTGCCACCGTGCTGTTGCCCCGGATGAACCTCCTGTAGAAGTTGGCGAATCCCAAAAAGCGTTGCAGCTGCTTGCGAGAGTCAGGGACAGGCCAGGAGGTGACAGCTGAGACCTTAGCGGGGTCCATCTCCATGCGGTCCCGGCCAATGATGTAACCCAGGAAGGAGACAGAGGAGGCATGGAACTCACATTTCTCGGCCTTGACAAACAGGGAGTTCTCTAGCAGGCGTTGCAGCACCGTCTGGACGTGGAGAATATGTTCCTGCTTGGACCGGGAGAAGATCAGGATATCGTCTAGGTAGACGAACACGAACTTGTTGAGCATGTCTCTCAGCACGTCGTTGATGAGGGCCTGGAACACAGCCGGGGCATTGGTGAGCCCAAACGGCATCACCAGATATTCGTAATGTCCTGTAGGGGTGTTGAAGGCCGTCTTCCACTCATCCCCCTCTCGGATCCGCACCAGATGGTAGGCGTTGCGGAGATCCAGCTTGGTGTAGACGGTGGCCCCTTGGAGCAGCTCGAAAGCTGAGGCGATGAGGGGGAGAGGATAGCGGTTCTTCACCGTGATGTCGTTCAGACCTCGGTAGTCGATGCACGGCCTCAGAGACCCATCCTTCTTGTCGACGAAGAAAAAACCTGCCCCAGCAGGTGACGAGGAGGGTCAAATAATTCCGGCGGCCAGGGCATCGCTGATGTAGGTCTCCATGGCCTTCCTTTCAGGTGCGGACAGCGAGTAGAGGCGGCCCTTGGGGGGTACAGAGCCGGGAAGGAGGTCGATGGCGCAGTCGTAGGGCCGATGTGGGGGTAGAGAGGTGGCCCTCGCCTTACTGAACACGTCCCGGAAGTCGTGGTAGTCAGAGGGCACCATGGAGAGATCAGGGATGGAACAGGGGCTGGCAGACGGCGTGGGGGCCCCTGCCGGTCTGAGGCAGATTTGCTGACAGGAGGGACTCCATTCCAGGATGGACCCCGTGGACCAGTCTATATGGGGGTTGTGGCGTCGAAGCCAGGGGTAGCCGAGGATGAGGGGAAGACTGGGAGACCTCAGGATATGAAACCGGATGGTTTCATGGTGTGTGCCGGACAGGAGCATAGAGATGGGGGCGGTCTGATGGGTGACAGTTCCCAGGAGATGACCATCCAGAGCGCTGGCCGGCATGGGGCAAGGGAGAGGATCTCGGCTGATGTCCAGTTGACGGGCGAGATCCTCGTCCATCAGGTTGACGTCTGCCCCAGAGTCGATGAAGGTGGCAAAGGTGTGGGACCCCCCTACCAACAGGAGCTGGACGTGAAACAGAGGTCGTGGGCTAGGGGCAGAGTTCTGGGACCGGCTCAGCAGAATGCCCCCTTCTACTGCTGAGCCCTTCCTTTTGCTGGACACCGGGAGACAAAATGGCCGGCTTGGCCACAGTAGAGGCAGAGATTTCCCCGGCGTCGTCGTTCTCGTTCCTCCGGCGTAAGGCTTGTTCGCCACACCTGCATGGGCTCCACCCCCCCGTGCATAGGTTCAGAAGGGGGGACAGGAGTGGCTGGGACCCTATGTGGACGGGCAGAAGGCCGGTGATCACCTCTCTCACGGCGTTGTTCCCTCCTCCTCGCCTGTATCCGCCTGTCCAGCCTCGTAGTCAGCTCAATGAGTCCGTCCAGGGAATTGGGGAGGTCGAACGGAACCAGCTCATCCTTCACGTAAGGAGCCAGCCCGTTTAGGAAGGCCTCACATTGGGCAGCAGCATTCCAGTCACTGAGACGAGCCCGGGTTCTGAAGTCTATGGCGTAGACAGAAACTGTCCGATCCCCCTGCCTCTGACTCATGAGTCCCCCTGCTGCATCAGGACCCAGGGAAACAGGTCCGAACACCTTGCGAAGCTCCTCAGAGAAGGCTTGGAAAGTGGCGCAGGCGGGCGTGCCTCTCTCCCACTCTGCCGTCCCCCACAGACGTGCTCTACCAGTGAGGTGATTGATGGCGAAGGCGACTCTAGCTCCCTCTGTGGCAAAGGTATGGGGTTGCAGGGCAAACAGAATTGAGCAGTTCGTCAAAAAAGGATTGCAACCTTCAGGATCCCCATCGTAGCGCTCTGGCGCCCCCACCCGAGGCTCAGATATGGAGCTTGATGCTGGCCCAGGGGTGGGAACAGGAGGGGCTGGAACTGGGACAGAAGCAGCGTGTTGCGCCATGGAAGCTGCCATCTGCTGTACCTGGGCGGCTAGCGAGGTTAGCGCTCGTTCCAGGGATGACGCTGACTGACGAGCCTCCGCCGCGTTGGAGGCTAACAGAGCCTCATGCTGCTGAAGCATTCCCTCCACCCGGGCTAAGCGAGACTGGGCGGAAGTGGGGTCTGCTGGGTCCATTTCTGGCCAGATTGTACTGAAACGGGAGTTGTTTGGACCCAAATGCAGTACACAGGCGCACAGGAACAGCTGGTAATGACCTTTATTATCACCACAGCAAACAGGGTATGCAGCAGGCAGAATTGGCACATAATAAAGTCCGTTCTTCGGGCTGAGAGCCCTCACACAGTCTCTGGGGCTCAGAGGAGGGAAAGGGAGGCGACTGGGATCAGCCGCGGAACCGAGGGGAGGCTTCTGAGCCCCCGGTTCCACACAGTTCGATTCTCTTTCGTAGTGAGGGGAAGAGATGTAGCTTACTTCAGCCGAAGAAGATGAGCAGGACGCTCTGCGGTCTGGAGAGCTGGCTGCACGTGCTGTGAGGCCGGCGAGGAGTGAGCTGAAGAGAGGTCGGAGACAGGCGGGGGGGGTCGTAGCCAGGTGAGCAGTCAGCGAAGACAGTGGCACCGTTGGGGAGCAGGCAGGAGAGGAGACGAGGCCAGGCAGAGGAGTCAAAACCAGACGAGCAGGCAGATACCAGAGACGCTGAGGCAGAGCACGAGGTCAGGAACAGAAGGCAGGTGAGTTTACCGGGAGGCAGACGAGGATGGCAGGTCAGGGACAGGCAGAGTCGACACCGGGAGATCAGACAGGGAATGAACGCTGGAAAGTCTCGCATGACGCTGAAGAACAATCTGGCAAGGAGTGAAGGTGCTGGAGAGACTATATGCAGGCCTGATTGGCATGAGCTGCAGCTGTGTGGGCAGGTGAGCAGAGTTGGGCTGATGAGGTGGGAGTGGCTGACAGGTAGAGTGGATCAGAGGGAGGGAGAGTGGAAAAATACTGAGGCAGTGTGACAGGAGGGGAATGAGAGGCAGGGACTGTGACAATATCGACTGTCCCGTCCCATCTGATGTCAGATCAAAGGGGATTGGCACCGTTTGGCACGTTTGGCACGTGTAATGGAAACCCAACCTGATTTGATTAACACAGTTACAAACTAATGAGTTCACATCCCTCTCAGCCAACCACAAACAGCCACAGCATCAGATAGGGAGTATATATTCAGCACCTGTCATCTTAGAAAAGTCAAAACAAAAGAAACAGAGTGAGACTGCGAGAGAGAAAGAGAGAGCGCACGCACGCACGCAACATTGATTAACAATTGTGGTGACCTCCTCCCAGGCTACCTTTGCATCATCAGCCCGTGGAGGTCTGCTCGCAGTTCTGTATCAAAACATCAGTTTCCTCCTGGGAGAAGTTTGGCCGTCTGACTCTACTGCTCTCTTCTGCCATGGCGAATTGAGTAAACTCTCATTACACCTTCATGCAGCGCATTTAGGGGCGAGGAGAGGGGCTCATTTGATTGGTGTGATGTGTGTAAAACCCACTCCACGCCTTCTCTCCTCCCTCTTTCCTACTTGCGCAAGTAGGAGGGACGGAGGTGGGAAAGAGGAGTAGCTGCGCCAGGATGCTCGGTGTGCCAAACTTGCAAAGTCCACCTGGCCACACCCAGTTGGCAAAGTGCAGGTGCACTGCGCCTCCACCTCGCCCAGTCAGCGAAACTAGAGGCCTATGAGTTCCTCACAATGTGTTATTTGTGCCCTCTCATAGCTCTCCTCCTCAGCCTGCAGTTCCTTCCATTTGCATACAAAGCAGAGATATATCTTTGGATGGAGTTAAGTGGGGCATTATTTCTTCATCAGTTTGAAACGTCACATACTTTTAAAACAGGTTTTAGTTTCATCACTATTGGTGGATTTGTCACAGACCTCCTCCCGATAGTTTAGTTGAAAGGACCTTGAATGCAGTGAAAGCATATTTTCTCCATCAGATACTGTGACAAACTCCTACATGAACAAGAGATTGTTTTTTCTTCTTGCTTTACTCACTGGTTTGAGATAAATGGGACTCAGTTGGAAAAAGTTAATGTCACTTTTTGTTAATCAGTGTATGCAGCATTTGAATCAAAATGAGATGAATAGTAACTAAGATTGCTAATGAAATCTTTTTGATTTTTTAGTAATGTGTATTCAATATTTTAGTGTTTTTTCCTTGACATTTTAATGTTTACAGAGGCTTTAAATAAGGTGGTGCAGGCCCACTGAATGCTAAATTTCTCTGTGAATTGATTTTTATTTATTTCTTGCCTCTGGCCCATCTCGCATGGGATTATAAGACACCATCTTTTTTTTCTTTTTTTTTACAGCCATCTCCCAGTCATTAAACCAAACATGTGGAAAAGGAAAAAAAAAACTGATCAAACTAAAAATGAAATAAACAAACAACAAAACAAAGCAAATTAAAAAACAAAACAAAAAAAAAACACCTAACATTGACAGACCAGCTGAATAAAGAGCCCATTTTCTCCTCTCCCATGTGCTCTACAGAAAACTGGCCAATTCATGTCTCAAATTTGAACAGCCATCTCCGTCTCTGTGTATCTTCCATGTTTACAAAATCAATATCCCCCTTTATCCTACCAAACAAAGAGCTGCAGTAGTACACAGTGAAGTACACAATAAAAATGACAGTAGAAAACAAAATGGAATTTATCTTCCGTATCGTTTAAACAGCACATTGGACAGATCTGCTTTTCTTCTTGTATATTAACATGCTGTCCAGTTTCCATTTGGACAAATCACTTAAGAGTGCAATTCTCCATACCATATTTAGTTTTTATCATCATAAAAGTACACAGTTTTGCTTAAGTCCATATATCACCAGCCCACTGTTACTTGTCCTTGGCAAACACAAGCTCTTTTACACAGAGATCACACTATAGGGCCACAAAGAAGTCCTTTGTTTACGCCACCTTTGCAACGTCGGTATCATGATGTTCCCATGTGTGATTTAGATTAGCATGCCAGCATTCAGGATCAAAAGAGCCGTGAGAGGCGTGACATGTAACATAACAGTGTTGACATAACATATGAGCCAGCAGTGCTTTATAAACAGTAACAATGGCAAAACATGGGGATATTAATAAGTTACCTTCAGCTGATCTCATCCTCTGCACAGTGGGTAAAGAGCTCTCTGACCTTTTTTTTTTTCCTCAGTGTAAAAGAGGCCGTGTAAAAGGGGATACAGATTCTCTAAACAAACCAATATTGATTTTTTTATTACTGGTAAAAAACTCACTAAACACAGAGATGCAAAACACTGTGTGTAAATCTTTAAACCAAGAACCAATAACAAGTTTATCCCAGATAAATCATCAACCTACTTTCATCCATATTAAGTAATCAATTCCATAACTGAGCTAACATATCTTCCCTTGAGCCTCACAGAAAATATCTTACAGCACTCTTATGCCCTGATTTACACATGGAAATATTTCTAAAGCCCCCAACTCTTGCAGTTTAATCAAGTACAGGACGTACACAGCTTCACACAGTTAAGGACATGTTTAGAAACTCCTCTTTTAAATTGCTACTTTTACCAAGGATTCCTCCCCGAGCTCTACATGTACCTTCTGATTCAGCAAGAACCATAACACCTTTAATTAAATGCATATATTCATCAATATAGAAACCAAGATGTTTATATGGGTCTGCATTGTTTGGCTATGTGATTCAAATTTATACTTTACTGCAGGTAGATTATAAAAGTATTGCTATATATTACACTTCTTATTATTTTCCCACATGATCATCAAACATGAATTGATCAAAAGATCTAAAATACTATGCATACTTTCCCTTTTAAACTGAGCTATTTGACAAAGAGTGCTGCAGAGCCATTTCCAAGCATGCACAAGACACTGCTTTAAGGTTAGTTGAATAAATACCTATTCGATCATTTTTGTCGCAAAGTTAAGTGTGACTCAAATTCGAGTATACAGAAGTTATTTTGCAGGTAGACATTTGTGCTCAGCACACTGTCTGCTGCTCAAAGATCTGTTGTCGAGAAAAAAAACTCACAGTTCCTGTGGATATGTATTGTATATATGCTACTCTTTATTCCTTCATTTTCTGAGGAAGTGAGTCACAGGTGGAAATACCAGACATTCAAAACTCTTCTTGAGGTAAAGAGCAGGACAGGGCACAAGACAGCAGTGAAAATAGCTTCCAAAGCTCTCGATGAGGGCTGAGAGTCTTAAAAGTCTAACTAATTGGGGAGAAAAGACTCGGCCACTCTCCCTGCTGCAGCCAAAATGATCTTGGAGAGGAAAGAAGGCACTGTAGAAAGCAGATTCATTTTAAACTCAAGAAAAAATATAAGCTTGTGGAAATATGAAATTTAGAGGGACAAAATTTGCCATAATAATGTAGTCTGAGCTGTTATTTTGAGACTTGCACAGAGGATACACTTTCTGCTTCCTATGTGCGCCCTATGTGCTTTCAGATTTCCAAATGTCCTCCCACTCTGTGTGGAGGAGAAAAACAGAGATGATGCGTTTGAGAGATTCAATGATGGTGGACCTCCATTGATTCCAGGCTACAGGCTGGTGAATAAAGGATAAGTGGACCAGGAGGCACGGGTGACGAATATAAAAGCACTGTATTATTCATATTTAATAGTGCAGGACAAAACATGTTCATTGCACTGGCACTGGTACTTTATCCTCAGTTAACCTGACTCAGAACAGCTAGCAGAGAGCCATGTTTCCCTCATGTTTCCCAAAACTGGTACACTGCATTTTTTTTTTTGAATTATAACAATATTATAGCCCTATACAGGACTAATTACATGTAGGGCTTAAGCTGTAGATGGTGTTCCAAGGTTTTGGTGGATGCATGGTAGAAACAAATTTTCCCCCAGTATATATTTACTCAAGTACTTTAAATGCGAGACTTGTTACACATGGAAGGAGTGTTTTAACACTGTGGTGTTATTCCATTTAGCTAATTAAGGATTTGAATAATTACTCCACCACAGCTGTCCGCGTAATTGAACTGGTGTAGCTATCTCTCTGTGTGTTTGTCTTCATACAAACTTGATTTAACTTTAAAGGACATCAGAGGTTTCACTTTGGGATGACCCGTTTGTTCAAAGGGGAACTTTACATATTGAAGTCAGTTTAGGAGTACAATCATATTTTTGAAGAATAAAGTTAAATGAAGTATGTGTGCCTCCAGAGGGAGCTGCGCAAAGTCTGATAAGTTGCCTCAAGTGATGTCACATAAGTCAGTGACAGTTGGGGCTGAAGACTACAAGTTTAACAATGAAAACTATTCTGTGGGTGTGGAGTTAGAAAGAAGTGATCTTACCATATCTCTATAGCTTACTCCTTATCTCTGCTTGAGGCTAGCAATATGAGGCTACATTAGCCACTATTAGAATAACGCACCCAAAATCCTCAGGAATGAATAAAGAGAACTGGGTAAAACATTGGAGGAGGGCCCTGTTTATTCCTATGAAAGTTGCTCTGTAGCACATGAAGCCAAAAAAGTTCAACTCCCCAGGCATAAAATTACCTGGATCTTCCAGATTGCTGGGCCCACAGAGCAAGGACACTTGACTCCTGCTGGCCGAGCAGCTAACTTCCAGTTTAGCATTCCGCTGACTTGAGTGGGGATAAAATGATTTAATCATGCAGCTCTTTTCGATGTTTGAAATGTTATCGCACCGAATGGATCAAATCCCAATTGTGAAATAAGTAATTTGTTGATGGTCAAAAAAATTCATCCAATAATTTACAGACGCCTCTTTCACAAAGTAAGTCTATAGGAAAAAGGCTTTTTTTGGCCCAGTGGCATCATGTGACGAACCCGGAGATTGTAAGTCCAAAGTTTGGCCATTGTGTCAAATTGACTTTAAAGGGCGGTGTTGGGGCTCTGAATATCTGACCTAACTGTCTGTGGTTTTGACAAAGAAGAAGAATGCATGGAAGTGAATTTATGCTTCATCCAACAGTCTGTATTTTTGTATTAAAATGTCCTCTATGAGTCCAACAGTAAAGTGGAGGAGTGTGATGAGAAAACAGTGGAGTTTTCTTTTATGGTTCATATTTTCCCTCTCATCCTCTGTGTCTCACAGGCTCCACCAGTTCATCAATGTCAGACCACTGGCTAATCCGCCTGACAGGGGATAGTAAGAGAGGCAGTCTGGTCTCTCGATCCTCCACCACCTGCCCATCCTCCTTACCTGACTCACCTGAGTCTCCAGTCTTCCTTGAAAATGGTTCTAAAGAGGAAAAGGGTAAGGGGCCACACCTTATATTTCCCCCACTCTGTTTAGTAGCTTATTGGATGTTTATTTCAACATTAATTCTGTGCTGAGCTCTTCAATTTGAATTAAAAAACTAAAACATTTTCCTCTCTAGGGGGTTTTGAGAGCAGGCCATTTATCAGGGGCCTTCAGGGACGCAGCGTGAGCATGAGAGCCCCCAGCAAGACCAAGGACACTCTGAGCAAAGTGCTTCCCCTGCGTTGGTCCCTTGGTTCAAAGGACAGACGGAAACCTGACCCAGTGCCTCCATCTGTCCAAGATCCAGCCCCTGTGGAGCTGGTACAGTACTTGGAATCTGGCCGGCGGCCCCGATGCACAAAGGATCCAATAGTAACATTGATGAGCGAACCACGCAGCACCAAGGAAGCTGGGGGCCGGGCTGCAGCCAACGTCAGATCCTCCAGTGTAGGAAGCTTAAGTTGTATGAGTAAGGCAGTAGATGAGCTGCTGCCCGACTCTCCACAAGTCCCAGAGGGCCAGCGGAGGCCATCGGAGAAGACAGCCAGCTTGAGACGCAGAAAGGGGAGCCAGACAAGAGATGAGAGCACCACAAATATCAGCAGTAGCTTCAGCAGTAACACCCTCACCAGGAGGAAGGATGCCAGGAAACCGAGCTCCTCCAAAGCCTCCCAGGATACTGCTGAGACAAAAAGGAGTGCTGGAGTTCAACCCAGCTACAGCACTCCTAGCCTTCAGGATGGGACCCTGAGAAGGCAAAAAGGGGACAGGCCTGACAGGGAACACCACGGTGGACATGAAGGAAACTCTAAGAGCAAGAAAGGAGAAGTTCCCAAGAGCCATGAGGGACTGCTCTCCTTCTTTAAAGGTAACTTCCTGAAGAAGGACAGGGACTCAAAGAAGTCCAAGGAGGGTGAGTCAGGAAAAGAAGGAGGTGATGAAGGAGGCAGGAGGACTCTCTCTAGGCTGTCACTGTCCAACGGAGCAGCAGGAGGAGGAACCGGAGTAGAAGGAAGCAAGTCTAATGGCTCAGGCCATCTGGGCGATGAGCTGGCAAACGGGAAAGTGGGACGGACCGCGGCAGACATCAAGCGCTCCCAGAGCTCCTCCAATATCCCCACCAAAGCGGAGCAGAGCATGCGTAGGACAGCATCTTTGCATCGTAATGGGATGTCTACAGCCCCGTCGCGCAGCCTGACAACAGACAAACCGTCTTACGGCACCCTGCAGAGAACTCGTTACAGCACAACCTCGCTGGGACGCAAAAGGACAGTCCCTGAGTCCAGCTTCTGACACGGAGATATTCAACATATAAACACACACACAAAAAAAACACACACACAAAGCCTTTTATCTGTCATGAAGTGAATGACGTCCAATCTTTGAGATCAAAGCAATAGAGCTCAACTCACAGTGGTGCGCCTTTTTGTCCACAGAAAATGAACTGGCTCAAGTGGCTTGCACAATGGAGCTTAGAGATACGGAGAAAATGAAGGCTTCTTTAATGCTGGGATATAAAGAGCAGAATGAAATGATGGTACCTGTCCGTCAAATGTCAGAAGGAGTCCATTTTTATTCTGTTTATTTTCTCAATGTCTTAAAACAAGTGCCTGAGCAACTAATATGCAGTTTAGACCAATGAGTTTGTCTGTTTAGCACTGGAAGCACGAAATTACACACACACACACACACACACACACACACACACACACATGCACATACAAGCATATTATCCGCATTTGTGTCTTATTACTGTAGTGTGAGTGTCGGGATTCATCACTCCATTTTGAATTCTCATTGTTGTCTGCTTAAAATGAAGACACACTGATTGTGTTCATTTCTAAGAATGTAATGTGTCCACAAGATAAATGGTGGTGCTTAGAGGGTGCAGTTTTCTGATTAACATCAATTATTCATCTTTAAGCCCTTGTTTGATGTTAATTTAAAGTAGCTGAAGGATGGCTTTGAACACAAAGCACTGTTTTTATAAAGTAGTGACTTGTCCCCATGCGACCCAGACCGCAGTTGTTGTTTATCCTGCAGTAAATAGGACCTCTGACCGTAATAACTCGCTGGGTTGAAGTGATATCCTGTAGAATCACTGACCTGGGTCTCCTAATTATTATTTGGCTAAGACACTAAATCCCCACCAGGTCTAATAACACTTTATAACTGAGCCGGACTAACCTCCCTGTGGCAGAAGAGAATTTGAAATATACATTTGTCTACTGTGAAGTGTAATATGAATGCAATATCCACGCTGAAAGATTTTTATATGTATTTCCTTTTATGTATGCCTTTACTGTGGGTTATTTACTGTCAGCATTTACCAAGAACTGAGCCAAGAGGATTCCTCTAAGTATCTGTTTGTACACCTGCTTGCGGCACAATCCATCCCTTAAAACTGCAAACAGTCAATCACAAATGGAACTGATGCCTACCTTACACCAGAAGGCTTTGAAAAGATTTTGAAAACACTGTTATGAGACTAAAGTCTGACATCCTCTCACATCTAAAGACAATGTAAGCTTTTGCAAAGGCCTGAAATGTTACAAGGTCCCTGTTTGCAAAACTAAACCATATTCCCTTTGAGATTATTTTCCATCCTGCTCCTGGTGGAAAATACTGCGTCAAACCCCTCAAACTCAAAGACATATGACATAAAAACAATTCCTTAACTGTCTGCAAAACACATAACCTAGAAACACAAGATAAAAGGCATCATATGTCAACAGTATTATTGTCAGTTGGCATCAATACGGTCCATAAAGATAAACTATTATTTGCACACAAACTTTAGATTTTGGGATTTGACGCCTCAACTCACCACCAGCCTCTGTTTGTTAGCTGTGCTATTTTAGTTAGACGAGACCATGAGAATGAGAGAAAGAGTATTTTTGAAAATTAAGATTTCTTTGCTCAGCCTGCTGCCCTGCCCTGCTTCTGATAAGCAGTTGAAATGGATGGATGGACTAAAATAAGCGTTGGTCTGTGGATCAGATACAAGCTGAATATTGATGCTTGTTCACCCCACAACGTTCTTGCACTTCCCCTCCAGTCCCTTGGAGTCCCCTCCATGTTTACTTTCTACATGGTGTGCTACTACAGCTATTGGTTGTTGAAAGTGTTCAAGTCATTGAACATTGAAATCTCCTGATAATATTAAACATATTTCATTTTATCCAGCCGTCAAGGCAAAAAAAAAACTTACACCAAATGATCAGGATTACAGGGGAGCACACCAACTCCAGCAAAACTTATGATTTCATTCCGCCATTAGAAATTTATCCGAATAAAGTAAAATGATGTTTATGTAGTTTGAAGGCTGGTGGCAATGGCCCTCTGACACTAAGATGTACCCATGGTTCCACCCCCAAGGCATTTATTGGACAATGTTTTTTATATTGTGGCATGGACCGTGCGTCTCCATCTTGAAACAGATATTATGTCACAATGAAAACTATTATTTTGTTATTAAATACAAAAAGCTAAATTCACTTTATTTTGTTGTGCCATTTGTTTTAATTTAGGCATTTTAAATCTTCCATACTCGTCAGAAAGAACTATTATGTGAATCCAGTGTGATGAAGGTTTTGCTGTGCACAGCTCTTTTCCCAGTTTAGAGTATTATGATAAATGTTGTCAGTGTTTATGTCCCGTTAATTTAAACTCTGCTGGATTTATGGGGGCACATGCAAGCACGTTTTATTCAGTTCAGTCTAATCTGTTTTGTTTTTTTCTTAATTTTACCTTTTTTCCCCCCCCATATGAACATGCTTCACATTCAAATGGTTAGTTTTTCGCTTGTGTTTATTTCTTGGTGCAATTACTGTACACTGTTGGCCACTGTACAGCTTCAGATAGAGCCACTGGGAGTAACGCACTTCCCTCACTGTCACTTACATAACTGCTGGAGGAAAGCAGATTGTTAATTTCATTTTCCTGGACCACATGTCTCCAGCACCCTCCATTAATTAAAATGGGTGACTTCCTAGTCACAAGTCTGCTTCAAATTCTAGTCATGCTGTGTAACAGGCCAGCAGGATCACCTCATTTTTGCGGCTGCACTAATGTTTCCATTTTGTATGTGCACAGAAATATCCCATGATGCCTTCTCAGGCTCTACACATGTATGGCCCCTCATTGATATTTGCACATTGCTGAGACTTGTTTTGCACTTTACACATAAGGAGATTTCTTAGGTAAATAGCAATACCGCTCATGCTTAATAAGATTCTTCAACTGAATGACACTGCTGTTTGAAAGAATCAGTCATACTTGGAACAGTTTACTGACAGTGTAAGGTGTAAAACCAATACGCTGTCACTAAGATGGAGAAGCTGCATTGTTCACTTCTCACCAACACTATTGACCCCGAAGTAGCTTATAATTGAAAACATAAATGAGTTATATAAGACACAAAGACAAAGCATAAAGTCAAAGCTCCATATCAGCTTCAGAAATAGGCCTAAATGTGTATGACTGAACAGTTAATGATGTATTCAGGCCAAAAATTCAGCCGTAGAATGTAGAGGACATTGAATAACCCCTGTCTTTTGCAAGCCTTCTCTCTGTTAGAAGAGTGATTATAAACATATTGTACAGCTTCTGTCCGTTATCTGCTGAGTTTCGCAGCCTTCAGCTGCATACACAGAGAATAGCACTAGATACTGTCTAAGCACTACACCGATAGCCTTTTATTGTTTAGTGTTTGTAATTTCCCTTAGCCTTGACACCTGATGGTAGATACAGTTCTGTGCTGTCATCAAATCTTTTTTTATTGGAGTTCATTATTCGTTGGTATCAGAGACTAGAACAAGTTCTTTTGTTTGTCGCTAAAGAGGGAAGCAGAAGTTTATTGACACAAGCTGAACTCTGCCAGGTCAGGGAGTAGCACATCTGAATGCTTCCTCGCACAAGTACTGATGAATATGAGTTTGTCACGCTTTTGTATTGTGTTTTTAAAAGAATCATATCAGTCCTAGAGGTCTCTACTTATTCAATCTAAATGTAAAATAAATTCATATAAATCCTTGGCAAGATTGAGAAACTAAAAGTAATTTGCCGCAAATGGTGTATTTTGTTCAAGGCTTGTCTCAATGCTTCAGCTTGATCTCACGTTAAAGACGCTGTATACGACAGTCACAACAATTACATAGCATCAAACAACTATGTGTGGAGTAATGGCGTCCTGAGCAGTGAATGAAGTCACACTCCCTCTGTGTGTGTTGTAGTCCAAGCTTCTCAGCCCTCAGCCCTTGTGGTTGACATTCTGGCCGAGCGTACATATTAGTGTGTGTGAGTCTCTGAGTGTGTGTATCCCACTGGCTAACCACCAGCATTCTGCACTGTCCTCATGCTGCAGTCACCAGAGGTGTGACCTGAGTCACATGAGTTGGACTCAGGTCACACTCGAGTCACAAATTTGATGACTTTAGAATCAACCTTAGAAAATTAAAAAAGACTTAAGCTCAACTTTGACTCCACCACCAGTGACTTGTAACCTCACTTGGACTTCAGCCTTTTGACTGGAATATATTTCCAACCTTCTCCGGGCCCAAAATAAAGTTTGTATTCAAAAAGTGTGCCAAAAATCAATCCATTCCCTCAATATTCCTTCCCAGTAAATTGACTCTTGATGCCCCAGATCCCCTTTGTTTGAAGCAATCAGACAGCATCTAACAAATTGCAGGAGAGAATAATGAAATACTAGCAGTGCATTACTGATTGCCAGTTGGAAAAAAAGATACCAAAGATAATTTTGCTTGCTCACAAAAACTCTGCAGTGGTCAACAAAAAAGGAACAGCGGTATGCAAAACATGCAAGTGGAAATTACAGAAGGAGACACAGCAACTTTTTTAAATAAGTATAAATAATAAGTACAAATTTTAAAAAGCATTCATGATTTTTGTCAATAAGATATATTCAAATTGGGATTATAGTGGGTGAAGAGCACATCAGGACTTGTTTAGGACTCGAAACTCAAAGTTTAAGACTTGGGAATTGACTTGGGACTTTTCAGGCTTTACTTGGGACTTGACTGCAAAGACTTGAGACTTACTTGTGACATGCTAAACAATGACCTAGTCCCACTTCTGGCACCACTGACATTGTCATGAAAGCGTAATGCTCACATGCATAAACACTGTTAGCTCTGTCAGCACTGTTGCTGTTGTTATCACTGTTTTTAGCTGCCGGCCACGTCCATGTTAAGAGCTGTGTGGAGACAACCTGCATATGTTCTCAATGTCGTATACGGCTGCTTTAATTATACTACACAAAATGTTGAAACAGTATCACAGTTACACTCCAAAATAAAATGAAATGAAATGAAGCGTTTTTGTCAAAGATTAAAATCAATAAGCTGAAGCAGACTGTATTATGAAGGCAAGTTTTCTATGCAGAGCATCAGTATGCAGTTCACTGTGTCACTGTTTTATTTACACGTCGAGTGTCTGAATATACAGTTTTTCATGTTTCTGCCAAGGATACAAGCTGCTGTTTCTTATTAACAAAGACACTACAGAATGCTACTTTCAGTCTATGTGACTTTATTTCAGAGGTGTGGGTTTGGTATTACATTGTGCTGTCATAATTTCCTTTGTGTTGAGATGGACAGATTGTACTTTCCCTTCTACGTAAATCACTGTTGTCATAGTGAAGGCTTCAATTCCCTTTGCTTCTTGTTTCATTTTCAGTACCCACATTGTACAGAAAGGTGTTTTGATGCACTTTGCAGAGCAGGAAGACTATTTTAATCTTGTCACGTCTAAAACCAAAATGGTTGTGTTGTCAAGTAATTAATCTTCCTGCAGGCATTAGTCATAGCTTTGATTAAAAACACACCGCTACATTATAAATCAGATTTTTAAGCTTTTGTTGGAAAAGGCTCTCGGCTAGTTGAGTCAAACACAACCCTCACAAGAGCTCATACCACATTTATTTTTTACTAACATTTTCAGTAAGCTATGATTAATTAATTATTTATTTATGTATTTTTAACATCTTTTGAGCCAGTCTTAATTAATTAAGCAATAATAACTGAATGTCTTATTTATTAGTGTTGGTTCTTTGCACAAGTTTTGAGTCGAAAGTGCTGTCATATAAGCTTCTTGAAGTGTGTGCATTCAAAGTTGGAGATTGAGAAAGTCAAGCGCAGAAGCTTTTATTCTCCAAACAAAAACCTAGCACTCATGACAACATTAAAACCACTTAATCATATGCTTAGTTTTCTGCTCGAAATGTCAAGAAGGATTGAAGATAGCTTTGTTTTGACTGAGGCTACTATTTGGCTTTAGTGTTACCTGAGCGTACTCACAAAGGCTGCCATTCTCAGTCGAAGACATGAGTTGCAAATTCTACATAAACAGGCAAAATCACTATAATCACAGGGTAGTTAAAATAACATGGTGGCTGGAGATTTGTGCTCTTAATAGCTAAGCCTCTACTAACAGTGCTGAAATGACAGCTGTGTAATAAACAAAATCATGGATCCGTTTCGAGTCTGATGCTCACACTGAAATTGTGTGAGAAAAAAAAATTTTGACAGAGAATAAAACAACTTACCTTGAAACTTGCAGAATACCTTTTTTTCATTATCTGAGCAACCCTAATGTTATAATGGCTGCAATTAGAACATGCTTTCACAAATCAGTATAAGCCAAAATTCACCGTTTCCATCTTTTCAGTCCATTTTCCTGAAAGCTACTACACACATCTGGTACAAACACAATGTCAGAGTCTCTTCCCTGCCAATAAGTTGTAGATAATTACTGACACATGATTAAATAAATTCACAGTAGATTATTATAATTTATTTGAGAGACCGATGCTGAAGAAGAATAGAGTTAAAGTAGGAACACAAAGTCTGTATTGCATTTTAAATGTATGTTTGTTTCTGTTTTTCTTTGCATGGTTCAATCCACATGTGGCACACACGCACGCACGCGCGCACACACACACACACACACACACACAATGTTTACTCTGCCAAACTGAGCACTTCTGTGTTAACACAATTATTTTGTGAAATGTGGATCGAAGATGTTTTTATATGCAATTTTTCTACATTTTATAAAGATTTAAAAAAATCTGTGTATATATTTGTGGACACACACACAGACCCAGCTGTGTGCAGGTGTGTGTGAGAGAGAGAGTAAATAAATAAGTTTATTATTAACAGTTAGTTTTTCGGTTGTAGTGATTTGGGAAAATGATGCCAAGGTATCTAACTGAACTCACATGCAATGTATTCCATGATTTGCATAGGGGTGTAAGAAGTATGCTTTCACTGTAAAACAACAGTTTCTGCCTGAACTGTGTGCTGTACATGATGGTATATTGTTTTATTTTTCAATACATCAAATAAAAAGGTATTATTTATGAATATGGCCTTCAGTCAACACTTTTTTTTTATATGCTTAATATGATAAATAATGTATTATTTTCTCTTTCAAATGGACTGATTGAAGGAAACACTGTTTTACTTGGGTTCATCAGAACAAGCAGATAGCAAAAAAAAAAATCTGTCAGTGAGTTTTGGTGTGACTGTACCACATACCAGACTTTGTCAGATGAATGTAGGGACCCTCGAGCACATCCTGAGTAGCTGCTCCAGGGCACTGAGCGAGGGGCACTATCGTTGGAGACACGATCAGGTCCTGAAGTCCATCGCTGAGGCAATCAGCAAGGGGATCAGTGACAGCAGATACACCCACGCTATAGCCAGGAAGATCAAGTTTGTCAAGGAAGGAGAGCAGTCGAAGAGCAGACCCAGGACCTCCTCTGCTGGTCTGCTTTCCACAGCACAAGACTGGGTGATGACAGTTGACCTGGAGAGGCAGCTGAAAATCCCATCTCACATCACCCAGACCTCGTTGAGACCAGACATCATCTTGGTCTCTGAGGCCACAAGACAGGTCATCCTACTGGAACTGACTGTGCCCTAGGAAGAGAGGATGGAGGAGGCACAAGAGAGAAGGAGAGCGAAGTACCAGAAGTTGGTAAAGGACTGCCACAGGAACGGGTGGAGGATCAGGAGCATGCCAGTGGAGGTGGGCAGTTGGGGGTTTGCAAGTCATTCCCTCAGCAAGGCCTACGGAACCCTGGGCATTATGGGCCAAAGAAGGAGAAGAGCAATCAACAGCAACATGGAGGCAGCAGAGATGGCATCTAGATGGCTATGGCTTAAAAGGGGTGACCAGTACAGCATGCCACTGGTACACAGGCTGAGGCTTGATCAACCTCAGTTGGATGGCCTGGAGGAGGGTGTCTGTTGCAAGACCCGAAACACCCAATGAGGCCAGGATACAACACTGATGACGTGTATGTAGTATGAGTATCACAAGATGTATGAAGAGCTGTCAGATGAATGTAGAGGTCTCTGTAAATATTTGCCCCTGGAGAAGTGGAATTATAAAGGATCATAAAATGGAAGTAAAGCATAATTCAAAGGTGTACTTAAGTGCAGTACAGTAGTCAGGCCAGCTGTCAGGAAATATTGACGACGGAATAACATTTTTAAAAGTGGGCCCTCATCATAAAATCAACTCAGGAGTAAACATTTTTTCTTCATTTATTCAGTCAATTTTTAGGCTACTTTAATCAACTATTGGTCAAATTGTGTGCAGAACTAAAATAGTTTTTCCATCATACCCAATATGTGCAATTCCAAGACATTTTAGGGACCATGATATGCAGAAATATTTAAATATATCATTTTGAAAAGAGCCAATGTTCACTTTTCCCTTGCCAAAATTAGCGTAACTTTGGAGCAATATTTCCTTTGAAGATGGAATAACATGGTTGGTACCAATGGATGCCTAGGTCTTCTAGTTTAATGTGACTCTTAGGTCTTCACTGTTGCTTTGAAAAAGAGCTTGATACAGCAGGTTTTCTTACCAAAAATTAGTCTGCCTCACTTCTCACCATGAGCTTCACCCGTCATACCTGCTTCTTTTTTTTGCCAGACATTTGTCCGTTGGCTTCTGCTTTTACTTTCTTGTTCTTTCTGTACCCTGACTTTTCTTTTAGGAGCCCCTGGTTTTGGTGAGGCATTCTGTCTTAGCTAATCAGGCTGCAGTCCACCTTACATGTTTACAGCAGCGGCACTTGTGAGTTCTGTGCATCACGTACCTGACGCACATCAGACGGACTGCACCATTTCAGCGGTACCTGACGGAGATGGGAGTATCAGATGGCATTAAATGTGTTTTAATGGTAAAAAAAAAAAAAATGTCATCATGTAAATACATCTTACTTGTATTGTCAGTGATATAATACAGTAAGTAAATTGCTGCACTTGATCCCATTTAAGGGTCAACCATAGACCTATTCATGCCCCCTTCCCTTGGTCTTGGGTGGGGTTGTGAGCCCCCCTGATGGTGGGCCTGACAGTACTTACTTTACTTACTAAGAGCGTTAATGATTACTGTATTAATTGCTTTGTTGATTGGAAGAAAATAAATGTATTGTTTAATAAATTTTTCAAGCTGGTAGCAGCTTCTCAAATATGAGGAATTGCAGCTTCTCTGTAAGTTAAGTGAATCTTTTGGGTTTAGACTATGATATAGTTTCACTAGCAAAGACAACAGCGATAAAGATAAAGATTTAGAATAGTTTGTTGCATATGATGGATTAAGGGTCTGGAGTAAAGGATGAATGAATGAGGGATGTATCAGTATAGAAAGGACCCAAATGCAGAGCAGTAGGCAGGTTGAAGGTTTCAACAAAAAGTGAGCTTTAATGCTTCAGTGACAGACCAACATGAGCTTTTATTTGGAGTCATGTTTCCGGGCACCTAAACCCAATATTCTTTCTCTTTGAGCTCTGCTCCCCCAGCGAGTCTCTAACTGTGTCTGTCTGCTGTTTGGTTACACTAAGCACGAAGTGTACTGAAGGTTTTCAAAGATTTTGGGGTCAAAACAGCAATAAGACCCAAAGAGCAGCAAGGGAAAGAACCAAAACAGCAATTTTGCAAAAAATTAACAATGGGTTAAACAACAAAGCTCCATGAAGCCGAGGGGATGCTGCAGATTCAAGCAATAAATCTCTTCACATTGTCACTTTGATTTCATAAAGAAATCAATTAGCTTTCAATTATTAGAAATAATAGTTAGTTGCAGCCATAACTTCTTCAGTCACATAATAGAAGTCAAAACTTGAAGGAGGCCTATCAACAACGCTACAGCTGTTAACTTTGGCTTTGATTCTGGAAAAGGAGACTGCAGCCAATTAAAGCAGTTCATGTTTCAAATATCGTTTAATTAATTTTAGGGACACAGAGAGTCTTGAGAAGACATGCGAGAATGGGGATGTAGAAAATGGAACCAACAACATCATAGAGATGTAGGGGGATAGGACACCTGCAGGTGCAGACACAGTCTGTTCTGTTGAACTGAGGTGAACGGCCCAGCACAAAGTAAGAGCTGAGTTTCTGGGGTTGTATTGAGGTCAGCCCTAAATCGATTTACTGCTGGAGACAAATACTGGTAATACAAAGAACAAGGGCTCTTCTTTTGTGCATTTGTTTTGTTTTGTTTTGTGTTATTGAAGTTCATTTGGGAGTTCAATTTTGTAGTCAAGTGCTGCTGTCATTGTTTTGGGTTCCGCATGAGGTGGCTGTAGTTTTTTGTACTTTTGGTTTCCATCTGAATGTCACGTTTTAGTTCAATTTTGTACTGCAGCAGTCCCTCCTCCAATCAGTGAGAAGCAACTGCAGAGTGAGATGGAAGTCCTTTTTACACAGAGATCGCGTTAAAGGGCCGCTACAAAGTCCCTTCTTTATGCTGCCTTTTCAGTTTTACACAGAACCAAACAACAAAGGCACCATGCCGCCCCAGTGTGTGATTTTAGCCATCCTGACAGCATCACAGAAGCAAAAAAGAGATGTGACAGGCATGATGTGTAACACAACAGCGTCTGCCTCTTGTGTGACATATAGCATATGTGTCAGCAGTGCTTTATTAACACATTTACCATCTCTGTTACATAACGGCTGATGTCCTCTGCACAGGGGGTAAAGAGCTCCCTGACCTCAGTGTGAATTTGCAGAGATTTTCAGTCACTGTCCCTCTCCTGCAGCCTCTGAGTGCCTCTTGCTGCTTGCTGCCTTTTAAATCTCACAGTAGTGGGTTGCACACAACACTTAAGCCCTGTTCCCACCAAACACTTTCAGTATGGCACCTTTGGAACCAAAAGTAATCCTTCAGACATGGTACCTAGACCCTAGCGTTTCCAACACAAACAGTGCTCTTAAATGTGGGCGGGGTTGTTGTCACTCACTGCTCCGTCCAGCACTCACTGTATTTCCTCATTATCAGTGACACAAAGGGAAGTCTGCACCTCATTTATCGTCCATAAAACAAGGATGCATGCCTACATTTTCAGAACAAAATAGAGCAGGCTGCAGTGAGAGTCTCTCTCCATTGGATATTTAAAAATAGCGGGTTTGTGCATTTAGTCCTTCTCAGGCAAGCTCAGGGGTTTAGTGTTGCAGGAGCCCACAGGAACAATGCTCCGCAACACTTTTTTTCCCCTCCGAATGAGGATTGGGAGGTTTGAGCTGTTCACATAACTCGCTCAAAACGACAGGATGTGGGGGAGTACAGGCTCGTTCAGGAGCTACAGCTCCATGGTGACCGCTTCCGGGTCTACTTCAGGCTCTTCTCTGCTATTGGATGCCGCAACATGCACCCCCTTGTGAGTGTGAGTGGTGCACTCTTGCGCCACGGTAGCACATACACAATGAATGGGGTTCGTCAGCGGAGGTCTGCGCTTTGCGCGCTCTGTGTGAAAAGGGCTTTATTTCTACACTGCCCAGCAGCGGTACCGTGGCGAACGGTCCTTAAAGGTCTCTACACATGATCAGCTGTAAAACCGCTTTGCGCTGGCTGTCCCATTGTTTGTCTATGGAGAGGGCAGCAATGCTTGACAAAGCGGCACCGCTACCCTTGGCGTCGCGCACCAGTCTGATTTTCCGCCCGAGCGCTGCGCTCAGAGTTGAAATTATTTGAACTATGGGGAGAACGGAGCAGGCTTCCCCAGAGATCCGCGGCTTGACCCGGTCCATCTCTTCCACTCTTTGACTTATTTCCACCCAGCCGACAGTGGGACTTATATTCATTGTGCCGACAGTGGCTTGGAAAACCGCCCATAACCGTGTCACACGGGGAAGAGGGAAGGCGGCTGGAGTTCCTCCAACATTTGTGGTTAGATTATCATATTTTTTTATTGACAAAAATATAGGCTGCTTCGGCTGATTTTTTTATGCACACATGTGCCCCTAAATATTTTTTACAGTTCGCACACACCTAATTTTAGTCGCAAATGTGAGTGAAACGCTCGCACTGTCGAGCCCTGTAGCTGCTGACTCAGGTAACTGCTCCATCCTCTTGGTCCTAGATCTAACTGCAGCCTTTGACACTGTACATCATTCCATTCTCACTCACAGATTCAAGGAATGGAGGGGGTCTCAGGTTCTGCTTTAAACTGGTTTTCTCCATATTTTTTCTTTGTCTCTATCAGTAACTCGTGTTGTTCCTCAGCTCTCATCTCCTGTGGTGTACCCCATGGCTCCGTACTTGGTCCAGTCCTCTTCTCCATTTATTTACTTCCATTAAGCTGCGTAATTCAAAAACATATCCTTTCACTGTTATGCGGATGACATGCAGATCTACCTCCCGTCAGAGCTGGAAAAACATCAACATACTAACTGAACTCAATAACTGTCTTCACAACATCAAATTGGATGGCTGCAAATTTTCTCCAGCTCAATGAGAGTAAAACTGAAGTTACTGAAGACCAGCATTATTTCTCCTCATCTTGGCCCATTAGCCCCCTCTGTCAAATCACATGTTAAAAATCTTGGAGTCATATTTGATTCAGAATTGAAGTTTGACAAACAAATCAATCTAATATTAAATTAACTTTCATACAGCTGCGCACCATTTCCAAACAATTCTCTGTACTTCTGATCAGGAGAAAGTCATCCTCGCCTTCATTTCCTCCCACCTTGACAATTGCTACTCATTATACTTTGGTATTACTCAGTCTATTTTATCCTGTCCAAAACTAGTCCAAAACGCAGCAGCAAGAGGTTTAACAAGGTCCACAAAGACAGAGCACATTACCTCCATTCTTGCCTCCCTACACTGGCTGCCTGATAGCCACAGAATACATTTTAAGATTCTGTTGTTTGTCTACAAAGTGTTAAACAGCCTCACCCCCTCATACATCATAGAGCTCCTCTCCTTGTATCACACTGTGGGAGAACTGAGATTGTCTGACTGATTGTCTGTGTGTTAGGGGAACAGGGCTTTCTCTATCGCTGCCCTGAAACTCTGGAATTCTCTTCCTGTGATGGATGTTTTGACTCTCAACTGCCAAACTAGCTTACCCTTGGGTATCAGTAAAGTAACCTGAACCAAAAGGTAGGTAGAAAAGAAGTGGTAGAGTTTTCTGCCAAATTTGCATTTTGCTGATATCTAATGAATACTTCGTCCATGATTCCTCTCCCAGTCCATCCAGGTTTACAAGAGCGTTGATGCCTGTCATTATTTCCCTTATATGCTGCCATGTGCTGCTTTCACTATACCCCCCATGAGGACTGAACAAACATTAACAGGCTTTTTTAAAATTCATACAAGCGCGAAACGATGCATGTTTGATGCATTCTCCTTGTTAAATCCCCAGATTCTCTTGCTCACTTTCTCTTTTTCTACTGCTGGGATAAAGCCACTGAGAAAGGCTAAGAGGATGTGGCTATCAGGGATGATGGAAGTGGTAAGGTTGGGGATGTGGTCTCAGTGGGGGATACCAGCAGGATCTGTTGAGCCTAACCTCTTAGAGTGCCCTGCTGTTTCTCATCATCCTGCTCTTCTGCTTTAATCATTGAAGGGTATTTGTGCAAAGAAATGGGGACACGGAGTTATTCTATCAGATGTCCAGTATATTTCCACCAACTGATAAGGCTGAAAAAAAGCATACCATGAAACTACCTCTCTGAACTTAGAATTTGCAACCACATTATACCAACAGGCCCAATAGATTTAATTGGTGTATATTTAGTGAACATGATATTCCATGAATCATCTAAAATGTCATAATGAAAGCTATCAGCTGATGAGCTATGATATCAGTGGCACAAAATAGTTGTTGTTTTTTTGTGGTATACAGTGTTCCTCATAAATGAAACAGATTGTTATGGTTCATGTTCGCAGAATCATCCAGTCCTGATACTGCGTGTTCTGCTGCAAGAGAAGAAATACTTTTTCTCATTTCTACCAGGGCAGTTTCTTTCCAAGCCGTTCTCATTCCCAGGTTGTCATCTACTAATCATTGTTACGCCCTCTTGGCATCTAATACCAGCACACAGCGCATCCTTTAGAGTCTGTGTGAGATGCACTGCTGTCTGCTAAGTAAAACACGTTCTACCACATAGTTAACGTGAACCAGTTGTGGTTACATGTAGGCAACACAACTACTTGGTTTAGAAAAAAGATGAATTATTGGCTAAAAAACATTCTCACATCATGGCAAACACATATTAAATGTTATGTTAGAATAAGTCAACACTAACTTTCGTCCTGTTTGACCCATCTAACCACCCCAACCTCCTCCATCTGTGGACTGTAGCTGTTTATAGCAGTTGCTCTGAGCGTCTGTTGCGGGTGGGTTTCCATTGGAGTTAGCTGAAAGCCTGGTGCATCTCATACGGAATCTAAAGGGAGCCTTGTGCTTCAGTTTCAGACGCAAATAAAGCATGACAAAGCATCGATATTTGCCGACCTGGGAGTAAGACTAGGCCAATCACTGTTGGCACACTGTTAATTGAAAAATATATGTGAAAGAACAGCAACAGCCGTGTTCAGTGTCCTATCTAATTTTGCAGAGCATGGACATTACAGATTGAGCGCAAAACACTCTCAACACCCATGGGTCCCTAGATATGCCCAGAACTACTGCTTCAGCAGAAGTTACACTAGCATAATACTGTTTCAGCTTGCAGTTGTTTTTTTATACACTGTGATTTATCTCAGATATGAGACTGTCATACTTTTTTGCCATGCTAGCTGCGTGGCCCTAAGGCTGTATCTGTAGATCAGTCGGTTGATCCTTTACTTTGGTTCTGATTGAAATATCTTTACAACTATTTAATGGATTGCCATTCAATTTTGTACAGGTATTCATAATTCCCAAGAGGATGAATCCTACTACAGCACCACCACCAAGTCGAAGCTTTAAAAAATTGACACTGACAGCATGGATTGGCCCAAATGTTTGTAATGTATTGTCCACAGGGGATAAAATCTTATTACCTTGGTGATTTACCACATTTAACACATCACTGCCTAATCCTCTGGTACCTCCAGCAGGAGAGACAGAGAATGTGACACCTCACAGAGCCATTAGTATGGCTATAGACTGTTAATCTTGTTTTCCCATGGACATGTAGCTACAGATATCACAGACCAACATAATCCCCAGGAAAAATGTTACCATTGTGCATTTCTGCAAACCATGGATATGTTACATTTATACATGTTTATGTAGCAGATACGTAGAAACGTTACATTTTAAATACTCTTGGGTACGTGGTTAATGTGTGGTTAGGTTTAGGCATAGGAACCACTTTGTTATTGTTGGGAAAATATCATGTTTGGGCTTAAAAAAAACTGTATTTGTGGCACAATCACAAGCTGGAAACACAGTGATGACTCACTAAAAAACAACTAGTTTTGTTGTTTGAGTCTTCAACAGTGGTCTGGCAGCTGTCTTGCTTAGATGTCATGCCATCCACCATCCCATCCACCTCCTGATGACAAAGTCAGCTCAAATATATTACTATTCAAGTGTGATATGATATGAAATATATAAATGTAGCATACATGTGGGTTGTAAAACGTAGGTGGCAATCCAAATTATATCTGTGCTGGAAATCCTGCTGATCAGGTGTGCCAAAGCAACCCATTTTACTCTTTGAGCCTTCTAATACCAAACTATTTTCTCAATTAAATTACATATTAACATTTTAAAAAAGAGTTTCTATTTTGTAAATGATTGTACTGTATTAACCCTTACAGACGGATTTAAATTCCATCCGTTCACCCAGTAAGGACTCATTGAGTCCTTGTGATGGCTGAAGGTACAACTCTTTAATGGTTTTATATTTTAAGATTTTTCTTTTTTGGTTATGTTATTTAACTTCTCTCCCACCATGTTAAGGGCTCATTGCGTCCTCATGATTAATGAAGGTATAACTTTTTAATGGTTTTATATTTTAAGATTTTTCTCTTTTGGTTATGTTATTTAACTTCTCTCCCACCATGACTGTTATTCAAAAAATAAAATTAGTTAATTATTTCACCCCAAAAGTGAAATAATTTCAGTTTACAAGAGGTTGGAGGGATATTTTTTTAATACTTATATCTGCCTGAGGTCAGTCAATTTCCATGCAGAATATTAGTTCATATGCATTTTTACTTATTGTACAGTGTAAGATTAAAGTGAAAGACTCATTGAGTCCCCTATTCAATTCCATGTCGTTTTTTTGAGAACAGTGGGTGAACCCTTGGCTGAAACAGTTACTGAAAAAGTTACTCTTCAACGCTCTCACTGCAGGGCTGGCAGTAGAATACCCTGACGCCATGCTCCTTACAGGCGGTACGTTTGCATTTGAAGCAGACAGTGTCCACTTTTCGTGTTGGAGGCTGCTATAATATGGGGTCAGATCAGAGCGTGTGTATTTGCTAAACAGATCATGTGCATGAGTGAGTTCAAAATACAACTGCGAACCAGAGCATGTGCATACGTGAAAAACCCTGCGTGGGTTCATTCATTATGAGACTGATCTGACCCCATATTATAGCAGCCTCCTAGCCTGAGTGTCAGACTGAAGCTCACAGAAGCTTCAGTCTGATATTGCCTCCATAGAAGGCGATTTACAAGGGGGAGGGAATTTGATTTTTTCCCTAACCAATCAGTAGAGATCAACGACTCACACAGAATCTTACGTCATTAGTATCCATGCCTCGGGGGAACCGAAAACAAGCAAGCTGCATCGCCATTAAATCCAGTTTAGCAGCTTCCTTAATTTGGCCCTCCATTAACGCAAGTAGTGGCGAAATACCTCGATAGCATCGTTAATGTGGTCTGTAGGATCTGCAGCGGTCACCATTGTTGCTATCCTCACCAGCTACCCACCGGCGTACAGCTTGTCATCAGCGTGGCGCTGATTGGCTAACCGCTAGACCCCCGGCGTTCATTGGTCGGTCCATCGTTTGGATGAGATAAATCGCAAATTCAATAAGGTATACCAGACCAGTGAGACAAGCCTACTCAGTTGAGTGGGCGGGGTCTATGGTCTGGAACCAGGCTAGCAGCCTCCAACACAGCCAGCCAGAGGAACGGCAGCAACCTGCCACCAGCTAACGGCCAATCCAGTGAGCCGAAGAGGAGGTGTCCCGGTCGGTGCTTGTGTGTTCTGTGCACCAGCCTGTAGGGTTGATTAACTAATTTTATTTTTTGAATTTAACAGTCATGGTGGGAGAGAAGTTAAATAACATAAAAAAAAAAATCTTAAAATATAAAACCATCAAAAAGTTATACCGTCATTCATCATGAGGACACAGTGAGTCCTTAACTGAGTTAAAGCTATATTTTGTTTTCAATCTAACACTACAAAAAAAGTAAAAAAAAAATGCATAAAAACTGATATTCCCCATAAACACTGCCTGACCTCAGACAGTTGTAATCATTTCAAAAAATCCCTAAAAACTAGAGAATATTTCATTTTTGGGCTGTTTTTTTTTGTATAAAAATGAGTGGTACATCACAGAAACCGGCCTGTAAAAGGTTAATTAACTAATTATATTGTTTGAATTTAACAGTCATGGTGGGAGAGAAGTTAAATAAAATAACCAAAAAAGAAAAATCTTAAAAGATAAAACCATTAAGAAGTTATGACTTCAACCATCACAAGGATGCAATGAGTCCTTACTGGGTGAGAGTAAATTAAAATTATAAAAATTAATTATGATAAATTTAATTACACATTGAAAAAAAAAAAAAAACTCTTAGCATTTTTTTCCAACATGAACAGATGAAGGCAAAACTTCCCCAAAGCATTTTGCTAAAGCATGATTGCAGCCAAAATGCTGCTCAATAGAGGAACAGACAAGGACTCACTGAGTCCTTGCAGGGTGTAAGGGTTAGATATTGTTTTCTCAGTATTTCAAATAAGATATTTTGCAACTGTGCAGTTACTAATTTCTCTACTGAGTGTATGACCTTGTTATCTTCATTCATCAGAACATGGAGATGGGGAGTTGCTGACCTACACTAAATAACAGTCGTTACAAGATGGACCTTGCTTTTCCCCAGTTGTGAATGCTTTTCTCAACAACAGTTTAATATTTAAAAATATTATACTGTATATTATATTGACAGTGTTTTGGTAGCTACCATTTTTTCCACTGTTTTCTTCATTCACTCCCTGGGTTAGCCCATTGCCAGGCAATGTGTCTTGACATCTTTCTCTGCATAAAAATATTAATTTTCTGGAGCACTGATGCACATCAAAACAGACGAATAGAATAGTGAAGCTCCACAGTGAGAAATGCTAATGTGTGTGTGTTTCCCTTCATGCAGGCCAAGAAAGACTACACTACTCTGCTTTATCCACAGTGACCTTGGTGACTTTAAGGAGGTAAATAGTGGAGGCTCTCGCAGAATGAATAAATAAATAAAGCTGAGTAGAGTGAATACTCACAGAATTTTTCTGACAGCGCTGTCATGACCTGATAATCAGTGGCCATTTGAGGAGGCATGTCAAGTCAGCTTTTTAATATAGAACTTTGTCACACATCATCCCACAAAGGAGCCAGGAACATCCAGAAAGGAGCCTCCTCTACAACTGCAAACACATTTTCCTAAGACTGACAAGAGATGCAGTGACGGCAGATGGATCCTGCACCCATTTAGTGATGAACCAACAGCGGGGGGTCAACCTTAACTACTACACAGGACAGTCAGCTGTTTGAAATGTCAAAAGACTCCCTGTCAGAGAGAAATGTATAATGCACACCTCCTTGTGAAGTTCTGGATGGGTTGTCAGGCACAGACCTTGCAGCAGCAAAGGTAATGAAAAGTATAAATGAAATGTTTCGCAAAATATGACATCTTTGGCAACTTTATCTCTGGAAGTGCACACTACAGTAACTAAACAATAAATACATAGGAAGTCTAGCCCATACCATGAGACTGTAAGCAGATACTACCAGTGAGCCGATTTTGAGACAATGGGCCCCTGGGCACAAATATACAAAAGACCCCACCACCTCTTTACATTGGAGCAAGACACACAGACCCAACTCTTTTGTGGTTTTGTGTCTCTTTTGTTCATTTTGGATCTTACTATTGTCTATTATTGTCCCTTTGTGGTTGTTGTGCCTGTTTTGTGAGCCCGGTCTCACTCTGAAGTCATTGAAATCTGGCACTTGGGCAGTGACTTGTCAGAAACCAACGAAAAAGGCGTCCTTTCACATTAGCATAATATGCGGCTGGTTGCTGTTATAGTTTAACGGTGCCCGGTGGCGTCAGGGGGAAACGCGGTGAGACAACAAGAAAAGTTAGGGTGGCAGAAGACAGCCTGGGGCAGGCAGGATGTTTGGTGGATAGGTCCAACAAACACTGACTTTCACCTGAGAGAGCGGAGTTTGTGTGCTGTTAAATTCTGATTGTTATTCTTTCCTAAACCTAACCACATGCGTTTGTTGTTGAAGGAAAAAAATGTCAATTTGTGGTGGAGTACCAATGTAGTGCTTTTATTTTGAAAGAGACTTTATGTAATGTGGCAAATCAGGGGAAACCTCTGAGTCAGCCCAGCAGAGGGGGCGGACCCACAGTCTCAGGTTAGGGGAGATGGTAGAGGGAGGGGCTGTCCACACCAACCCGGGTATTTATAAAACCGTGACTCTTTGCTCACAGTTTGGCCTTTCATCCACACGTAACCACAGTTTTGGGCCCCTGTAACCGGAGTTTTTTGTAACCGGAGTCCAGGGTGAACTTTTTGGAAAAGTCCAGTGTCAGCAGTCATGTGTGGACAGGATAACCGCAGTTATTTGGTCTCGTCTCCATTCTATGATGTCACAGTGTGCAACGTAAACAGAAAACAGCTGTGTCATTACCCGATCCAGTGTGTGCAAGGATGGACCTAAACAAAATACTGCTGCTATTTAGCGGCATATCAGCACTTTGTGGCTGTATCATACAATTAATGCTACTCAACCACATCCAGCAACAGAGGCGCAAGAGTGTGCTATTACGGAGACTGCTGCTGCTGCATAATAGTACGCTTGTTGTTTTTCCGGTAATGACGTTTTACTGCCTTCTGATTGGCTACAATGGCCTTACAGTTAGGAGTTATATCGCCACCTACCGCTTTGGCATGTGTATTACATTGCTTGATAGTGGAATTTGCGGTGTCATGTGGACGGAGGTATTTTTATTTCACCGCTCGTATGAACGCAGATTTTTTTAAAACTGGAGGCCAAAAAAGTTCAGTTTTAAAAATACCCATGCGCGTGTGGACTTGGCCGGAGTGTTTTATCCAGTGCAGGTGTTGCAGCCACTAGGCACCTGGCACTGGTTACACCTGCAGCCCATCAAGTGATTAGAGAGAGAGACTTACTTGTCCTTCACCCAAGCACTCAGATTGGTTGAGGACAAGCAGCAGGCAACATTTCCCAGGTTTCCACATGATTGAGGATCCTCCTGAATGTGTTAATCTGGGTAACATTTTGCAAGTGAGGGCCAAGGGGCCCCCTAACACTTCAGGCCCATGGGTCTGTGCCCAATAGGCCCATTTATACACAGTCTTGAACCTGTTGTGTTCAGGATTCTTGGAACCAGCCCACGTTTCCACCAGTTTTGAGTGGAATTATCATAATGAAGGATGTGTCATCACGGAGGGTGTTGCACAGTGTACACCAGAGGTAAACAGTAGCAACAAAATTGTGGATTACACTGATTACCCACGAGGTTTTGTTCTTTTATTACAGATATTTATTTTTACCCCCCATAAAAAACATGGACCATGTATTAATGAGAATATGACATGCCCACTGATGTTGTCATGGTTCACACCTCAAGTCAAGAAAACCGGGATATTTTTGGTTCCAGTTTAGGTCCAGGCACTGGAATGGGAAAGGTTATTAGTAACGCGTTACAGTAACGCCATTAGTTTTGGCAGTAACTAATGCTCTAACACGTTAGTTTTTAAATTCAGTAACTCCGTTCAGTTACCGTTACCAAACGGTGCATTACTCCATTATTTTTGGCCAGGTTTTAAAACAGTGCACAGCATGCAGTATCCCTTCACAAACTGAAGTTCCCTTTCACTAAAACATTTTAGCCCTAAACAATAAAAGATAGTCAAGTCAGATAGATATATGAGCAATTCTTACCAGAGCATCTTAATAAAACACGTCTCTCACCATCTCTGAAGTCACTGTCGACCTGCTGGCCTCACCACAGTGCTGTAACGTTACATTAAGCGGTAGCACCTCTGTAGATTTTTAGTCCCAGTAATGTTATATCCAGTGACGTGATATCCACTGTTATCCCGAGGAAGCTTGTGTTGTGTACAGACAATGTCTGCGGTGGGCAACAGACTCGACATCATCATGTAGCTCTTCAAATGTTCTCTTTAGCTCTTTTTCCATATTTGTATCCAAGTACCGTAGTTGTAAATCGTTAAGCTGCCTGACAGCGAGTGGCCTGCAGGGCTGAGTTTCCCAAAACATGATCCTTCTTAGCAACATTGTCTTCTTTGTGGCTTAGAAAAACTACACTGCAAAAAAGAAAAGCACCTAGCGCCCTCTAGCGTCCCCACTCAGTCATCTACAGCCAAGACGTGCGTCAAGGTCATGGCGTGATGGCGAGCCAAGACGAGAGTCCTAAGTCGAGTTTTTTGTGGGAGGGAGAGTAACTATAAAGTTACTTTTCTCAGTAACACATTACTTTTTGGTTTAAAGCTATAGTTGGTAATGTTGGAGAGTTAGCAAGATTTGAAAGTGGCACCTCCTCTAAGCTCCACCCCCTCCTCCCCCTCCCGTCAGTGCTCCGTCCAAAGCCGCTAACCGCCACGTACAGACCTGTGGGATTATGATCATAACGGAAAGCTGGCTTCACTCGCTCATACCCAATGCTGTGGTGCAGCTAGCGGGCGCACTAGCCACCGGCAGAACAGAAAGGAAGGGGAAAGGAGGGGGGCTCTGTGTTCATCTCCATACCAACTGATGTAACAACAGCAGGATCATTGCTCACCATTGTTGTCCAGACCTTGACCTCTCAATATCCTGCAAACCATTCTACCTTCCCCGGGAACTGAGTGTTGTCACCGTCTCAGCTGTCTACATACCACTGGATGCTAATGTAAGCATTGCTCTTAGTAGCTTCGCAACCATTGTAAACAAACTCCAGCGCGCACAGTCCGAGGGCTTACAAACCGCTCATACTTTCAAATGCGGAGGGGGGTTTGGATGAGGCGGGAGAGGAGTGTCAAAATGGAGCGAGGGGATTGGACGGAGGGTAAGAGAGAGAGAGAGAGAGTGCAAATTTGAGCAAGGAGTAACGTCCATGCGGACCGGATGGCTGTGATCGGTCAATTTCATTTCAGGCCTGCAGCCACCAGAGAGAATGGATTTTTTTGGTTCCTTTTGCTCTTCACATTGTGCAGCTAGCACTATTGGGCCATAACCATCGTCTAAATGATGTTAACAATAATGATCAATCTTTCTAAATGTAGACCATAGCTTTAAATGCCAGAAGGATGATCCATGTTTTATTCAAAGTGCTCATGTGGAAACTGACTTTCCAAAATGCCTCACAGGATAAAGATCAGCAATCACTGATAGGGAGATGAATGTTAAAAATTGTGAAATTCATCACTCGTAAGTAATTTAAAATGAGTTTAAAAATGCACCTTTGACTGAAATTTCACAGAATGTCGTGCAGCCTGCAAAAATAATAACACAATCAGTGAAACTGGCAAACGACCTCAAACAATTTAATCTGTTTCTCAGTTTATATTTAATCTGCTCCTTTATCATATCACCCGCAGCTATCTCAGCTAAAACTGTGTGTACGACTGGACTGAAAAATACATGAGGTACACACATTCTCAATGCACATTCTTTTTTTTTTATGAATACCAGTTCATGTGTGGGAGAAGGTGTACGCATGGTTTTTGTGTGTACAAATCATACATGCATCTGGCTCCTGGTCCCTCGTGTGGTGGTAACCTCAGAGTCAAAATCAGTTGACAGTCCCTGGCAGAAAGGTTAGAGGTATTATTGCTGAAAACAAAGTACCGCAATGAAAAAGATGTATCAACTGATAACTGATTGATATTTTAACTTTTTAATATTATTGTATTCTACTATATTATTCTAGTGTTTCTTTCTTATACAGTATTCATATGAACCTGCAGACACTGAGCGCCTCATCCTTGCTGGAGAATGTTTTAAGGCTCACCAAGACATCAACAGAACATATCCTTTGTGCCTTGGATTGTAATGTGTGGGCCTGTGCCAGGAGTAAAATATATCAAAGAAACATTTGGATAGCTTCTTCCAAGGTTTCTCAGATTTCCCTTTTGCACAAAGATTTATTTTTTATTTTTTTGGTTCTTTTTGAAAGCTCTTAGTTTGCCCTCAAGATATTTCAGCATATGAGTAACTGACAATATCGAACTTCTCGCTGATGATGAGAAAAGGCATGTAGCCCCACTAAAGCAGATTTTCAACACATAATGCTGTAACGTTATTGACCTGGTCATCGCCTGAACACTATTGGCAGTAATTGTGGGTGGTTGTGTTTGTGTAGGGGTTGGAAGGATTTCACATGCCGTGAGCCAATGGCTGTGATTCAGTGGGATGATTTGAGTCCGTTCAAAACACTTCATTTGTTCAAGGGGCCCAATTTGCAAAGGCAAATCGAATAGTACAGTAGCACAAAATACGTAAAAATTTCCATCACAGTGACATGTCATGCTGACTGATGTCTCCTTGAACACCAACGTTAAGCCTATTTCTCTGCTTGTTTATGTTTTGTTTTGTGTTTTGCAGCATGCATATCAGTCTGCTCCTCTCAATCAGGAGAAACTGGACACAAATAACCAACCCGTGTGTATCGATACCTAACATCATTTGCGCCACCAGGGGGTCCGACGGAAATCACATCCATCTGCTATATGAGACATACATGCCCTTATTTGGATAACACATCCCCGCACAGGGGAGGTGTTTTATGTAGGGGGGGCTGCCATTTTTTTCCTGCTGTATAGCGCATCGCACATTGTGGCTGCTGACTGGCTGCCATAAGCTACACACAAATAAAACATTAAGAAGTTCTAACAAAGGCAAATTTTATTACATTTTTTCCATAAGGAGGCCAACAGTAGAATTCACCACATGACAAAAGCAGACAAGAACTACCGAGCGCTGTCCTTGGTGCTGAAGATGTCCCCGAGCCTGTTACAGGCAGCGGTTATAACAAAATCACTTTAGGCGCTGTCCTTGGTGCTGAAGATGCAAAAACAAACAAATGTCGATACTCATGATGAACCAAGACAGTGTACATAGATTAAAAATAACCAACATCAGCAGAAAAACAGAAGTCCAGCAAACCAACAGCAAGGGATCACCATGGCCAAATAATAACGTTGCATATCTGTAACTCGAATAGCACTCGGAAAGCGCAGACCTCCACCAAGCAGCTCGGATTTCCCGCCATTTTATTATTTTATCCACTTCGCTTCAACCGATCACCACCAAAATGTTATCATCTGTACCTTGTCCCATTATCAACCTTTCTATTACACATACATTATTTCCTTTTAACGAATGGCTCAGAGAAATGCCGTCTCGCAAAGTTAAATATTTTCACCACCATTTAAGTTATGAAATAGTCTTACATATGATACAATAATTAATAATGGCATTAAAATGGTGGGATTAATGGGCAGTCACATTATGGGACTAAAACGATAAAACTCGCCGTAGACCTGCAAGGTCAGATTAGCAGGTCGGAGTTATGGGTAGTCGGACCCCCTGGTGGCGCCATTGACGTCAGGTATTGTTACACGCGGTGTGGTTATTTGTGTCCAGTTTCTCCTGAGTGAGAGGAGCAGACTGATAATGCACGCTGCATGCAAGTTTTATTGTGTGTCAGTAGCCTATTATCGCTTAAAAAAAACCCGAACCTCACTAGAAGCCATCAAGTGAGCTGACAGACAGCTGTTGTAACATTAATTAATTCCTTGTACAAAACACAAAACAAAACACAAACAAGCAGAGAACTAGGCTTAACATTGGTGTTCAAGGAGACGTCAGGCAGCATGACATGTCACGTGTGATGGAAATCTCAGGCCTATCACGTTTCATTCATTATCTCTCAAATCAATTATCTCGTTATCACGGGAAAACGGAAGAAATAAAATGTATGTATGACTGTTTAGGGCTTCCATAGAAACACACTGGGATACTCAGATTTATTATTTATTTTAAAATCATATCATATTTTATTCATGATCTCAAATTTGCATATTACCAATATGGCCACTATCCAAAATAATTTAATTTACACACACATTTTCACCTGGACTGAGCACCACAGATAGAATTTACAGACAAGTTAAAGTGAAAATGTGTTTTATTACAATTCAAGGCAATAAAGAACAAAGAAAATGCAACAGTATACTGTTTGAATCAATTTAAGAATATATGTGACCTCTGTCATTCTCACTCAGACAGAAGGTATTTTACTCTGCGCACTTCCAGGTTCCCAAGAAGCGTGTTAAGACCGATTTTGGATTTCCGCATCCTAAACCGATACCTTGCCCACAAGACGTTCTGCATGCTAACCATCAGGCAGTTACTGCAACTGGTCGATTTAAAGGACACTTACTTTCATGTTGAGGAGGCTCCGAAACACAGGAAGTTCTTGCCTTCCAGGGAATTTATTTATTTATTAGGATGCAAATGTGTTGATGTGGCACTTCAGCCGCTGCACGACTATGGCATGAGGGTCTTCTTTTATCTCGATGACCTCATCATCGTTGCCAGGTCTAAGGAACTGGCTATGTTCCACACAGCCCAGTTGATCTTACACCTAAGTTGGGGATCGCAATAAACTGGAAGAAGAGCAGTCCCCTACCACACCAACAGGTGGAGTGTCTTCAGCCTGTGGTCCACTCTGTCGGAGCACAGACTTATGGCCCTGTGGCAAGCAGTTCACAAACTGCGGCTTGGTGCAACAGTGACAGCGCTGACTTGTCATGCAGGTGCTTGGGTTCATGGCAACTGCACATGCAGCGCCTGCAGATGTGGTTTACTAGTCTTCACTTGGATGCTTAGAAGTACAAGCAGCACTTGGTTACTATTCCCCCCTAAGTGCAGTCACGGTGCAGAACATGGTGTGTGGCCTCTGACGGAGATTTGACACATTAACCTCCCTGAGTCACAGGCAGTGTGTCTGGTCGTCAAACACCTCATACAGGGATGGCATGTGTTGGTAAGGACAGACAACTGCAGTTGCATGGTTGAGGATGGCAGAGAGCCTGTGGTTGTGGGCCTCAGAGCACTTGTCTCTGAAGGCTCTTCATGTTCCAGGACTGAGAACCAGGGTGCCGACCTCGTGACAAGGGGCGCGGTCCTCTACCAGACAAGTGGAGGCTTCACCCTGCACCCTGAGGTATCTGGACATGGTTCTAGAAAGCAGAGGTGGATCTGTTCACCAGGGGACGCAACACCCACTGTCTGCTATGGTTCTCCATTCTCCCTGGGGCCGCAATCTGCCTCTACTGTGGGGTCCGCACAAATTCGGGTAGGCAAGTCCTGATTGGCCGACTATGTTAATGCTTTTCTGAGTGTGCAAATGTGTGCTCAGGGTTTTCAAGTATTACTCAGGATTTATATTTCATAAAAACTTGATAAGGGATGAAGTGGGCATACAATATCACTCTGGACATGGAATCCCAACATGGCAAAAGCTCAACCCTACAATTCAATCTGGGTGGAAATGTGCCGAAATGGTTTTCTGGTGGTGGCCATATTGGATTTTGCCGCCATGGTCATTAGAATGCCAATCTGGGATGTCCCAATATCCATATGTCCTCTTCATATCTTAAGCTATATATGTAACAGATTTGTTGCTTTTATCACAGTCTGAATGCCCCACTACAGAGTAACATGCAAACGTAAAAATAAGCTGTAGACAACAGATCGAAGGCAGGTGTGACTCCACTCTGTGGTCTGCTTGTGCCACATGCAGCACTGCTGGACTCATTTTTCTGTGATACTCTGTATATAGGCCAGTGTCCATTCCATGTGCCCTAAGGCTCAATAGTTAAACTAAGTAAACTAATCTTTTAACCTTGACCTGTAATGTGGTCCTTTGCCCCTTGATGAGACTGGCCAATTTAGAGCCTGCAGGGCCAATACAAAGTACTGCAGTGAGTTTTTACAAAAACGAAAAAAGTTTTGTCCATGGATTATTATTATTCCCAACTTTAGAAACTGTAAACCCTACAGTCTAGATTTGGGGAGATAAACAAATCGTTACATCAAATTATTTACTTGTCAGCACAGCAGGGGCAAATACATCTTGGTAAACATCTTGGAAAACTGGAAATCAGATCTTTTCTCACAGAAACATAAGATGGATGACCTTAATTCTAGAGGATCCTCCGTATAATGTGAGAAAAACTCGTTTCAGGGAGGGTATGTTTTATTGATGCCATGCCTTCATTTAAATTTAATGATTGACAGCTGGCTTCAATTTTTCCTATCTGGACTCACTCAATTTATCTCCTTAACACTGCTATAGGTTTTTTAGCTGGCACCGCTCATCTTAATCTCATCTCTCACATTCACCCCTGTGTGCTTTCAGCTTTATAGACTGAATGGCACAATGGACTCCATTGGGTCCTTCCCCTTCTTAAGTGTTAAACATGCCTCATTCATAGATGGGTGTAGTGACCCCAGCCGCAGGGATTCAGACAGGGCAGCTGGAGAGATTACAGCTATAGTTTGATATGGGGAATTTCAGTCATTTTTAGCCCTGTCTCATTCAAATTACTTTTATATACAACCAGTTTTCAGCTGCAAATAAGGTACGAAGGAATGCTGACCAGATTAAGTTTTCGATTAAAATAGTGAGGAAATAATAATAATTCCTACATCTAGGCCAGATTTGGTAAAAAATCAAAAGGGCCAAAAATGGTTCACATTTGGCGCTATGGAGAAGGAACACAGCCAAATTAGCCAGCACTGGGCTGAGTCCTATGGCTACTGACTGGCTGAAATATCCAATCTTGCAATATAATATCCACTTCAAGTAACTACAGCACCATTATACTAACTTATAGTCATATTTAGGTACTGGCAATAAGGTTACGGATCATGAATCAGGTATCGGAGCAGCTCCACTAACAAACTCACATCCACCCTGCCCCGCCAATCAATTGATGCTATACGGTTCAGCACATATATTAGGATGTCATATAATAATGTTAGATTTGTGATGAGTGCTGAGAAACACAAATGATTAGCCAGTCTGTCATTGCCGTTGTGTTGTGCCAAAAGATACACACTTCATAAAAAACTGCACAATAAATTACACATTGTTATATAAAAATACACACTCTAGATTGTGTAAAAATGACACACTATGACCATTTAAAAATACACATTAGGATTATTGCACACGCAATTATTTCACTTCTACAAAACAATGGACCAGGAAAAGACTCTGTATGACAGAGATAAGGCAGTCCCGGAGAATGAGAGAAGGTGAAGTAGTTAAATACAGTAACACAGTGTGTAAGTGTGTGAGTATTATGAAGAAGTAAGTGTCCCTAGTGTGAATGAGGTAAGGGAAGTGGTATTTCCTAACAACCCTAATGTCCTTTTTAATTAGTCCAATAGTGGCTGGAAAAAAGCTGTTGTGGTAGCGAGCCTTATGAGCGATGAGGCTCTCTGCTCTGTGGTGTCTCAGGTTGTATTCTGAGGAAGCTGAGTCGTGCCGGTCACTGAGAATGCTGTGCTTTCCTCCTGCAGCGATGTGTATCAAGTATGTCCATGGAGGGGACTTCAGAGCCGATGATTCCATTTCAGTTTTGATGATATGTTGATGAGGGTCCCTCTCAGTCTGCTTGGTGTTTCAAAATCACACAGAGATGCCGTTGGCAAGACTGCTGTCAATGAGTCCTCTGTAGACCTGGATTAGTGGCTGATGGCTGAGTCTGGCATATTTTAGCAGCCTCATTAAATAAAGCCGCTGCTCTGTTTTCTTCACCATTGCTACAGTATTTTTGGCCCAGCTCAGGTCCTCTGACATGCAAAGTCGAACTTGTGACTGTAAGCCCGCTCCTTCATCTGAAAATTAAATCATAATATTGTCGTCCTGAGTGGAAACACAATCATAGGCGTACAGGGCACAAAGTTTGGGGCTGAGGCAGTGGCACTGCGTGTTCCTGCGTGGCTGCCTTGAGAAGAAGTGCTGCATTCAGCGTCTGTGCTGAGCGCTTCAGTTTTTTTGTGCAGCCACTCCAAGCACCTCTGGTTAAAAAAATCTCTGAACTTTTCAGAAAGGTGCTGGTGTCATCACTGCTAGCAGCAGCTACAGTCTATTCTATATATGAAACTATCACAATGAAGACAGAAAAGCCCATTAGTGGGAGCAGATCGACCGGACACTGAATGCAGCTGGTGAGTGCTGTGCTTTTGGCACCATACGCACAGTAAGCTTGCCCTGTGTACTCTAACAGCCCTCTGTTAACCATTTTAAACCTGGATCAGCATCGGTTTTCTTGTGCTGCGTTCAGATGCCTTTCTCGAGCATTTGAACATCAAAATGTAAAAAAAATCGGTTTGATTCTATAGAAAACATAGTATTATCTAGCAATCCCACTAATTAAAACAAATCTGAGAAAAATGTCTTTTTTGAAAAAGAAAAGTTCTCTAACACTAAAAGTTTCTAAGATTATCATAGCAGAAATAAGGATTTTACACCCTTCAGACTGTAACCATCAAGTTTGTTGTTATTGTTTGACACATGACTTAGAAGATCAAGTGAGGTGCCAATTAATTTTCTCCAGAGCGACTAAGCCATTAATCAAGTAAATGTTTCGACTGATTTCTTTAAAAGCAGTGGCTTCTTCCTTCTTCTTATCAGACATAATTCCTCGGTTTATAATGAAAATTATAGTCTTTGTGAACACATTTCATGTCGGGTTTCTGAAATTAACTGTGAATATCTAACAGAAACACGAAAAAAGCCAAAAGCCACATCTATTTTATGACATGTTAACAATTTCTGATCATGCCCTGCCATGATTGGTATGTGTCATAACCATGAGTGTATATACACTAACCTCAAATATGTTGGAAAACTAAATTGTGAATAAAACAAATTGATACTAAAGATCTTTTGAACAATTATTATAAGATTGTTATGCATGTTGGAATCAAAAGGGGTTAAGTGCAGTTCTTTATTGTGAACAAAGCCAGTCAAAATTAAGCTTTGCTGGAAGTAGTAAAAGCCAACAAGGGTGATGTGTTGACACTTCACCTTTCAGCAATGCTGTGGTTAATGTGGGGGTAGGTTTAGGCATGAAAACCACTCGGTTATGGTTAGGAAAAGATCATGTTTTGGCTTAAATACCCACTTTTGGAGGGACATTCCTAGGTGGAAATGCAATGATGTCTTGCTAAAAAAAGAAAATGCTTTGATGGGGCACTATCTCTGGTAGAAAAACAGCAATGGGTCGCCGCAAAACGCATGTTTGGTGGCAAAAAGTTGCTGGAAACAGCCATGTCTCGCAAAAATACAACCAATTTTGTTGTTTGATTGATTAAACAGAGGTCTGCAGTTTGGCAGGCATCTCGCCTACGTGACACATTGTCCTCTCCACCCTGAGTTGACAAGGTCAGCTCATATACTATGTCAGTTTTGAAATTCTAATTTGGCACATATGAAACATGCAAATGAAATATATTCAGGGTTTAAACAAATGTACAATACCAAAATTTTCTTCTGGCGATTGGGCTGACCAGGTGATAGTTGTACTGGAATTGAGGCGATGGTCTGGTCTGTTTTATTTTGACTGGTGTGCTGCATGCATGTTAATTTAAAATCTCGCTACAGTTCTTCTTACCATTCCTTATACTATTCTCCTCCTAAGCACACTACAGACTTCTTTCTGAGAACAGCGGTTATTTTATACATCGTCATCACCTTTCTTCTCAGTTCAAACCAATCCCAAGTCTCCATCTGGGTGCTGCTCAAAGGATGTGTTAGGTTTATAAGTTCTAATTATTTTTTTTACAGCGAGTGCCCAAGAAGAACACTTACATGTAGGAGGTCATCCAGAGAGCTGAACATTAATATCCCAGTCTCAATCATCTGAATCCTCATCTTGTGGTGGAACTAGTCTGGTGTCTGAACAGATAGCAATGCTGTAGGCAATGGCAGTCTCAGTACAGTGAACTTGAAAAGACAGGCAGACGGAGCCAGTTAGATTATTTTGCAATAGAGTCTGAAAAAAGTACTGTGACTACAGTAACACAGGAACACAACACACTGCGAGAATGTTATGTTAAATGGTGCTTTATTCTGAATGTCATCTAAAACTTTTTGTAGGGTAAATTAGGGTATTTTCTTGCATACTCTTGATAAGGTGGCAGGGGAGAGATAACATGGGCTTTCATCTGCAGTCTCGTACGCATACTGCACATTTCTTCATGGCTGCTAAATTACACTTCAAAAAGTGGGATAATTAGAAAGATAAAAGGCATGACACTGGAAATGTAAGGATGTCTTTGTGCTTGCACATCAAACTGGTATGCTATTCCATATAGGGTCCAAGATCATTTAATACAGGGTGTTCGGTTACCTCATTCAATCTCATGTTGCCAAGAGTTGCCAACGTTGTGTACTTAGCTGGAGTGAGAGTTTGATGCCATGGGCTTAATCACTTGTTAGCCTGGACATGTCTAGAGGGGTCAAGAGGAATCCTCCCCTCAGATTTTTTTTCTTTTTTACAATTTCTTTTTTGATAAATAAAATTTTAAGCTTTTTTTAATGCTCTCTAGCACATCATTTTAAATTCAAAGTATGTGTTCTTATCACTGAAAAATGGTAATGTGTCCCTTACACATGTCCCTTCTGTCCCTTGTCACACACACACACACACACACACACACACACACACACACACACACACACACACACACACACACACACACACACACACACACACACACACACACACACATATCCATTCTTTCAATTTACCCTATATGCATACATCTGTGTTAATTAGTCATGTCATATATTATATTATTGCAAATTTTAGTGCTTGTGAATTGTACTTTGTCTCCCTGTGTGTCTCTGTCTGCAACTTTGTGTTTTTGCTGCTGCTGCCCGTCTTGGCCAGGTCTCCCTTGAAAAAGAGATTCTTAATCTCAACGGGACTAACCTGGCTAAATAAAGGTTAAATAAAAATGAATAAAAATAAATAACATTGTGGCATTGGAAACCAGGCAAAAAATATCAAAGTTATAAATCATCTCACCGAATTGCAAGTGGATGTCGCCCTGCTGGTGCTCTTACTCCACCTCTCCTCAATATCTGCTCATATCTAATCAATGATTACAGTAAATACATGATATCTTTTTTAAAGATTATTTATCGGGCTTTTTGCTGTCAGTGGACAGGACAGTGTGAAATGGAGTCGAACCCACAATCACCAAAGCGAGGCAGTGCTTCTGTACATGGGATGCCCCGAAATACCTGCTATCTAATCAGTGGTTAAATACCTGATACTTACTTTATTGGTCAGATAATGAACCTGGAAGATTTTAGTTAATATCTAAGATCTCGTGACATTTTTTGCTTAGAACACACAATACATTCTCATTTCCAGGTCCTTTAAATGCTTATGTTTTGTCACACACCTTGGAGTCTCACAGAGACACACAGGGCACTCTTTAGTGTCTTTGCACAGCTGAAACACATCGTAACACACGGTTAATGTTGTAAAACTGTCGTGGATGTGTTTAGTCAACAAAACTACTTAATATGTTTTGGGTTAGAATGGGTAAGAATCATTTAATTAAAGGCGGGCCGCATTGAGTGACAGATAGCGCTGACGGTGAAATGCTGAACTAAAGGCTTCAGGATAGGAGTCCAAAAACCTTTTCCGTCATCTCACTGCTACGCATTTTAAATATGATTCTTTTTCTGCTCACAGTCCCTTTCATGCTGCTGCTGCTGTGCTTACCCTCCACCTCCCCATCACCACCTAGTCTTCTCAGATGTGCCTTCTATTCACCTCAGTAGTCATCAACCAAAGTCATCAGCCACACCACCTCCACCAGTGTCTAGACTCCATGGGGGATTTATCTTGCTGCAGCTCAGAAATCCCACGATCATAAATAATCTCCCTCTGGGGAGATCTCCTCCCTGGTGTCTAAGCGCCAAAGACTTTGTTAAAATCTTTATAATAATCTGCATTAAACCTCATCTTTATTTCATTCTTCTGTCAGTAACACTTTACAATAAGGTACACAAAATTAGGAACTAATGAGGAACTAATGAGGAACTAACCATTAGTTAATGGTCAGTTCTTCAGTAACTCATGATCAAATTTCATAGAGGGGTTAATCACGACTTAATAATTAGTCAACTAGTTACTTCATCAGTACAGAATCATTACTGTGTAACCCATCCATTAGTTAACCTTTTATGTCCTAAAGTAAAGTGACACATAATGAGTAGTCTTTCATTACTTCATCATCATCTTTACAATTAGTTCCTTAACAAATACAATCACAGACAGCAGGATTCTTGAGAAGAGTTTTATTCATTATTTTCAGACCACATACACATTAATATGATCATCCATGTTATTCTGTATGATGATGCCTTAGAAATAAGTATGATAGTGTGTCACATTTTAGGTAGGCTAAGCTTAAAGAATTTATCATGGGGGCTGCGTGTAAAGTACTGTATACTGATCACACCGTTGTTCATAGTACAGTTGTTTGAGGTGCAAAAAATTTAAAGTTGTTACTATGAAACTAATTTGGCATGGGTTAGTTAATGGTCAGTGATTCAGTAACCCTAAAGTAAAGTGAGACATCAAAATGAGTAGGTAATGATTACTGAATCATTACCTACTCATTAGTTACTCTTTTTGTGTACCCTATGTTATGGTCTGAGTTTGTTACTTATGTTTGTGTTTTAGAAAGTGTCTGCATGCTTTGATTTCTCCTTTTCTCTCCAGCACTGCAGGCTGTGGCTGGGGGGCGTGGCTGACCTACTTTGGGGCACACCTGATGGCACTTTGCGTTAACTCACCTCTCCATAAAAGACCAGCTCCGCCTCCACTACTCTGCCAGATAATTCCGTCACGCTCGATTTGGTGCCTCGCTGCTTCACCTCACCTAAGGCTTCTTCCCGGAGTTCATCCAGCCTCCTGCCGCCACAGCCTGCAGGAATCCTTTGTTATAGTTGTGCATAGGCACAGAAACACTTTTTGTTGAACTGCTTTGACGACTCCTGCCTTTCGGGCCCGACTATCAGCTCAGGTCGCAACAGAATTATCTGGCCAATGAAATGGACCCAGCGGAGAAAGAACGTCTGAAGCAGGCAATATCAACACAAGCCATGTTAGGCCAGCATGAGGCAACTTTAAAGCTTATGATGGACAATGTACAGCAACTGGCCGCCAGCATGACACAGCTAGGAGGGAGGGTGGACACCATTGCTACTCACCTCTCCACTCTTGTTCCACCTGCGGATCCTCCCCCACCAGCGGCAGCCCCTGCTGTGACACCGCCAGCCATGCCTCGAGATCCCTACATCCCCACACCTGCTAAGTACTCAGGTAATCTAGGGACATGTGCTCAGTTTCTACACCAGTGCTCTCTCGTTTTTAGTCAGCAACCACTCACTTATGCCACTGACCAAGCTAAAACAGCCTTCATAATGAGTTTACTCACCGATCAAGCCTCAGTCTGGGCACTAGCTATTTCCACTCACACCCCAGGTCTATGCTTAGATTACACTCAGTTCACACAAGAGATGAAGAAGTTTTTGATCATCCCGTTAAAGGGGGTGAAGCCACCAGCCAGTAACTGCAGATAAAACAAGGATCTCAGCCAGTCTCTCAGTTTGCAGTACATTTTCGCTTCTTAGCTGCAGAAAGTGGCTGGAATGAATCTGCTCTCCGGGGAGTTTTTCTGAAGGGGGTTATCAGAAGTTATCAGAGTTAAAGGATGAGTTGGCTGCACGAGACGAGACAGAAGGTCTGGAGGAGCTAATCAGCCTAGCCATTAGATTAGACAATAGGTTGAGGGAAAGGCGTAGGGAAAAAATCCAGGCGTTGAGGACTCGGCCCATCAGCTCCTCCGCAGCCAGCCCCATGATCTCCAACGTCACGCCCTTGACACCACCCTTCAGCGACACCAGATCGGACTCCACTCCCTCCTCCTCGGCAGCCCGCGACGAGCCCATGCAACTTGGCCGGGCCAAGCTGACCCCTGAGGAAAGACAGCGACGACTACTGGACCGCCTTTGTTTCTATTGTGCCGGGAAGGGCCATTACCTTTCCCAGTGCCCGGCAGTGCCAAAAGGCCAGACTCACCAGCAGGCAGGGGGGCGCTGGTGAGCCGAACCTCCTCAACCTCTCCTCCTTCCCACTGCATACAAGCCAAAGGTATGTTGCACTGCTCTCAACAGACACTGCCCATTCAGGCACTGATTGACTCGGGAGCTGATGACAATTTCATTGATTCAGGTCTGGTTAAACTTCACAATCTCCCGGTGTATGATCTGGTTACACCTAAGAAAGTGCTGGCCATAGATGGAAAACTTATTGAACATGTTACACATAAAACTCACCCTGTGAAACTCATCCTATCCGGTAACCACCATGAACATATAGAACTTTTCGTCATCTCATCCCCTCTCGCTCCCATCGTGCTTGGGTTACCTTGGCTAAAAACTCATAACCCACACATAGACTGGCCGACGAGCACGATTCGAAACTGGAGTGACCATTGTCATCAACATTGCCTACTGTCTGCTGTCCCAACACAATCATCCCTTACCCCTGTGCCACCTGAAAACACTGACCTGACTAAAGTTCCCTGTGAATACCATGACTTAAAGGATGCCTTCAGTAAGGACAGAGCACTTTCACTTCCACCGCACCGACCTTATGACTGCTCCATAGATTTGCTACCTGGCTCACCACTTCCCACAAAAAGACTTTATAACCTTTCGAAACCTGAGAAAGAGGCAATGGAGACCTATATCACTGACTCCCTAGCTGCAGGCGTTATTCGACCCTCCTCCTCTCCTTTAGGTGCAGGTTTCTTCTTCGTGGAGAAGAAGGACAAGACACTGAGACACTGTATAGATTACACCGGACTAAACAACATCACCATCAAAAACAAATACCCTCTCCCCCTCATCGACTCTGCCTTCACCCCTCTCCATGACGCCACCATATTCTCTAAACTGGACCTAAGAAATGCGTACCATTTAGTCAGGATCCGAGAAGGAGACGAATGGAAAACGGCATTCAACACACACCTGGGACGTTTTGAGTATCTTGTGATGCCGTTTGGTCTGGCTAATGCTCCCGCTGTGTTCCAAGCATTGGTGAACGACGTTCTTTGAGACATGTTGAATCGATTTGTATTTGTCTATTTGGATGATATCTTGATTTTTTCTAAGAGTTATGAGGACCATGTGAAACACGTAAGGCTAGTTTTGCAAAGACTCCAAATGGACTCTTTGGTCCATCCAGATCCAGCCCAGCAGTTCATCGTAGAGGTTGATGCGTCCGATTCAGGAGTCGGGGCCGTCCTCTCCTAGCGCTCCCCTGCAGACCAAAAGCTCCACCCCTGCGCCTTCTTCTCCCGCCGCCTGACCTCAGCTGAAAGAAACTATGATGTGGGGAACCGAGAGCTGCTGGCAGTGGTCCTGGCGCTCCAAGAATGGCGGCACTGGTTGGAAGGAGCCTCCTACCCCTTCATCATCTGGACCGACCACAAAAATCTGTCCTACCTCCGCTCAGCCCGGAGACTGAACTCCCGTCAGGCCCGGTGGTCTCTCTTCCTGGGTAGATTCACCCTCACCTACCGTCCTGGCTCCCGAAACGTGAAACCAGATGCCCTCTCCCGGCAGTTTTCTCCAGGGGGAGAGGAAACTGCTCCTGAAAACATCTTGCCTTCCTCCTGTGTGATCGGTGCAACCAGGTGGGAAGTGGAGCAGCTTGTCCAGGAAACTCAGCATGGAGACCCAGAGCCAGAAGGATGCCCCCGGGGTCGATTATACGTGCCGCCACCTGTTAGATCTCCAGTGCTCAAATGGGGACATTCCTCTAAAATGGCCTGCCATCCTGGGGTCATAGCAGTAGACTTCGTTACTGGACTTCCTCCTTCCGAAGGAAACACCACCATCTTAACCATTGTGGACCGGTTCTCTAAGGCTGTCCATTACATCCCCCTACCAAAGCTCCCTTCAGCAATGGAGACTGCTGACCTGCTGGTCCAACATGTGTTCCGCCTTCATGGGATCCCCCAGGATGTTGTCTCAGACAGGGGTCCTCAGTTCACGTCACGGGTATGGAAGGTTTTCTGTGAGACCCTAGGAGTCACTCCCAGTCTAACCTCCGGTTACCACCCTCAATCGAACGGCCAGACGGAACAAGCTAACCAGAACCTGGAACCCTCCCTACGTTGTGTGGCTGCACGTCTCCCGGCCTCCTGGTCTACGCATCTCCCCTAGGTGGAGTACTGCCATAACTCCCTGGCCTCCCCTGCCACTGGTATGTCCCCTTTTATGGTGGTCAGTGGGTTTTAACCCCCCCTTTTTCCCAGCCAAGAAACTGAAGTGGCCGTGCCATCGGTCCAGGCTCACTTCCGCCGGGCATTAGTTCCTCAGTAACTACTCATTAGTTCATCATTCGTTCCTCAGTAACTACTCTTATTTTGTGTAGCTTAGTTCCTCAGTAACTACTCGTTCGTTCCTCATTAGTTACTCATTCGTTCCTCATTAGTCACTCATTAGTTTCTCATTAGTTCATCAGTAACTGCTCTAATTTTGTGTACCGTTGTTCCTCAGTAACTACTCATTAGTTCCTCATTAGTTCCCCAGTAACTACTCTAATTTTGTGTAGCTTAGTTCCTCAGTAACTACTCTTTTGTTCCTCATTAGTCCCTCATTAGTTACTCATTAGTCCCCCATTAGTTACTCATTAGTTCCTCATTAGTTACTCATTTGTCCCTCATTAGTTCCTCATTAGTTACTCATTAGTTCCTCATTAGTTACTCACTTGTCCCTCATTAGTTCCTCATTAGTTACTCATTAGTTCCTTATTAGTTACTCATTTGTCCCTCATTTTTTCCTCATTAGTCACTCATTAGTTTCTCATTAGTTCATCAGTAACTACTCTAATTTTGTGTACCGTTGTTCCTCAGTAACTACTCATTAGTTCCTCATTAGTTCCTCAGTAACTACTCTAATTTTGTGTACCTTATTGTTAAGTGTTACCCTTCTGTCTCTCCTGATTAAAATGACTGACGCCAGTGCATGATAACCGGATGCAGACTGTGTAACATGACGTTAAAACGACATTGACTTTTGGTTTCACATGGGATATAAAGTGTAGTCTCCAGGATGAAAGTCCACTTTTGTTTCCACCTCACTTCCCTCCAGGCCAATGCGGACTTTCTCACTCTTTATACTACGTCAGCTGCTTTGCGTCAAGCATTGCCGGCGGTTTTACACTGGAGTTAGTTGAAAGCCTGGTGCATCTCAAGTACGTTAAAGGTTGCCTTTGATGTTGATATCACATGCAAAGGGGTGTGACAAAGTGGTGGTGTTTGATGCCCTCTAAACACATTTTTTGTTGTTTTTTAACTACATCAAATTCACGAGTGACTTTTCCACTATAGCGTTGAACATTTGAGGACTTAAGTTTAATGTGTTAAATATTGATAACATAAAATAGCAATGCACACTAAAAGCAAACTTGTTAAAAACAATTAACAGTTTCGGACAATTTTTTTAATGTTTCTTGTACAATATTGATTTATTAAGTTGTCAATACTCACAACAGTACATATAGAGAGGCCCACAACGTATTGTTTTGTCAACGATTAAGCAAATAAATCAAAGCTGCTCATGTTTTGACATTAACATTTTTTTTCTTTTTGCTTCATAACAAACAACAGTTACACCAGAGTTTCTCATCCTTGGTGTCGGGACCCCACAGGGTGTGGTTTGATTGGCAGGTGGGGGATTTTTAAGACTGACAAGAAGTGTTTGATTTAGTTTTTAATGTTAAAAAAGTTAATCTATATCATATCTTCTATGTGCAATCCATTCAAAGCTTCCTTTGCCCGCTTAAAAATGCAATACAAAAATAGTCAACTCCTACGAAAACTTCACAACTCTAATTGCTGGCATCAAGTCAATTTAAAGACTGAGAACTGGGTCACAGGCAAGAAAAAGGTTGAGAAACCCTGAGTTTCATATCCAGTGTTAAACATATTTTATATTTACATGAATAACCCTTCTCAAACATAAAATTACAGCATCATAAATATACATATCAAATTATAATACAGTATGACTTGATATCAGTACGACAACATTACAACACATCATTGGCTAAATGGCTGTTATAGATTTGACATATGCACTCAGATATCCAGAGTACAGCCCTTCATTCATATTCATGGCCTTGAACTTTCACTGCTTGACAAATGACCCTTTCCACAATCTTTGGATGCTTGAAGATTTTTTTTCTTCTGTTGTAAAAATGTCTCTCAATTGCATTATTTTTATTCATGTATTCATGAGTCAGATTTGCAAGGATTCTTCCACTGTCAGTTTTTTTTGTGGAATTGTTTCAGAAAAATGACAAAACCCCAAGCTCTCACAACCAATGCAATTTAGAATCAACAATTAGCCTAACTTGCATGTCTTTGGTCTGCGGCGAAGAGATGGAGAACCCAAAGAGAACTCACGTTAACACAGGAACTGCATGCAAACTCCACAAAGAAGGGCCCAAGCAAGCCAGTGGGTTCAAACCACGCAGCAGCCCCATGGGGTTGAAAAATTAAGGCCAACACAAAGTGCCAAAAACTGCACTTCCTCTAATGACCACTTGAGGCTGGCTCCAGAAGCCAGTCAATCCTTATAGACACCTGTCTTCAAATGGACAACTTCACAGCAGAAATAAACATGCTTACAGCCTGGTACAAAAAGCAGTGTTGATCTTTATAGCTAATTTCAACCTTCATGACAACTGTACAGGGTTGAATTTTTTTTATAACTTACACATTTACATTTCATTAAGGCTTAAAGTTTCACAAAATTAAGGGTGGGCTGCTTTGAGTGACAGGTAGTCTGCCGATTGTGTCCTTGGCTTCTCAGTCAGATCCAACCCTCACTCTACCACAGTTCCACCCTCTTACCCAAATGTGGTCGTTTCTGGCTCCAAAAAACCGAGATGGCAACAGCTGAAATGCCAGACTCAAGGATCCAAAATGGGAGTCCGCAAACCAATGGGTGACATCACGTTAGCTACATCCATTATTTTTACAGTATGGTTCAAACCCTCAAAGATCTTTTGGGTTTTTAAACAAAATTCTGTATGTATTTGTTGTTTTATCGCACTGTTCAAATAAGAGAAAAGGTCTAGTGTGTAGGATTTTGTGGCATCTAGTAGTCAGGTTGCAGGACATCTCCCGTGTGCCAAACATGTAGGAGAACTACAGTGGCCGACATAAGGAAAAGACCTGCTCCATAGGTGGATAAAAACAGCTCATTCTAAGGTAATTGTTCGAGCCATAATATAATATAATAGTTTTTGTTTTGTTTATTTCATCCTTATCCAAACACAAGGTAGGCGGTCCGGTGATGTAATGGTTAGCACTGTTGCCTCACAGCAGTTGATCCCGGGAGGGAGCCCTTTTGTGTGGAGTTCTGGTAGAGGCATGTTCTCCCCGTGCCAGCGTGGGATTTTTCTGTGCACTCCGGCTTCCTCCCACAGTCCACAGACATGGAGGTTGGGGATGGGTTAATTGGTGGCTCTAACTTGGCCGTAGGTGTGGATGGTTGTCTGTCTCTGTGTGTCAGCCCTGCGATAGTCTGGTTCCCTGCCTCTTGCCCAGTGTCAGCTGGGATAGGCTCCAGCCCCCCCGCGACCTTCAAGAGGGTAAGCGATTACGGAAATAAATGAATGAATGAATAAACACAAGGTAGATACATGAATGAACATGAAGGGAAACATAGTTACGAATATCATATACCATTTTTGCCAATAGATGCCTTTAATTCCTACACACTGGACTTCAAATCACCCCTGATTGGAAGCTGAAGCCCTGTTACTACTGTGATGAGTCATATAATCATTTATCTAAAAGTCATATTACAAACTGTCTTTTTTATACAAGAGAAGAATAAGTTTATCACGATTCCTCAAAACTTTGCTCCTGATGGACTCCCTTTCATTGTTGTGTGCAGAGACATATCGAATGCATTCTGAAATTTAACAAGATATCATCTGGGGAGACATTATCTCCAGTTGCATTATCCACTCTGTTCTTCAAATATAGATATTACATCAAAAAAATCACAGAAGGACACCAGAATAAACGAGAACATATTATCAAAATGTGGGGACCAACTTTGAAAGTCTTTATACACAAACTGCTAAAGCTCATAACTCATTTCATACATTTCTTCCCATCATTCAGTAAAGCAGTCATAGGAACAAGCATCTGCTTGGTATTCTGCATGGATGTCCACAGTGATATTGTACTGAATGTGAGTAGTGAGAGTGCACAGTCTTCTTATATTAAACGTGACGTGTGTTGATGTGTGCGTATTTATGATGTGGTATTTACTTGTTACCACATAACAGCATGTCGGCAAGGACGCATTGATATTACAGACAAGTTAACAGGTTTGAGCTACCATGAATTGAGGCAAAAACGTCTCTGCAGAGGTTGAATATTTCTCCCCTATAACATTTATGCGTGACAACCCAAGCTGTATAAATTTCCTCTATAGCTATACAGAGACTAGAGCAGAGAAGAGGTGGACTGGGGCGATATAACAGAAACGTGTGGAGTTCCTGGCGTCAACACGCCTTGTCCACTTGCCATTTGCTGTTAAAAAACACGGCTAAAAACATGTATTTAACACAGCCAAGTGGCGCATTTGTTGAAATAAATATTTACCCTTCATTTTCCAGAGAAAGCTTATAGGATTGTCACGCATATGTTCAACTCGAGAAAACTATAAGTGAGTGTTTTTTCTCTGCTGCATATGTGCAAACTCAAGACATATTAAAGTATACTTTGAACAGACGGGCTCAGCAAAATATAAACACCAATTTGACTATAGTGTGAGCGTGAACGAACAAAGAAAAGTCCGCACACTTCAGCTCCCTTTTTAGGTCCATTTATTCCATCATCATAGAGTGATGTTTCGGGCCACGGGTGCCCTTCTTCAGACTGAAAAATACAGCTGAGGACGCCATTTTTAAAGCTCCACACAGGTCATGTGACCAATAAGATGGTGATAATACAACATAGAAAAAGACAAAGATAACACCATACACAGCACAAAAGAAATAAACATCAGGCTGTACTCAGTTGGCTAAATGTATAGAGGCACCTCTATAAAATATTCAATATTCAGGATGATGGAAAGATACATTTTTTAGAAAACCAGTTATCATGTTTAGTACACCAACATTTTTTTACACACTAGACACTCTGTTACCTAAGGGGCTCAATGAGGACTTTAACATCAAACCCTTTTTGTGACTACTAACTATGTGAGCTTCTGGACTGAGATTGGACTCTATATTGTTCTTGCGTGAACTTTTGGGTGTGAGCATAGGACTCTGAGCTGCTTGCAAAAGCGTTTAGTACAAAATAATCGGTGTTAACTTATACTGACCTGTGCTGCTGCACTCTGTGCCCCCCTGTGCACTATGTGTGTTTCAGATGTGTATATATACTTGCTTGACCATGTTCTTTCCCAGGGTTATTAACACTAAAAAGGTGGTAAAAAAAAATGTTTATATAAAAAAAAATGTTGGTGTACTAAACATGATAACTGGTTTTCTAAAAAATGTATCTTTCCATCATCCTAAATATGATGATGATGATTTCTTTTGTGCTGTGTATGGTGCTATCTTTGTCTTTTTTTATGTTGTATTATCACAATCTTATTGGTCACATGACCTGTGTGGAGCTTTAAAAATGGCGTCCTCAGCTGTGTTTTTCAGTCTGAAGAAGGGCACCTGTGGCCCGAAACATCACTCTATGATGATGGAATAAATGGACCTAAAAAGGGAGCTGAAGTGTGCGGACTTTTCTTTGTTTTTTCAGTTTAATTCTTTTAGTCCAGCACCTTCTTCAGTTTTTGGATGTGCGCGACTGCTCTTTGTATATTCACTATAGTGTGAGTGTCCCATTTATAGAAAGGTGAGTGTTTTTTGCAGGTGGAAATGGCTAAACTGAAGTGTGTTCAAGCACAGTAAGAAAAGGCTGGTTAGTCAGTTTTTCCACACAGTTATGTAAATCAGTGATGATGCACTTTGCATGATTGCGAATGACAGGAAAGAACATTCATATTCAGGTCTTGCATGAAATAGCAAACACATTGTATAAATAAAATGGTTGATTGGAGTTCATGCGGAAATGTTACTGTCCAGAGACAATATGTGTTCATGTGCTGATAAGCCATTCAGAGTAACTATCAGTTACACAGATCCACAGAGATACACAGGGAAGTTATTTTGATGTCATTGTGGGGCACCATTGGGTGGTACAATCTCCTCAGAGGCATGCTCCTGCTGAGCCCCTTCAGGTATCATTCTCACACTCACACTGCCACCATCTGTGGTGCTCGGGTTCACACGGAACTTCCTATTAACCGGGCGTACAGCCCTGAGAAACTGCCTCTTGAAGGTCTCGCTGAGGATAATGTAGAGGAATGGGTTGATGCAACTGTTAGCATATCCCATGCTAATGGCTATGTTGTAGGTGTAGGTGAAAGCCAGGCTTGGCTCCTGCACCCCTAGATGGACCAGCTGAAGGATGTAGTAAGGGGCCCAACAGATGAAGAAAGCCAAGCAGATGGCCACTGCCATCCGGGTCACCTTCCTGGTGCGCACCCTCAAACTCCGTGGAGGCAGCGGTGCCACGCTGGTGGACATGTGCTGGAGGATCTTGAAGAACACAAGGCAGATGATGGCCAAAGGTATAGCAAATGCCAAGAAGAACTGGTAAAGTGTAAACCAGTATGTGTTGGTGACTGGATCAGGCAGAAGGAGAGCACAAGCCACCAGGCCATCTGGCAGAGGCATCAGGCCTGCGTACATCCACACAGGGATGATGGTGAGTAAAGACAGCGCCCACACCAGGCCGATGACCAGCGTTGCCACACACTGTGTGCGGATGTAGTTGAAGCGTATGGGATGGACAGTAGCCAAGTAACGGTCAAAGGTCATTGCAGTGAGGATGTAGGTACTGACAATCTGGCTATTGGAGTCAAGCGCAGTGATGACCGTACACATTGCAGCTCCAAAATGCCAGGAGCCGTTGCCCAGCAGCTGGTGGATGAGGAATGGCATCCCAAGGAGAATCAGGAGATCAACAATTGACAAATTTAAAATAAAGATGTCTGGGACAGTTTGCTTTGCGCGACACTTGGTCTTTTTCATGATGGTGTAGATGACAATACAGTTTCCTATGATACCTAGAAAGCAGATGATGCCAAAGATGACTGGGAGGACGGCACTGCAGTGAAGGGCCCCATCTACAGCTGGAGACAAGAGGAGGAAGGAGGGGCAGTTCAATAGATGACAAAAACACTCAGTTATAATGCTGTATTGTGCATTGTATTTAAGCATAAGAAATCTTACATTATGTTGGTATGCACTGCATAGTTATTATGTCACAATGATACATGGAACAATTACTGAGAGCAGCAGTGTCCCCTGACAAACAATACTGGTTTGTAAGGGGATTATTACGTGGGCAGATCTATTATCAGAACCTACACTGACTACTTTCTCATCATGCTTTTAGGTTGCTGATTAATATCAGTGTGGAAATTATTGATTTGTGTGTGTGTGCATATGTGTATGTTGGCTCTTTCAACACAGCACAAAGCAAAGACAGACCACGATGGAAGCAGAGGTCTGTAATCATTTATACATGTTAGAATAAAGACGAATAGAAGAGTAGACCTTACAATGTAATGCAATGTAATGTGTAAGAATATTAAACACAAAAAGTTACAGAAATTGTTATTATTTAATACTAAAATGCATAAATCATGAATGTGTGCAATAGACTATGAAAGCTGGTTTGATTTTTTAATTTTAATTAAGACATAAGGTAACTTGGAGATGTAGAAGAAAAATAAAATAAAATAGAAAAGCATACACCCTTTTGATTTTTGTTGTTTTAATAACGCTGAATAAAATTGTGATGCTTCTAAGGGTGTGAAACAATGTTGTTGGAACTGCATCATATTACCGATACGGTGGCTGCTCATCAACCTACCTGTTGTTGTTGAATTAGTGTCTCCGAGGGAAAAATTTGAATCGTTTAAGAAATCCATCGGTAACATTCAAAGTATATCCAAGTATCACCAAGTGTCTGCTTCCCGAGTAAACTGCATCTGCAGGAGCCTGCAAACAAAATCCCTCCTTACTTTTAAAGATTTATTCCAGATATCCCTCATTAAGTGGCAAAATTCTTTACGGCGCATATATCTTGTGCCATCCTCTGCGCAGTCCAGTGCGCTCTGTCTGTGCCGTCAGTGATGATAAAGCCGTTCCTCGGTGAGTGGCTGCAGAGCCCTTCTGTCGGAGTCTGTGACGCTCTCACCGGGGTTGCGACCGCGCTGCAGGTGTCAATCAGATTAGAAAACTGATTGCCTCTAGCTGATATGATCTCCCTCGGAGGGTTGTGTGCGCGCGCGTGCGTAAAAGCGCTTCCCTGGAGACTATTGGTCAACATGTGTTTTTTGTTATCTCAGGGCGAGGTTGATGGGGATTTGTGCGCTCACAGATCGATCAGTTCCTATTATCAAACACGGCAATTTAAGAAAACAGAAATGAGGAGTGCGGTTTTCCAAGATAAAAAAAAGCAACCATAATGTCCCATGGGATTTAAAATAACTGTAAAATACAAGTGTAAAGGAAAGCGCAAATTAAGAAGACGCTTATTTGGTTCCTGCCCAAACACATTTTTGAAGTCTATTCTTGCCACTCAACGTTGCTTTGGCGTGTCCTATCTCAACAGCCAGCAGCCATCGCCAGTTTGGGGCTGAGCATACACTGAGCAACAGGTGTTCCTGTCACTACAAATGAATCCACGATATCCTTGCAAATTGCTGCCAGGGTTGGAGCTTGAGTCAGCCCTGTAACATGTCGTTTTCCACTCTGAACCACTAGATGGCCTTACTGTCTCCCATTTGGAGTCCTCATACGTCTCCCTCATGAAAACTGGATGTGACCATAACAAGGTTGGGGCTTCATAAACAGGTGTTTGTGAAAGGCCAGTGCATTACATAGGCCTAGTGATTTATTTGTACACCGTGGGCAATTAGTGATGTAGTCTTTTCTGGGGTTTGGATAAATTAGAATCTGTGATTCACTGGCTGCAGGTGGAGTAAACAAGATTGTGTGTGTGTGTGTGTGTGTGTATGTGTGTGTGTGTGTGTGTGTGTGTGTGTGTGTGTGTGTGTGTGAATGCTCTATACTTGCATGGGAACATACATGCCGGGGAGTTTTCGCATCTGTTGTAAAGCAAACTAAGAAAACTGGGACTGCAGCAACAATACAAAAAACAAAGATAATCTATCTTAAATATAGTTTGCGCACCCTGGATATGGTCAGAGGGTTTTTAAAGTGAAATATAGCATCACGTCCAATAGATGAGCAGCAGCCTGTGAGCATGAGACACTGTACAGCTGTAATAACAAGGACTGAAAAACTATTCAGACTCTCCAGAGTTTAATTTAAAGAAAAATCAAATGCTTGACATAATTAAGAATTTAATTTACTTGTGTTTTTTTTCCAACTCTACACTGCTGGACTGCACTTGCTGCTAATGAGCTCTGTGGGAACAAGTGGTGGAGTGGTGTCAACACAGAAGCAAAGCATTGTACTGCTGTGGACGAGGCCAGCCGCAAAACATTTTAGCCACCTAAAAAAAGTCCCACCTCAAAATAATCTGTAACAGTTGTGTAAGTGTACACCATGTTGAGAGCATTCCCACTGCTTTACTTTTCCATCAGACAGCCAGTCTCCACGAAGAAGCTGTTCCCCATCCACACTCTCATCAAAGCCACCAGACTCTATTTGCAAAAACAGTAATTTTGGCTCACTGAACACAGGAACAGCTGGTCCACCGCTGCCTCGGTCACTTAGATGGCTTGTGTAACTGTGTGACTTTGGTGAACCTGAATTAAACCTTTTAAAATGCCAAAGTCAGTCAAAATCACAAACAAAACAACCGACTGAGACAGCTACAGACCAGCAGCTCCTGTGTTGAGTGATGCACAATCACTGTTTTTCTCAACAGAGTCGGGCTTCGAAGGGAACCATATAACGGAATATATTCTAAACAAAGCATCTGCTAAAATTGATATCAGTGTTTTTTTTAGGTGGTTGAAATATGTTTTGTTGCTGATCCCTCAGCAGCAGTATATTATAAATAAGTACTTCATACAACCCTACTTGAAAAGATCCAAACTATTTGCTTGATTTAATGATTATTGGTAAGCCTGATTCCCTGTTGGAGGTTTGTATGTGTGTGTGTGCATGAGGAAGTGTTAAAAACCAAACAAATCATTTTGGATGCATGGTTTAAAACAGACTACAGGTACTTACTGTACTTGAAAACTTGAAGCATAGATTTTGTTTATTGTCAGTTATTACATGATTTTGTTTATTCTCCCATCAAAATCCTGCTGCATATTAAAAGTAATGTGCTGTTATCTTGGGCAGCATGCCTCTGCTACCCTTCATCTTCATTACCTTCTTCTTCATTTGCTCCGACAGGTTAGATGCAGTAACAACACATTGCTGTCCTTAGTCTGAGCAACGTTATTATTGCTTCAAAAATATTTGCTCGTATTCAGAGCCAGTTATCATCCTGCAACCTGTTAGTTTTCCTCCAGCAATCGAAGAAGTCAGAAAACTAAAGCCTCCCAGAGTTCTGAAAGATCGTCTTACAACTGCTGTCTTTGCTTGCTGAATCTATTTCACATCAAAAGAACATGCATCACACTCTCCAGGCTCCCCACACTCACACTTTCAGTCTGGGTGTTTATCAAGCAGAGCCAGTACAACAACCTAATCTCGGTCTTGAAATCTTTGCTAAATCCCAGGCCCTATTCAGAGATAACTGCATCAGACATGGCCTGACATTTTCCTCATTCCCTCGTCCCTTCTGCCAAATTTGCATAGAGTTATGAGGCTGTAGCAATCTGGTGCCTTTTTAGTCCTTTCATCTATTCCATCATTCCCACATGAAGCCCACTTTGCACCAACTTTATTCATTTACTATTCACTAACACTTGTTTTTTACCTCAATTTTCCTTCATTTAATGTGATAGAGGCTGCTGAGGTTCTTTGCATATCATTCATTCATTTGGTTTAGTGCCCTCCAAGTGCCCATTCAATATCAGTAAACTGAGCCCTTCTGAATGTACTAATATTTCCTCAGGATGTCTAAGTTCAAATGCAAATTTCCCCCTTTGAGTGCCAAGTGCCATCACTAGAAATCATTAGATGCCTTCCTCACACTCTTTTGGTTGACTTCCTTCAGTGAGTTGTCCAAAGATCTTTTTACAGAATTTAAAAGGCACATTGGTGGACTTACAGCTCAACTATGCTTTACTTTGATTACACTTCTCTCGGTCCTATATCATCCTCCCAGAACTTTCTAACAGTGGTCAAGAAGACATCCTGTAGGACATTTGAATCTATGCTATTAATCTTTTGTCTGGGGATTTTGCTTTAATCTGTCTACCAGGAGAGAAGGTTTTGATTTAGTTCAAGATGACCCCACTTAATATTGATCCCTTTTCTCATGCTGCCACTTCACATTCTGTAAAAAAAAAAATCTAAATGTTTTCACTACATCAACTTTTAATTCACTGTTGGGCCAACTGTTGTAAAGCATTCTGCTTTCCCCCCCTTTCCCCTTGTGAACTCTATGTAAACGTGTAATGGTTTTTCAATGATGATACTTTGCTTCTTCCCGGTACGAGGGACAATGTCTCTAAACAGAATTGTTTTCATGGGTAGATGATGAGACAGTGGGTCCCTGGGCACAGATATGCAAGGGCCCCACCGCCTCTCCTGCACTGGAGCAAGACACAGACTTCTATTGCTGTTTGGTGTGTCTTTGTAGTTGATATGCATCTTTTTATGGTTTTGTATTTCTTTGTGGTCATTTTGTGTGGGGCCATTTTGTATCTCCTTGTGATTCTTTTGTGTCTCTTTGTCATTGTTGTGTCTGTTTGAGGTCATTTTGAGTCTCTTCCTGGTCGGTGCATGTTAATTTGAGTGACATGCCCAGGGACTCCCTGACACATTCGGCCCCTTGGCCTGTGCCCGGTAGATCCGTTTAGTAACCCATCCATACCTGCAACTAAACAAATGTTAATTACTATGCATGGTTTCCAGAGACATTATGTTCTACAATTCATAATTTGATGTAGGATAAACAGAAGTTAGGAAATGTGTCTGTATGCTTTTAAGAAATCGCTTCTCGGCTTGTCTCTGCAGTACTGCCAGGAGCACACACGGGAGAAAGAACAAGGTCAGTCAGTTTTCAAGATCCGTTGCCCCTCAGTGTGATCACTGTTCTGGGATCAAGCCTAAGCCATGTGGAAACCTGCCATTCACTCTAAATCACCCATTACAAAATTTGGAAATGCCCTTGCAAGTAAAGTGGTCCCTGCAACTGTTATGATTAACTGGATAAATCACACTAGCTAGCAGTTACAGCTGTTGTGATCAATGCAGCCAAGCTGCAGTTGGACACAATTATTAACACATGTGCAATAACAGGAGGACGTGTGGGTGTTTAAGTGTGCCTTAAAACTGTCAATAGCAAAAACATTACCACTAGTCTCATTAATTTCTCATGAAGTATGTGTTGGCAACCAGTTTCTTGATTACACATCCAGCAGATAGAGAGCCACGCAGGCATTTTGTTAGAGCTGAGTGGGGGTGGATTAATTGGCTTCCTGACAAATGTACACTGAGGCTCACGCTTCCTGGGTGTTTCTGTTGCCTTCCCAAGTCAGCAATTTACTTGGTTATTTTTTGCTGAGCAGGTGTCATGGTGTTTTATTTGTGGGTCCATTAGAGTGGAATAACAGCCATACATCCATGTCAAGGGTGTCGAACTCATTTTAGTTCATGGGTCATTTACAGCTCAATTTGGTCTCAAGTGGCCCAGAAGAGTAAAACCATTGCATAATAACCTATAACTAACAACACTTCCACATTTTTCTCTTCCATGTAGTGTACAGAAGTACAAGTACATTCTGAATAATGTTCATGCTTTTATGAAACAGATGATGAACAGCCTGAAGACCAGTTTTTCCACATCCAGTCAGTCTGCTACTCACTGTCATTACATGTTCACTTTTCAATACATTTCCACTTCTGTGTAGTGATGCTGGCTACACCACACCAAACTAAAGTGGAAGCCACTGAGGAAGCAGTTTAAATCGAAAGAGCAATAGCAACAGTGTGTAAGATTTAGAGGGATTTACTGGCATCTAGTGGCGAGAATTGTAGATTGCAACAGCTGAAACTACTTGTTAAAATTCCTGCAGTGTTCTGCTTTAGGTTTTTACCTAAAGGTCTCCAATGCTATGGAACAAATGGAGCAGTTAATCAAAATAGATAAAAACATCAAATAAAGCAGCTTGGAAAATCGCAGACAGGCTGCTAGCCCAGCACAACCTAATGTGTGCTCACCTATCTCCTGTGGTAACTACATGTGTGCTCACCTTATTTCTGATCCAGATATTTAGGGTGGTTTGAGCTAAATCATCCTCCACTCTGAAAGAAATGGACCAAGTGATTTAAACCAATAAAAATACTGAAAAAAAGCAGTTTCATGTAAAAAGCAAACAAACAGTTTTTTACCGCTGCTCTCATCACAGAAGGGCCTTAAACTATTGTGGCCAAGATGAAAATGTGGAAACCTGAAAACATAAAAACATGAACACGCAGATGGTCCCATCTAGAGCTAATGTTTGGTTTGTCCATTCTGGGCTATTGTAGTCACATGGCGGTGCAGTGGTTATCTCCACAGACAAGGACCTGCTCCAGAGACATAAATGGCTCCTTCCAAGGTAACGAAGACACAGCAGTTCTTATTTTTAGATGACTAATGATGATTAAAGTTGTATGATATTATATTCCATTTATGCCAATATATTCCCCAAAACCCTTTTTGTTATCCCCTGCCATACTTACCATTAACAGATCAAATGTTTGGCAGTGCTTTAACAATAGGCTTTACTGAAGCTGCTGATTAACAATATTGTGCACAGTGTTCGATATCTTGAAATATGACCACATTATTATTCATTGTTATTTCAGAGAACATATTTTGGTAAGGCTGGAATATCTTTTTTTAACCCATGTTTGACGAAATACAAGACAAAGAAAGATCATTAATGTTCAAACTGATAAACCTTATTGTTTTTCGTGAAAGGCAGGGATGGGGTGAGGTTTACCACTTAGTGAAAAAACACGTAGTCCAACAGTTTAGGAAGATTTGTCAAAGCAAAACTAAAAATAATTTATGGATTTTACCATCTACAGTGCCAAACATCATCAACTATTCAGAGCATCCAGAGAAATTTCTGCATGTAAGGGGAAAACTGAAAACCAACACTGAGTGCCCGTGACCTTCGACCCCCCCGTCCCAACTTTTTTGAAACATGTTGCAGGCATCAAATTTACAGTGAGTGAAGTTTTACAAAAAATAATGAAGTGTATCAGTTTAATATTCACATTTTAATTTGCTCCTGAAACTTGGCACCTCTTAACCTTCACAACTGCATCAATATTATTTGTGCAAAGTCGTCCGCCAGGTTGGATCGGACCCTTTGACGGCAGGCCGTCAAAAACAAAATCAATTTCTAATCAACTTTATAACATTTACAACTGCAAGATCAATGAATTACTTTATGAATCCGTTATTAATACTTCATTAACATGTCTTATAATTGCAGATGACTGATGAGCTTTTGCTGATGGCTTACTGGGAAATGAAACTCAAGACTCTTTGTAGTGACTGATGACTTGTAAGAAAGTGAGAGACAAACAAGCATTTTCAAACCAATTCAAGCCAAATTTACTGATATAGAGTCAAATCATGATAGATATATAAAAAAGTAATCTCAGGACACTTTCATACAGAGCATTGTGGATGTCTCTGCACGGGGAAGTGAAATGAGTTTCTCTGTTCGAAAATGTTGGGGGATGAAATTGTCCTTGCAGCCCTTAATCAGCTCCTGGAAGTCTGTTAAGTCCAACAGGGCCTGCAGAAAAGCACAAAGAGATTGCACTTTACACACTATTTTTAGATATTCAATTACCACAGATATATAGCATCACTTCTACAGGTTTAATAACTTCAAACATGCATTAAAAAATCAGGTTAACTGGAAATTCATGGTTTAGACACAAAGACACTACCAAATATCCCACAGCGTTATGCATGTATTTGGAAATACCTGTCAGAGGAAGAAGATGATGTAAGCTGAATGTAACAGAAAGGTGGCTTTAATTTATTACACCAGGTATGCTATTATTACACAGTTATGATTGTCCATCTTATCTAAAAGGTTATATTTATGAATGCATCACTGATCTTTTGTCCTTGGTGCATCTCTGGTCCCTGGTCAGCTGAGGTCTTCACATGGCAAAAGGACAGGATTCTGCAGAGGCTGTAGATGGAGGCTTGGCTAAGCTCTCTGCCATCATATGCAGGGGGAGGCTGCAGCTGCATGTTGCTGTCCAAGGCTTAGTTGTAGGATTGGTCAAGCTGCCTGCCAGAATCTGCAGGTGGAGGTGGGTGCTGCAGGTTCCTGACAGAGGCTGTAGATGGAGGAGCTGAGCTGTCTACCACAATCTGCCAGTGTGGAAATACCTGTTGGAGGAAGAAGATGATGTAAGCTGAATGTAACAGAAAGGTGGCTTTAATTTATTACACCAGGTATGCTATTATTACACAGTTATGATTGTCTATCTTATCTGAAATGTTATATTTATGAATGCATCACTGATCTTTTGCCCTTGGGGCATCTCTCGTCCCTGGTCAGCTGAGGTCTTCACATGGCAAAAGGACAGGATTCAGCAGAGGCTGTAGATGGAGGAGCTGAGCTGTCTGCCACAATCTGCCAGTGTGGAAATACCTGTTAAAACAAACAGATGATGTAAACTGAATGTAACAGAAAGGTGGCTTTAATTTATTACACCAGTATGCTATTATTACACAGCTGTGATTGTCTATCTTATCTGAAATGTTATATTTATGAATGCATCTCTCATCTTTTGTCCTTGGTGCATCTCTCGTCCCTGGTCAGCTGAGGTCTTCACATGGGATGAGGCGGTGTAGATATCCACTATATCTGGTAGATCCGGACATTATCCAGGACAGGATTCAGTGGCGTAGATTTCCGGATGATGCTGTAAATTAATAATTGGCCAAACCTGCAACAACAGCAGACTGCCAACAGAAGTGTTAGAGGTTTGGCCAAGCTCTTGTTGCAGGTTTGGCCACAGCTGCCTGTTAGAGGAAGAAGATGATGTCAGTTGAATGTAACAGGAAGATGGCTTTAATTTATCAGCCCAGATATGCTATTCTCACACAGTTATGATTGTCTATCTTATCTGAAATGTTATATTTATGAATGCATCTCTCATCTTTTGTCCTTGGTGCATCTCTCGTCCCTGGTCAGCTGAGGTCTTCACATGGCAAAAGGACAGGATTCAGCAGAGGCTGTAGATGGAGGAGCTGAGCTGTCTGCCACAATCTGCCAGTGTGGAAATACCTGTTAAAACAAACAGATGATGTAAGCTGAATGTAACAGAAAGGTGGCTTTAATTTATCAGCCCAGGTATGCTATTATTACACTGTTATGATTGTCTATCTTATCTGAAAGGTTATATTTATGAATGCATCTCTCATCTTTTGTCCTTGGTGCATCTCTCGTCCCTGGTCAGCTGAGGTCTTCACATGGGATGAGGCGGTGTAGATATCCACTATATCTGGTAGATCCGGACATTATCCAGGACAGGATTCAGTGGCGTAGATTTCCGGATGATGCTGTAAATTAATAATTGGCCAAACCTGCAACAACAGCAGACTGCCAACAGAAGTGTTAGAGGTTTGGCCAAGCTCTTGTTGCAGGTTTGGCCACAGCTGCCTGTTAGAGGAAGAAGATGATGTCAGTTGAATGTAACAGGAAGATGGCTTTAATTTATCAGCCCAGATATGCTATTCTCACACAGTTATGATTGTCTATCTTATCTGAAATGTTATATTTATGAATGCATCTCTCATCTTTTGTCCTTGGTGCATCTCTCGTCCCTGGTCAGCTGAGGTCTTCACATGGCAAAAGGACAGGATTCAGCAGAGGCTGTAGATGGAGGAGCTGAGCTGTCTGCCACAATCTGCCAGTGTGGAAATACCTGTTAAAACAAACAGATGATGTAAGCTGAATGTAACAGAAAGGTGGCTTTAATTTATCAGCCCAGGTATGCTATTATTACACTGTTATGATTGTCTATCTTATCTGAAAGGTTATATTTATGAATGCATCTCTCATCTTTTGTCCTTGGTGCATCTCTCGTCCCTGGTCAGCTGAGGTCTTCACATGGCAAAAGGACAGGATTCAGCAGAGGCTGTAGATGGAGGAGCAGAATCTGCCAGTGTGGAAATACCTGTTAAAACAAACAGATGATGTAAGCTGAATGTAACAGAAAGGTGGCTTTAATTTATTACACCAGGTATGCTATTATTACACAGCTGTGATTGTCTATCTTACCTGAAAGGTTATATTTATGAACGCATCACTGATCTTTTCTCCTTGGTGCATCTCTGGTCCCTGGTCAGCTGAGGTCTTCACATGGGATGAGGCGGTGTAGATATCCACTACATCTGGTAGATCCGGACATTATCCAGGACAGGATTCAGTGGCGTAGATTTCCGGATGATGCTGTAAATTAATAATTGGCCAAACCTGCAAAAGCAGCAGACTGCCAACAGAAGTGTTAGAGGTTTGGCCAAGCTCTTGTTGCAGGTTTGGCCACAGCTGCCTGTTAGAGGAAGAAGATGATGTCAGTTGAATGTAACAGGAAGATGGCTTTAATTTATCAGCCCAGGTATGCTATTCTCACACAGTTATGATTGTCTATCTTACCTGAAATGTTGTATTTATGAATGCATCTGCAGCTGCAGGTTGCTGACAGAGACTGTTGTTGCAGGTCTGGCCACAGCTCTCTGCAAGAACCTACATGAGGAGGTGTCAGTGCTGCAGGTTGTTTGCAGAGGCTGTAGATGGAGGACCTGAGCTGTCTGCAAGAATCCGCAGGTGGAGACGGCAGCTGCAGGTTGATGGCAGAGGCTCTAGTAGGAGGTTTGGCAAAGCTGTCTGCCAGAATCTGCAGGCGGAGGCGGCTGCTGCAGATTGCTGACAGAGGCTTAGATGGAGGCTGACAGAGGTTCGAATGGTCTTCAGACGGCTGCTGTAGTTTGAATGCAGTTTAAATTGTAAAATTCCTGTGATAAGTTATTGGTTTATGGTAGAGCAGGACACCTTAGAGGCGGTAGTTGGAGGCATGGCCACAGCTGTGTACCAGAATCTGCAGGTGGAGGCGACACCTGCAGTTTGCTGGCAGAGGCTGTAAATGCAGGTTTGGCCAGGCTGTCTGCCAGAACATGCAGGTGGAGGCGGCAGCTGCAGCGTTCTGGCAGAGGCTGTTGGCGGATTTTGGCCAAGCTGTCTGTCAGAATCCGCAGGTGGAGGCGGCAGCTGCAGATTGCTGACAGAGGCTTAGATGGAGTTTGACAGAGGTGGTTATGGTTGGGGTCTAGTTTGAATGCATTTCAAAATGTAAAATTCTTGTATGAAGTTATTGTTATATTGTGGAGCAGGACACCTGGAAGGCAGTACGTGGCGGCATGGCCGCAGCTGTCTACCAGAATCTGCAGGTGGAGGCAACACCTGCAGTTTGCTGGCAGAGGCTGTAAATGCAGGTTTGGCCAGGCTGTCTGCCAGAACATGCAGGTGGAGGCGGCAGCTGCAGGGTTCTGGCAGAGGCTGTTGGCGGATTTTGGCCAAGCTGTCTGTCAGAATCCGCAGGTGGAGGCGGCAGCTGCAGATTGCTGACAGAGGCTTAGATGGAGTTTGACAGAGGTGGTTATGGTTGGGGTCTAGTTTGAATGCATTTCAAAATGTAAAATTCTTGTATGAAGTTATTTGTGTATTGTGGAGCAGGACACCTTGAAGGCAGTACATGGCGGCATGGCCGCAGCTGTCTACCAGAATCTGCAGGTGGAGGCGACACCTGCAGTTTGCTGGCAGAGTCTGTATATACACGTTTGGCCAGGCTGTCTGCCAGAACATGCAGGTGGAGGCGGCAGCTGCAGGGTTCTGGCAGAGGCTGTTGGCGGATTTTGGCCAAGCTGTCTGTCAGAATCCGCAGGTGGAGGCGGCAGCTGCAGATTGCTGACAGAGGCTTAGATGGAGTTTGACAGAGGTGGTTATGGTTGGGGTCTAGTTTGAATGCATTTCAAAATGTAAAATTCTTGTATGAAGTTATTTGTGTATTGTGGAGCAGGACACCTTGAAGGCAGTACATGGCGGCATGGCCGCAGCTTTCTACCAGAATCTGCAGGTGGAGGCGACACCTGCAGTTTGCTGGCAGAGTCTGTAAATACACGTTTGGCCAGGCTGTCTGCCAGAACATGCAGGTGGAGGCGGCAGCTGCAGCGTTCTGGCAGAGGCTGTTGGCGGATTTTGGCCAAGCTGTCTGTCAGAATCCGCAGGTGGAGGCGGCAGCTGCAGATTGCTGACAGAGGCTTAGATGGACGTTGACAGAGGTTTGAATGGAACACATTGGTCTTCAATGCACAGTGGACCTGACGGAAATTGCTGGTGGAGGTTTGAATATTTCAGACGGCTGCTGTAGTTTAAATTGTAAAATTCCTGTGTTAAGTTATTGGTGGAGCAGAACACCTTAGAGGCGGTAGTTGGAGGCATTGCCGCAGCTGAAACTGCTGGTGGAGGTCATAGTTCTAGCGTTTCTCTACAGCTGTTTGCTGCCTGCAGGTGGAGGGTCAGGCAGCAGGCGGCAGCTGCAGTTGGAACGCAGAGTTTAAAACTGAAAGTGAATCTAAGAAACTAGTGGTGGAGGGTAGAGCAGGACACTAGATGGAGGTTGCTGGTAAAAAACATGCAATTCAAATAAATCTAACTAAATCTAAATAAATGTGATTAACAAAATCATCCCAGTTTTTGTGAATGAAAAAAAACCTGAAATCAAAATCAACTGTTTGGACGGAAGCGCTTACCTGAAGACTTACCTTCAGGTTGGGCTGTCCTCTTCTGCCAGTGGCTGCCAGTCTCTTTCCTCAGTTTAAGAAGATTTTGTACCCACCTTGGCTTGGGGCCCTGCGGCAACGCCTTAGAGGGGCCGGCTTCCACAGACCTACCTGGAGCCACAGGTCCTTGAGAGGGGCCGGCTTTCACAGACTTACCTGGAGCCACAGGTCCTTGAGAGGGGCCGGCTTTCACAGACTTACCTGGTGCTGGAGGTGGGTCAGAGGGACTCACCTCTGGTTCCCGCAGCGGGCTGAGGAGCCTCGGCAATGGCTTAAGGAGCATTGCCCACGGGATGTCCTCCATCTGAAGGTAATAACAAATAAAGTCATCAGACTACTGCTCCACATCATGTTAACAACTTCAATTTGAGTCCATTGTTTCAGTTTCTAACACTATGTGTTATGACTGTGCACTGACAACACATTTTCTTTTTATCTGCATGTTAGACAATAGACTAGATTAGGTCAGAATACAGTTTCTTACAGTGTCTTCCAGCAGACTGGACGTATCCGAGTCACCGGTTGGGGAGCCAGACAGTGTGCCACTGGGGGTGATCGGTGCCGGGACCCTACGGCGGTCGATCTGCGGGGTGATGGGCCGGTCCGTGACTGGAACAAGGAGGCTGACCCACGGGTCTTCCTGGTCCATCTGAAGGTAACAACAAATAAAGTCATCAGACTACTGCTCCACATCATGTTGACAACTGCAATTTGGCTCCATTGTTTCAGTTTCTAACACGATGTGTTATGACTGTGCACTGACAGCATCTTTTCTTTCTATCTGCATGTTAGACAATAGACTAGGTTAGGTCAGAATACAGTTTCTTACAGTGTCTCCCAGCAGACTGGACGTATCCGAGTCACCGGTTGGGGAGCCAGATGGTGAGCCACTGGGGGTGATCGGTGCCGGGACCCTCCGGAGGATGAGCCGCGGGCTGTCGGGCCGGTCCGGGACTGGAACCAGGAGGCTGGTCCAAGTGTAGCCCTTGTCCATCTAAGGGTAACAACAAATAAAGTCATCAGACTACTGCTCCACATCATGTTAACAACTGCAATTTGGCTCCATTGTTTCAGTTTCTAACACTATGTGTTATGACTGTGCACTGACAACACATTTTCTTTTTATCTGCATGTTAGACAATGGACTGGATTAGGTCAGAATACAGTGTCTTACAGTGTCTCCCAGCAGACTGGACGTGTCCGAGCCAGATGATGAGTCACTGGAGGAGCTCCAAGGGATGGGAATGACGCTGTTCCAATTGTAGCCCTGGGCCATCTGACGGAAAAAAAGAATACAACCGTGAGACCACACATTTATCACATCACATATTGAATTGGCCCATTAGCACACAGTCAACACTGCTAAAAATTGAGTGTACAGAGTACAATTAAATGTAACATTTCTGACTGCAAGTTAATGCCAAACTCAGAAAATTCAGTCACAACCTACTTTTGAAAACTAATTCAAATTGAAGCCTTTCTTTTAGTCACAATAATTTTGTTATTTCTAAACCTAGTGTGTCCTTTTACGAGTCTGGAAGCTTTCTGACAGCATACTTATAGTGATGGATGGATTACTAAATAGATCTACTGGGCACAGGCCCAGGGACCCAGAGTGTCAGGGGCCCCTCTGGCCTTCATCTGCAAAATGTCACTCAAATTAACACGTGTTGACCAGGAAGAGACAAAAACACTCCAAAACAGGCAACTACAAACAGACACACAAAAAGAAAAAGACACAAATTCACCTCAAAGAGACACAAAATTACCTCAGAGAGACAAATAGACCTCAGAGACACACAAAATGATCTCAGGGACACAAAATAACCTCAGACAGACACAAAATTACCTCAAAGACACACAAAAAGACTAAAATGACATAAATTGTATTCACATTTAGGTGATTTTGTCAAAATGACAAAATCACCTAAAAAAGCCAAAGAATGAACTTGAAAAGTACTTAAGAGTGACACAAAATACTGAAAAAGACACAAAATTTCCACAGAGAGACACTAAATGACCTCAGAACTATATCTACTATACCAGCTGAGCCACCGCCTGACTCTGGTCCAGAGTCTGACCCAGAGAGAACTTTAAAGAGACACAAAACCACAGCTGACTCAGAATTGCTTCAAAGACAAACAAAATAACTACATTGACAAAAATTGACCTCAAAGGGACACAAAATGGCCTCAAAAGACAAAATGGCAAAAGAACAATAACAAACATGATCCCAAAGAGAAAAGTACCTCAGCCAGACACAACATGACATAAAAAGACAAAACATGACCTGAAAGAGACGCAAAATGACCCCAGAGAGACGCAAATGAACCAATTATTATTAAAATGGCACAACTTTATCTCAGAGACTCACAACATGACTTTAGAGACACAAAACCACTACAGATGCAAAATTGCCTCAAAGTCACAAAAAATAATGAGAGTGGCACAAACTGACCTCAAAAAGACATAAAATATAAATCCTTTGAGGGACACACAGCAGCCAAAAAAGATGCAAAACAACACAAAATGATCTTAAAGACACACAAGATGAACTGAGAGAGACGCAACATGACTTAAAAAGACACAAATGTCCCTAAGGGACACACAACAGCCAACAAAGACATAATGCAACCAAAAAAGACACAACATGACTGAAAAGAGACACAAATGTCCTGAAGGGTCACACAATGGCCAAAAAAAAAACAAAACAACACAAAATGACCTCAAACACACACAAAATGACCTCAAACACACACAACATGACCTCAAAGAGACACAAATGTCCTTAAGGGACACACAACGGCCAAAAAAGACGCAAAACAACACAAAATGACCTCAAACACACACAACATGACCTCAGAGAGACACAAATGTCTCTAGCGGACACACAACGGCCAAAAAAGATGCAAAACAACACAAAATGACCTCAAACACACACAAGATGACCTCAAAGAGACACAAATGTCCTTAAAAGACACAAATGTCCCTAAGGGACACACAACAGCCAACAAAGACATAATACAACCAAAAAAGACACAACATGACTTAAAAGAGACACAAATGTCCTTAAGGGACACACAACGGCCAAAAAAGACGCAAAACAACACAAAATGACCTCAAACACACGCAAGATGACCTCAGAGAGACACAACATGACTTAAAAAGACACAAATGTCCCTAAGGGACACACAACAGCCAACAAAGACATAATGCAACCAAAAAAGACACAACATGACTGAAAAGAGACACAAATGTCCTGAAGGGTCACACAATGGCCAAAAAAAAAACAAAACAACACAAAATGACCTCAAACACACACAAAATGACCTCAAACACACACAACATGACCTCAAAGAGACACAAATGTCCTTAAGGGACACACAACGGCCAAAAAAGACGCAAAACAACACAAAATGACCTCAAACACACACAACATGACCTCAGAGAGACACAAATGTCTCTAGCGGACACACAACGGCCAAAAAAGATGCAAAACAACACAAAATGACCTCAAACACACACAAGATGACCTCAAAGAGACACAAATGTCCTTAAAAGACACAAATGTCCCTAAGGGACACACAACAGCCAACAAAGACATAATGCAACCAAAAAAAAAACAACATGACTGAAAAGAGACACAAATGTCCTGAAGGGTCACACAACAGCCAAAAAAACCCCAAAACAACATAAGATGACCTCAGAGAGACGCAACATGACTTTAAAAAGACACAAATGTCTCTAGCGGACACACAACGGCCAAAAAAGATGCAAAACAACACAAAATGACTTCAAAAACACACAAGATGAGAGACGCAACATGACTTTAAAAAGACACAAATGTCCCTAGACACACAACAGCCAACAAAGACATAATAAAACCAAAAAAGACACAACATGACTTAAAAGAGACACAAATGTCCTTAAGGGACACACAACGGCCAAAAAAGAAACAAAACAACACAAAATGACAACACACACAACATGACCTCAAAGAGACACAAATGTCTCTAGCGGACACACAACGGCCAAAAAAAACCAAAACAACACAAAATGACCTCAAACACACACAAGATGACCTCAAACACACACAAAATGACCTCAAACACACACAAGATGACCTCAGAGAGACGCAACATGACTTTAAAAAGACACAAATGTCCCTAAGGGACACACAACAGCCAACAAAGACATAATACAACCAAAAAAGACACAACATGACTTAAAAGAGACACAAATGTCCTTAAGGGACACACAACGGCCAAAAAAACCCAAAACAACACAAAATGACCTCAAACACACACAAAATGACCTCAAACACACACAAGATGACCTGAGAGAGACGCAACATGACTTAAAAAGACACAAATGTCCCTAAGGGACACACAACAGCCAAAGAAAACAAAACGACACAAAATGACAAAGACAAAAACATAATACAACCAAAAAAGACACAACATGACTTAAAAGAGACACAAATGTCCTTAAGGGACACACAACGGCCAAAAAAGAAACAAAACAACACAAAATGACCTCAAACACACACAAGATGACCTCAAAGAGACACAAATGTCTCTAGCGGACACACAACGGCCAAAGAAGATGCAAAACAACACAAAATGACCTCAAACACACACAAGATGACCTCAGAGAGACGCAACATGACTTTAAAAAGACATAAATGTCCCTAAGGGACACACAACAGCCAACAAAGACATAATACAACCAAAAAAGACACAACATGACTTAAAAGAGACACAAATGTCCTTAAGGGTCACACAACGGCCAAAAAAAAACATAATAACACAAAATGACCTCAAACACACACAAGATGACCTCAAAGAGACGCAACATGACTTAAAAAGACACAAATGTCTCTAGCGGACACACAACGGCCAAAAAAGATGCAAAACAACACAAAATGACTTCAAACACACACAAGATGACCTCAGAGAGACGCAACATGACTTTAAAAAGACACAAATGTCCCTCAGGGACACACAACAGCCAACCAAGACATAATACAACCAAAAAAGACACAACATGACTTAAAAGAGACAGAAATGTCCTTAAGGGACACACAACGGCCAAAAAAACCCAAAACAACACAAAATGACCTCAAACACACACAAAATGACCTCAAACACACACAAGATGACCTCAGGGAGACGCAACATGACTTAAAAAGACACAAATGTCCCTAAGGGACACACAACAGCCAAAGAAAACAAAACGACACGAAATGACAAAGACAAAAACATAATACAACCAAAAAAGACACAACATGACTTAAAAGAGACACAAATGTCCTTAAGGGACACACAACGGCCAAAAAAGAAACAAAACGACACAAAATGACCTCAAACGCACACAAGATGACCTCAAAGAGACACAAATGTCTCTAGCGGACACATAACAGCCAAAGAAGATGCAAAACAACACAAAATGACCTCAAACACACGCAAGATGACCTCAGAGAGACACAAATGTCTCTAGCGGACACATAACGGCCAAAGAAGATGCAAAACAACACAAAATGACCTCAAACACACGCAAGATGACCTCAGAGAGACGCAACATGACTTAAAAAGACACAAATGTCCCTAAGGGACACACAACAGCCAACTAAGACATAATACAACCAAAAAAGACACAACATGACTTAAAAGAGACACGAATGTCCTTAAGGGTCACACAACGGCCAAAAAACCCCAAAACAACACAAAATGACCTCAAACACACACAAGATGACCTCAAAGAGACGCAACATGACTTAAAAAGACACAAATGTCTCTAGCGGACACACAACGGCCAAAAAAGATGCAAAACAACACAAAATGACTTCAAACACACACAAGATGACCTCAGAGAGACACAACATGACTTAAAAAGACACAAATGTCCCTAAGGGACACACAACAGCCAACAAAGACATAATGCAACCAAAAAAGACACAACATGACTGAAAAGAGACACAAATGTCCTGAAGGGTCACACAATGGCCAAAAAAAAACAAAACAACACAAAATGACCTCAAACACACACAAGATGACCTCAAAGAGACACAAATGTCTCTAGCGGACACACAACGGCCAAAAAAGATGCAAAACAACACAAAATGACTTCAAACACACACAAGATGACCTCAGAGAGACGCAACATGACTTTAAAAAGACACAAATTTCCCTAAGGGACACACAACAGCCAACAAAGACATAATACAACCAAAAAAGACACAACATGACTTAAAACAGACACAAATGTACTTAAGGGACACACAACGGCCAAAAAAGAAACAAAACAACACAAAAAGACCTCAAACACACACAAGATGACCTCAAAGAGACACAAATGTCTCTAGCGGACACACAACGGCCAAAGAAGATGCAAAACAACACAAAATGACTTCAAAAACACACAAGATGACCTCAGAGAGACGCAACATGACTTTAAAAAGACACAAATGTCCCTAAGGGACACACAACAGCCAACAAAGACATAATAAAACCAAAAAAGACACAACATGACTTAAAAGAGACACAAATGTCCTTAAGGGACACACAACGGCCAAAAAAGACGCAAAACAACACAAAATGACCTCAAACACACACAAAATGACCTCAAACACACACAACATGACTTTAAAAAGACACAAATGTCCCTAAGGGACACACAACAGCCAACAAAGACATAATACAACCAAAAAAGACACAACATGACTTAAAAGAGACACAAATGTCCTTAAGGGACACACAACGGCCAAAAAAGACGCAAAACAACACAAAATGACCTCAAACACACGCAAGATGACCTCAGAGAGACACAACATGACTTAAAAAGACACAAATGTCCCTAAGGGACACACAACAGCCAACAAAGACATAATGCAACCAAAAAAGACACAACATGACTGAAAAGAGACACAAATGTCCTGAAGGGTCACACAATGGCCAAAAAAAAAACAAAACAACACAAAATGACCTCAAACACACACAAAATGACCTCAAACACACACAACATGACCTCAAAGAGACACAAATGTCCTTAAGGGACACACAACGGCCAAAAAAGACGCAAAACAACACAAAATGACCTCAAACACACACAACATGACCTCAGAGAGACACAAATGTCTCTAGCGGACACACAACGGCCAAAAAAGATGCAAAACAACACAAAATGACCTCAAACACACACAAGATGACCTCAAAGAGACACAAATGTCCTTAAAAGACACAAATGTCCCTAAGGGACACACAACAGCCAACAAAGACATAATGCAACCAAAAAAAAAACAACATGACTGAAAAGAGACACAAATGTCCTGAAGGGTCACACAACAGCCAAAAAAACCCCAAAACAACATAAGATGACCTCAGAGAGACGCAACATGACTTTAAAAAGACACAAATGTCTCTAGCGGACACACAACGGCCAAAAAAGATGCAAAACAACACAAAATGACTTCAAAAACACACAAGATGAGAGACGCAACATGACTTTAAAAAGACACAAATGTCCCTAGACACACAACAGCCAACAAAGACATAATAAAACCAAAAAAGACACAACATGACTTAAAAGAGACACAAATGTCCTTAAGGGACACACAACGGCCAAAAAAGAAACAAAACAACACAAAATGACAACACACACAACATGACCTCAAAGAGACACAAATGTCTCTAGCGGACACACAACGGCCAAAAAAAACCAAAACAACACAAAATGACCTCAAACACACACAAGATGACCTCAAACACACACAAAATGACCTCAAACACACACAAGATGACCTCAGAGAGACGCAACATGACTTTAAAAAGACACAAATGTCCCTAAGGGACACACAACAGCCAACAAAGACATAATACAACCAAAAAAGACACAACATGACTTAAAAGAGACACAAATGTCCTTAAGGGACACACAACGGCCAAAAAAACCCAAAACAACACAAAATGACCTCAAACACACACAAAATGACCTCAAACACACACAAGATGACCTGAGAGAGACGCAACATGACTTAAAAAGACACAAATGTCCCTAAGGGACACACAACAGCCAAAGAAAACAAAACGACACAAAATGACAAAGACAAAAACATAATACAACCAAAAAAGACACAACATGACTTAAAAGAGACACAAATGTCCTTAAGGGACACACAACGGCCAAAAAAGAAACAAAACAACACAAAATGACCTCAAACACACACAAGATGACCTCAAAGAGACACAAATGTCTCTAGCGGACACACAACGGCCAAAGAAGATGCAAAACAACACAAAATGACCTCAAACACACACAAGATGACCTCAGAGAGACGCAACATGACTTTAAAAAGACATAAATGTCCCTAAGGGACACACAACAGCCAACAAAGACATAATACAACCAAAAAAGACACAACATGACTTAAAAGAGACACAAATGTCCTTAAGGGTCACACAACGGCCAAAAAAAAACATAATAACACAAAATGACCTCAAACACACACAAGATGACCTCAAAGAGACGCAACATGACTTAAAAAGACACAAATGTCTCTAGCGGACACACAACGGCCAAAAAAGATGCAAAACAACACAAAATGACTTCAAACACACACAAGATGACCTCAGAGAGACGCAACATGACTTTAAAAAGACACAAATGTCCCTCAGGGACACACAACAGCCAACCAAGACATAATACAACCAAAAAAGACACAACATGACTTAAAAGAGACAGAAATGTCCTTAAGGGACACACAACGGCCAAAAAAAACCAAAACAACACAAAATGACCTCAAACACACACAAAATGACCTCAAACACACACAAGATGACCTCAGGGAGACGCAACATGACTTAAAAAGACACAAATGTCCCTAAGGGACACACAACAGCCAAAGAAAACAAAACGACACGAAATGACAAAGACAAAAACATAATACAACCAAAAAAGACACAACATGACTGAAAAGAGACACAAATGTCCTGAAGGGTCACACAATGGCCAAAAAAAAACAAAACAACACAAAATGACCTCAAACACACACAAGATGACCTCAAAGAGACACAAATGTCTCTAGCGGACACACAACGGCCAAAAAAGATGCAAAACAACACAAAATGACTTCAAACACACACAAGATGACCTCAGAGAGACGCAACATGACTTTAAAAAGACACAAATTTCCCTAAGGGACACACAACAGCCAACAAAGACATAATAAAACCAAAAAAGACACAACATGACTTAAAACAGACACAAATGTACTTAAGGGACACACAACGGCCAAAAAAGAAACAAAACAACACAAAAAGACCTCAAACACACACAAGATGACCTCAAAGAGACACAAATGTACTTAAGGGACACACAACGGCCAAAGAAGATGCAAAACAACACAAAATGACCTCAAAAACACACAAGATGACCTCAGAGAGACGCAACATGACTTTAAAAAGACACAAATGTCCCTAAGGGACACACAACAGCCAACAAAGACATAATAAAACCAAAAAAGACACAACATGACTTAAAAGAGACACAAATGTCCTTAAGGGACACACAACGGCCAAAAAAGACGCAAAACAACACAAAATGACCTCAAACACACACAAAATGACCTCAAACACACACAACATGACTTTAAAAAGACACAAATGTCCTTAAGGGACACACAACGGCCAAAAAAGACGCAAAACAACACAAAATGACCTCAAACACACACAAAATGACCTCAAACACACACAACATGACTTAAAAGAGACACAAATGTCCTTAAGGGACACACAACGGCCAAAAAAGACGCAAAACAACACAAAATGACCTCAAACACACGCAAGATGACCTCAGAGAGACACAACATGACTTAAAAAGACACAAATGTCCCTAAGGGACACACAACAGCCAACAAAGACATAATGCAACCAAAAAAGACACAACATGACTGAAAAGAGACACAAATGTCCTGAAGGGTCAAACAATGGCCAAAAAAAAAAAAAACAACACAAAATGACCTCAAACACACACAAAATGACCTCAAACACACACAACATGACCTCAAAGAGACACAAATGTCCTTAAGGGACACACAACGGCCAAAAAAGACGCAAAACAACACAAAATGACCTCAAACACACGCAACATGACCTCAGAGAGACACAAATGTCTCTAGCGGACACACAACGGCCAAAAAAGATGCAAAACAACACAAAATGACCTCAAACACACACAAGATGACCTCAAAGAGACACAAATGTCCTTAAAAGACACAAATGTCCCTAAGGGACACACAACAGCCAACAAAGACATAATGCAACCAAAAAAAAAACAACATGACTGAAAAGAGACACAAATGTCCTGAAGGGTCACACAACAGCCAAAAAAAACCCAAAACAACACAAGATGACCTCAGAGAGACGCAACATGACTTTAAAAAGACACAAATGTCTCTAGCGGACACACAACGGCCAAAAAAGATGCAAAACAACACAAAATGACTTCAAAAACACACAAGATGAGAGACGCAACATGACTTTAAAAAGACACAAATGTCCCTAGACACACAACAGCCAACAAAGACATAATAAAACCAAAAAAGACACAACATGACTTAAAAGAGACACAAATGTCCTTAAGGGACACACAACGGCCAAAAAAGAAACAAAACAACACAAAATGACAACACACACAACATGACCTCAAAGAGACACAAATGTCTCTAGCGGACACACAACGGCCAAAAAAAACCAAAACAACACAAAATGACCTCAAACACACACAAGATGACCTCAAAGAGACGCAACATGACTTAAAAAGACACAAATGTCTCTAGCGGACACACAACGGCCAAAAAAGATGCAAAACAACACAAAATGACTTCAAACACACACAAGATGACCTCAGAGAGACGCAACATGACTTTAAAAAGACACAAATGTCCCTAAGGGACACACAACAGCCAACAAAGACATAATACAACCAAAAAAGACACAACATGACTTAAAAGAGACACAAATGTCCTTAAGGGACACACAACGGCCAAAAAAAACCAAAACAACACAAAATGACCTCAAACACACACAAAATGACCTCAAACACACACAAGATGACCTCAGGGAGACTCAACATGACTTAAAAAGACACAAATGTCCCTAAGGGACACACAACAGCCAAAGAAAACAAAACGACACAAAATGACAAAGACAAAAACATAATACAACCAAAAAAGACACAACATGACTTAAAAGAGACACAAATGTCCTTAAGGGACACACAACGGCCAAAAAAGACGCAAAACAACACAAAATGACCTCAAACACACACAAAATGACCTCAAACACACACAACATGACTTTAAAAAGACACAAATGTCCCTAAGGGACACACAACAGCCAACAAAGACATAATACAACCAAAAAAGACACAACATGACTTAAAAGAGACACAAATGTCCTTAAGGGACACACAACGGCCAAAAAAGACACGAAACAACACAAAATGACCTCAAACACACGCAAGATGACCTCAGAGAGACACAACATGACTTAAAAAGACACAAATGTCCCTAAGGGACACACAACAGCCAACAAAGACATAATGCAACCAAAAAAGACACAACATGACTGAAAAGAGACACAAATGTCCTGAAGGGTCAAACAATGGCCAAAAAAAAACAAAACAACACAAAATGACCTCAAACACACACAAAATGACCTCAAACACACACAACATGACCTCAAAGAGACACAAATGTCCTTAAGGGACACACAACGGCCAAAAAAGACGCAAAACAACACAAAATGACCTCAAACACACACAACATGACCTCAGAGAGACACAAATGTCTCTAGGGGACACACAACGGCCAAAAAAGATGCAAAACAACACAAAATGACCTCAAACACACACAAGATGACCTCAAAGAGACACAAATGTCCTTAAAAGACACAAATGTCCCTAAGGGACACACAACAGCCAACAAAGACATAATGCAACCAAAAAAACAACAACATGACTGAAAAGAGACACAAATGTCCTGAAGGGTCACACAACGGCCAAAAAAGACGCAAAACAACACAAAATGACCTCAAACACACACAAGATGACCTCAAAGAGACACAAATGTCCTTAAAAGACACAAATGTCCCTAAGGGACACACAACAGCCAACAAAGACATAATGCAACCAAAAAAACAACAACATGACTGAAAAGAGACACAAATGTCCTGAAGGGTCACACAACAGCCAAAAAAAACCCAAAACAACACAAGATGACCTCAGAGAGACGCAACATGACTTTAAAAAGACACAAATGTCTCTAGCGGACACACAACGGCCAAAAAAGATGCAAAACAACACAAAATGACTTCAAAAACACACAAGATGAGAGACGCAACATGACTTTAAAAAGACACAAATGTCCCTAGACACACAACAGCCAACAAAGACATAATAAAACCAAAAAAGACACAACATGACTTAAAAGAGACACAAATGTCCTTAAGGGACACACAACGGCCAAAAAAGAAACAAAACAACACAAAATGACCTCAAACACACACAACATGACCTCAAAGAGACACAAATGTCTCTAGTGGACACACAACGGCCAAAAACAACCAAAACAACACAAAATGACCTCAAACACACACAAGATGACCTCAAAGAGACGCAACATGACTTAAAAAGACACAAATGTCTCTAGCGGACACACAACGGCCAAAAAAGATGCAAAACAACACAAAATGACTTCAAACACACACAAGATGACCTCAGAGAGACGCAACATGACTTTAAAAAGACACAAATGTCCCTAAGGGACACACAACAGCCAACAAAGACATAATACAACCAAAAAAGACACAACATGACTTAAAAGAGACACAAATGTCCTTAAGGGACACACAACGGCCAAAAAAGAAACAAAACAACACAAAATGACAACACACACAACATGACCTCAAAGAGACACAAATGTCTCTAGCGGACACACAACGGCCAAAAAAAACCAAAACAACACAAAATGACCTCAAACACACACAAGATGACCTCAAAGAGACGCAACATGACTTAAAAAGACACAAATGTCTCTAGCGGACACACAACGGCCAAAAAAGATGCAAAACAACACAAAATGACTTCAAACACACACAAGATGACCTCAGAGAGACGCAACATGACTTTAAAAAGACACAAATGTCCCTAAGGGACACACAACAGCCAACAAAGACATAATACAACCAAAAAAGACACAACATGACTTAAAAGAGACACAAATGTCCTTAAGGGACACACAACGGCCAAAAAAACCCAAAACAACACAAAATGACCTCAAACACACACAAAATGACCTCAAACACACACAAGATGACCTCAGGGAGACTCAACATGACTTAAAAAGACACAAATGTCCCTAAGGGACACACAACAGCCAAAGAAAACAAAACGACACAAAATGACAAAGACAAAAACATAATACAACCAAAAAAGACACAACATCACTTTAAAAAGACACAAATGTCCCTAGACACACAACAGCCAACAAAGACATAATAAAACCAAAAAAGACACAACATGACTTAAAAGAGACACAAATGTCCATAAGGGACACACAACGGCCAAAAAAGAAACAAAACAACACAAAATGACCTCAAACACACACAACATGACCTCAAAGAGACGCAAATGTCTCTAGCGGACACACAACGGCCAAAAAAAACCAAAACAACACAAAATGACCTCAAACACACACAAGATGACCTCAAAGAGACGCAACATGACTTAAAAAGACACAAATGTCTCTAGCGGACACACAACGGCCAAAAAAGATGCAAAACAACACAAAATGACTTCAAAAACACACAAGATGACCTCAGAGAGACGCAACATGACTTTAAAAAGACACAAATGTCCATAAGGAACACACAACAGCCAACAAAGACATAATAAAACCAAAAAAGACACAACATGACTTAAAAGAGACACAAATGTCCTTAAGGGACACACAACGGCCAAAAAAGAAACAAAACAACACAAAATGACCTCAAACACACACAAGATGACCTCAAAGAGACACAAATGTCTCTAGCGGACACACAACGGCCAAAGAAGATGCAAAACAACACAAAATGACCTCAAACACACACAAGATGACCTCAGAGAGACGCAACATGACTTTAAAAAGACACAAATGTCCCTAAGGGACACACAACAGCCAACAAAGACATAATACAACCAAAAAAGACACAACATGACTTAAAAGAGACACAAATGTCCTTAAGGGTCACACAACTGCCAAAAAAACCCAAAACAACACAAAATGACCTCAAACACACACAAGATGACCTCAAAGAGACGCAACATGACTTAAAAAGACACAAATGTCTCTAGCGGACACACAACGGCCAAAAAAGATGCAAAACAACACAAAATGACTTCAAAAACACACAAGATGACCTCAGAGAGACGCAACATGACTTTAAAAAGACACAAATGTCCCTAAGGGACACACAACAGCCAACAAAGACATAATACAACCAAAAAAGACACAACATGACTTAAAACAGACACAAATGTACTTAAGGGACACACAACGGCCAAAAAAGAAACAAAACAACACAAAAAGACCTCAAACACACACAAGATGACCTCAAAGAGACACAAATGTCTCTAGCGGTAACACAAAGGCCAAAGAAGATGCAAAACAACACAAAATGACCTCAAACACACGCAAGATGACCTCACAGAGACACAACATGACTTAAAAAGACTCAAATGTCCTTAGCGGACACACAACGGCCAAAAAAGATGCAAAACAAATCAAAACGACTTCAAAAACACACAAGATGACCTCAGAGAGACGCAACATGACTTTAAAAAGACACAAATGTCCCTAAGGGACACACAACAGCCAACAAAGACATAATATAACCAAAAAAGACACAACATGACTGAATAGAGACACAAATGTCCTTAAGGGACACACAACGGCCAAAAAACCCAAAACAACACAAAATGACCTGAAACACACACAAAATGACCTCAAACACACACAAGATGACCTCAAAGAGACACAAATGTCTCTAGCGGACACACAACGGCAAAAAAACAAACAAAACAACACAAAATGACCTCAAACACACACAAGATGACCTCAGAGAGACGCAACATGACTTTAAAAAGACACAAATGTCCCTAAGGGACACACAACAGCCAACAAAGACATAATACAACCAAAAAAGACACAACATGACTTAAAAGAGACACAAATGTCCTTAAGGGACACACAACGGCCAAAAAAAACCATAACAACACAAAATGACCTCAAACACACACAAAATGACCTCAAACACACACAAGATGACCTCAGAGAGACGCAACATGACTTAAAAAGACACAAATGTCCCTAAGGGACACACAACAGCCAACAAAGACATAATACAACCAAAAAAGACACAACATGACTTAAAAGAGACACAAATGTCCTTAAGGGACACACAATGGCCAAAAAAACCAAAACAACACAAAATGACCTCAAACACACACAACATGACCTCAAAGAGACACAAATGTCTCTAGCGGACACACAACGGCCAAAAAAGAAACAAAACAACACAAAATGACCTCAAACACACACAAGATGACCTCAGAGAGACGCAACATGACTTTAAAAAGACACAAATGTCCCTAAGGGACACACAACAGCCAACAAATACATAATAAAACCAAAAAAGACACAACATGACTTAAAAGAGACACAAATGTCCTTAAGGGACACACAACGGCCAAAAAAGAAACAAAACAACACAAAATGACCTCAAACACACACAAGATGACCTCAAAGAGACACAAATGTCTCTAGCGGACACACAACGGCCAAAGAAGATGCAAAACAACACAAAATGACCTCAAACACACGCAAGATGACCTCAGAGAGACGCAACATGACTTTAAAAAGACACAAATGTCCCTAAGGGACACACAACAGCCAACAAAGACATAATATAACCAAAAAAGACACAACATGACTGAAAAGAGACACAAATGTCCTTAAGGGACACACAACGGCCAAAAAACCCAAAACAACACAAAATGACCTGAAACACACACAAAATGACCTCAAACACACACAAGATGACCTCAAAGAGACACAAATGTCTCTAGCGGACACACAACGGCAAAAAAACAAACAAAACAACACAAAATGACCTCAAACACACACAAGATGACCTCAGAGAGACGCAACATGACTTTAAAAAGACACAAATGTCCCTAAGGGACACACAACAGCCAACAAAGACATAATACAACCAAAAAAGACACAACATGACTTAAAAGAGACACAAATGTCCTTAAGGGACACACAACGGCCAAAAAAACCCATAACAACACAAAATGACCTCAAACACACACAAAATGACCTCAAACACACACAAGATGACCTCAGAGAGACGCAACATGACTTAAAAAGACACAAATGTCCCTAAGGGACACACAACAGCCAAAGAAAACAAAACGACACAAAATGACAAAGACAAAAACATAATACAACCAAAAAAGACACAACATGACTTAAAAGAGACACAAATGTCCTTAAGGGACACACAACGGCCAAAAAAGAAACAAAACAACACAAAATGACCTCAAACACACACAAGATGACCTCAAAGAGACACAAATGTCTCTAGCGGACACACAACGGCCAAAGAAGATGCAAAACAACACAAAATGACCTCAAACACACGCAAGATGACCTCAGAGAGACGCAACATGACTTTAAAAAGACACAAATGTCCCTAAGGGACACACAACAGCCAACAAAGACATAATACAACCAAAAAAGACACAACATGACTTAAAAGAGACACAAATGTCCTTAAGGGTCACACAACGGCCAAAAAAAACCATAATAACACAAAATGACCTCAAACACACACAAGATGACCTCAAAGAGACGCAACATGACTTAAAAAGACACAAATGTCTCTAGCGGACACACAACGGCCAAAAAAGATGCAAAACAACACAAAATGACTTCAAACACACACAAAATGACCTCAGAGAGACGCAACATGACTTTAAAAAGACACAAATTTCCCTAAGGGACACACAACAGCCAACAAAGACATAATAAAACCAAAAAAGACACAACATGACTTAAAACAGACACAGATGTACTTAAGGGACACACAACGGCCAAAAAAGAAACAAAACAACACAAAAAGACCTCAAACACACACAAGATGACCTCAAAGAGACACAAATGTCTCTAGCGGACACACAACGGCCAAAGAAGATGCAAAACAACACAAAATGACTTCAAAAACACACAAGATGACCTCAAACACACACAAGATGACCTCAGGGAGACGCAACATGACTTAAAAAGACACAAATGTCCCTAAGGGACACACAACAGCCAAAGAAAACAAAACGACACAAAATGACAAAGACAAAAACATAATACAACCAAAAAAGACACAACATGACTTAAAAGAGACACAAATGTCCTTAAGGGACACACAACGGCCAAAAAAGAAACAAAACGACACAAAATGACCTCAAACGCACACAAGATGACCTCAAAGAGACACAAATGTCTCTAGCGGACACATAACGGCCAAAGAAGATGCAAAACAACACAAAATGACCTCAAACACACGCAAGATGACCTCAGAGAGACACAAATGTCTCTAGCGGACACATAACGGCCAAAGAAGATGCAAAACAACACAAAATGACCTCAAACACACGCAAGATGACCTCAGAGAGACGCAACATGACTTTAAAAAGACACAAATGTCCCTAAGGGACACACAACAGCCAACAAAGACATAATACAACCAAAAAAGACACAACATGATTTAAAAGAGACACAAATGTCCTTAAGGGACACACAACGGCCAAAAAAGAAACAAAACGACACAAAATGACCTCAAACGCACACAAGATGACCTCAAAGAGACACAAATGTCTCTAGCGGACACATAACGGCCAAAGAAGATGCAAAACAACACAAAATGACCTCAAACACACGCAAGATGACCTCAGAGAGACAGAAATGTCTCTAGCGGACACATAACGGCCAAAGAAGATGCAAAACAACACAAAATGACCTCAAACACACGCAAGATGACCTCAGAGAGACGCAACATGACTTAAAAGAGACACAAATGTCCTTAAGGGTCACACAACGGCCAAAAAAACCCAAAACAACACAAAATGACCTCAAACACACACAAGATGACCTCAAAGAGACGCAACATGACTTAAAAAGACACAAATGTCTCTAGCGGACACACAACGGCCAAAAAAGATGCAACACAACACAAAATGACTTCAAACACACACAAGATGACCTCAGAGAGACGCAACATGACTTTAAAAAAACAAAAATGTCCCTAAGGGACACACAACAGCCAACAAAGACATAATACAACCAAAAAAGACACAACATGACTTAAAAGAGACACAAATGTCCTTAAGGGACACACAACGGCCAAAAAAGACGCAAAACAACACAAAATGACCTCAAACACACACAAGATGACCTCAGAGAGACGCAACATGACTTTAAAAAGACACAAATGTCCCTAAGGGACACACAACGGCCAACAAAAACATAATACAACCAAAAAAGACACAAAACAACACAAAATGACCTCAAACACACACAAGATGACCTCAAAGAGACACAAATGTCTCTAGCGGACACACAACGGCCAAAAAAGAAACGAAACAACACAAAATGACCTCAAACACACACAAGATGACCTCAGAGAGACGCAACGCGAGTTTAAAAAGACACACATGTCCGTAAGGGACACACAACAGCCAAAAAAGAAACAAAACAACACAAAATGACCTCAAACACACACAAGATGACCTCAGAGAGACGCAACATGACTTTAAAAAGACACAAATGTCCGTAAGGGACACACAACAGCCAACAAAGACATAATACAAACAAAAAAGACACAACATGACTTAAAAGAGACACAAATGTCTCTAAGGGACACACAACAGCCAAATAAGATGCAAAACAACACAAAATGACCTCAAACACACACAACATGACCTCAAAGAGACACAAATGTCTCTAGCGGACACACAACCGCCAAAAGAGAAACAAAACAACACAAAATGACCTCAAACCTCAAACGTTTCTCAGCCAGACACAACATGACTTAAAAAGACACTGCATGACCTCAAAGAGACACAAAATGTCCTTAAGGGACACACAACAGCTACAGAGAAGCAAAATGACCCCAGAGAGACACAAAGGAACCAAATCAACAACAAATTCACCTCAGAAACACAAAATTATTAAAATGGCACAACTTTACCTCAGAGACACACAACATGACTTTAAAGAGACACAAAACCACCGCAGACTCAAAATTGCCTCAAAGTCACCAAAAATGACTATAATGACACAAACTGACCTCAAAGACACACAAAATGGCAGAGAAAAAATCACAAAATTATCCTAAAGAGAAAAGTACCTCAGCCAGACGCAACATGACTTAAAAAGACACAACATGACCTCAAAGAGACAGAAATGTCCTTATGGGACACACAACGGCCAGCAAAGACATAAAACAACCAAAAACAACAGAAAACGACCTCAAAGACACACAAGATGACCTCAGAGATACGCAATCAAGAAAAAAGAGGCAAACCCAGCACAAACTCTGTGTCCTGACTCTGTGTAGGAGAGCTGGTGCGGCCTTTTGCATATCTGTGCCCAGGGGCCCATTGTCTCATAATCTGCCCGTGCATACAGTAGACATTGCTGTCTTTTACAGAGGGACATTTTTGCCAGATATTCAACAACATGCCAATTGTACGCTCTCTTGCTGAATGAGAAAAGGCCAGCACCATATCAGCATTTATTTCTAGAAAAATCTCCTTGATACACACCTCTCTGTTGCTCTCACAGTATGATGACATAGTATTTAAATGATGTTTTGTGTAAAATACTTATACATGAAAAACATCCTAAATATTGAGAAAAAGGCTGAACTATGAGCATATTCAGATAATAAGGCTTCAGTGCTTGTGTCACTGCTTGCAGCACTGATGGCCTACATCACCAAGAAGTTAAAAACATATAAGCTATATTTTTATTAGCATTTTGATGCTGGGCTGTTTGTTGGACAGATAAAACAGACAGTTGGTGAACCAAAGACAGTAGCTTTGGATTTAAACTTGGTAACAGTCAAACGTCAGTCCGATTTGATCCTTTTACACTAAAATAGTACAGATGTAGGCAAAATATTGCCATATTGGTAATATTATGCCTACATCAGTATTTTTGTAAAGTCTCAACGGTAAAATACACAGAAAACAACATGGGCTGTAAAAAAGTATCAAAATCTCTCGTCTACCTTGAAAGAGTCTGTTTGTCAGTGACAGCAGGTCTTAAGATGAGGTCCAGAGGCAAAAGGTCTCAGTGTGTGGTTAGTTTTTCAGGAAAATCGTCGAGGATAAGTTGCGATGCTGCTTCTCTCTCTGATGCAAAGTTTGTTGTGACTGAAATGTTTAAATGTGTGAAATGATGCGCCTATAGACAACATAGCAACCATGGAACCATCAGGTCCATAACAACACGTCTGACCTCAGAGCTGTCATTACGTCCACACCGGCCTGTCCTCTGCTGCAGGAACAATAGCATCTGTCAGTGTGTGGCCATTTATTAAACCGGCCTACATGATATGGCTGCATTGTGATATAAATTGTGTTTGCTTTTGATTTTTATTTATCTATTTTGTGTGTGTTTTGTTTTCCTCTCTTCTCTGCATTCACGTGGACAGTTTTATTTTCCAATCAGCAGCCTGACTGAGAATCGGTTAACTCAGCCGGCTTTTGGTTCTTCTTGATGTGGATATCATCGTGTGAATTAATTCAGGTGTATTCATTAAACGCTTCCTAGTCAGCTCGAGGCTGTCGTCGCCTTAAACTCATATCACACTGGTTATGTGGTGTATACACACTGTTAGAAAACACGGTAAAACATGGGATAAATGCAACTGAGTGAAAATAGCAATTAAAAAAAAAATCATTTTATATATATATTAAAAAAAGTTATTAGTTTTGGGTTCCGCTGGGCGCTCCCTCCCTCTTTCAGCACTTTCCAATAAAGGCGCACTGCGCTTTTACGCACGACTAGTGGCACTGTGGAGGAGATCAGAGAGCCATGAGGACCGTCAGTGTGTGAGCGTTTTGCTGCCACCACCGCAACAAGGTGATCCTGGTGCCTGGTCTGTTGGCGGGCTGGTGCCTGGAGGAGGATGGTGGCTTTACTCTTAACAGGGACCTCCGCCGCTTTGTCGTGGCCACCAACACGGCTGACATCGCAAAAGAGGAGAAACTGTACCAGCTGAGCCACCACCTGACTCTGGTCCAGAGTCTGACCCAGAGAGGAATCTTGAAGCGTGGGCATGAGACGCACAATGCGCAGTTTTACCAGCTTTCTGAGATGAATGCGTGAAACGCAACTCTCAGCGTCAACATATTATTGCCGTTTGTTGTGAATGAAACTGTGACCAGCAAAAAATAGACATACAATTACTAAAACTACATTAATTGACCCTTAAAAAGACACAAAATGACTTTAAGGAGATACAAAATGACCTCATAGAGACACAAAAGAACCACAGCAACACAAATATACCTCAGAGACACACAACATGACTTTAAAGAGACATAAAACCACTGCTGACTCAAAGACATAAAAATAAGTACAATGACATAAATTGACCTCAAAGGGACACAAAATGGCCTCAAAAGACAAAATGGCGAGAAAAAAATATGACAAAAATGATCCTGAAAAGTTTCTCAGCCAGACACAACATGACTTAAAAAGACACTGCATGACCTCAAAGAGACACAAAATGTCCTTAAGGGACACACAACAGCTACAGAGAAGCAAAATGACCCCAGAGAGACACAAAGGAACCAAATCAACAACAAATTCACCTCAGAAACACAAAATTATTAAAATGGCACAACTTTACCTCACAGACACAAAACATGACTTTAAAGAGACACAAAACCACAGCAGACTCAAAATTGCCTCAAAGTCACCAAAAATGACTATAATGACACAAACTGACCTCAAAGACACACAAAATGGCAGGGAAAAAATCACAAAATTATCCTAAAGAGAAAAGTACCTCAGCCAGACACAACATGACTTAAAAAGACACAACATGACCTCAAAGAGACACAAATGTCCTTATGGGACACACAACGGCCAACAAAGACATAAAACAACCAAAAACAACAGAAAACGACCTCAAAGACACACAAGATGACCTCAGAGAGACGCAATCAAGAAAAAAGAGGCAAACCCAGCACAAACTCTGTGTCCTGACTCTGTGTAGGTGAGCTGGTGCGGCCTTTTGCATATCTGTGCCCAGGGGCCCATTGTCTCATAATCTGCCCGTGCATACAGTAGACATTGCTGTCTTTTACAGAGGGACATTTTTGCCAGATATTCAACAACATGCCAATTGTACGCTCTCTTGCTGAATGAGAAAAAGCCAGCACCATATCAGCATTTATTTCTAGAAAAATCTCCTTGATACACACCTCTCTGTTGCTCTCACAGTATGATGACATAGTATTTAAATGATGTTTTGTGTAAAATACTTATACATGAAAAACATCCTAAATATTGAGAAAAAGGCTGAACTATGAGCATATTCAAATCATAAGGCTTCAGTGCTTGTGTCACTGCTTGCAGCACTGATGGCCTACATCACCAAGAAGTTAAAAACATATAAGCTATATTTTTATTAGCATTTTGATGCTGGGCTGTTTGTTGGACAGATAAAACAGACAGTTGGTGAACCAAAGACAGTAGCTTTGGATTTAAACTTGGTAACAGTCAAACGTCAGTCCGATTTGATCCTTTTACACTAAAATAGTACAGATGTAGGCAAAATATTGCCATATTGGTAATATTATGCCTACATCAGTATTTTTGTAAAGTCTCAACGGTAAAATACACAGAAAACAACATGGGCTGTAAAAAAGTATCAAAATCTCTCGTCTACCTTGAAAGAGTCTGTTTGTCAGTGACAGCAGGTCTTAAGATGAGGTCCAGAGGCAAAAGGTCTCAGTGTGTGGTTAGTTTTTCAGGAAAATCGTCGAGGATAAGTTGCGATGCTGCTTCTCTCTCTGATGCAAAGTTTGTTGTGACTGAAATGTTTAAATGTGTGAAATGATGCGCCTATAGACAACATAGCAACCATGGAACCATCAGGTCCATAACAACACGTCTGACCTCAGAGCTGTCATTACGTCCACACCGGCCTGTCCTCTGCTGCAGGAACAATAGCATCTGTCAGTGTGTGGCCATTTATTAAACCGGCCTACATGATATGGCTGCATTGTGATATAAATTGTGTTTGCTTTTGATTTTTATTTATCTATTTTGTGTGTGTTTTGTTTTCCTCTCTTCTCTGCATTCACGTGGACAGTTTTATTTTCCAATCAGCAGCCTGACTGAGAATCGGTTAACTCAGCCGGCTTTTGGTTCTTCTTGATGTGGATATCATCGTGTGAATTAATTCAGGTGTATTCATGAAACGCTTTCTAGTCAGCTCGAGGCTGTCGTCGCCTTAAACTCATATCACACTGGTTATGTGGTGTATACACACTGTTAGAAAACACGGTAAAACATGGGATAAATGCAACTGAGTGAAAATAGCAATTAAAAAAAAAATCATTTTATATATATATTAAAAAAAGTTATTAGTTTTGGGTTCCGCTGGGCGCTCCCTCCCTCTTTCAGCACTTTCCAATAAAGGCGCACTGCGCTTTTACGCACGACTAGTGGCACTGTGGAGGAGATCAGAGAGCCATGAATGCAGGCCGGTGCCTGGAGAAGGATGATAGCTTTACTTTTAATGGAGACCTCCGCCAGATGGTCCAGATTCTGACCCAGAGTGGAATCTTGAAGTATTGGTATCAAAAGAACGATTTACAGTTTACAGGCGGGGCATTGTAAATCACAGCTAGTCCCCCCAAGTGAATTTTTAGAATCTTAACAGTTAACGGGCCATTTTACAGCAATATTAAGGAAAAATCTTGGATTAGGACTTTTCAGAGTTGAGATGGCTGAGCACCATTTTAAGGAGCCAGCATTTGATTGAGGGATGCACAAGAAAAGTGAACACTGTTACTTCTTAATGTTATTTTTAGGCATGACATACTGAACTTATAATATGCTGCTTTTTTTTCGAAATTGTTTTTAACTTCTTAGGATTTTTTTCATGGCATACCAACACTTGACAAAAACAACCACAACTGATAGTGATATGCCCTACGAAACACTCATATTGCATTTTTTTTTTCATTATTTAAAACATCTAACAAGTATTGAAACACATAGCATAATTGCGTACACTTGACCTAAATTGGGAAAGTATACAAAAGTATTGAGTGTATTGTTACAGTTGCCCCTGCATGTGGGGGCAGATGTAACGTTTGACTTCTACTGTTTCAATAATGTGATTCTAACATGGCTTATAAAAACCACTGATGATTGTCAACAAGAAGAGCACAGATACATTTTCTTTTGTACTAAAGCCTGTGATTGACAATATTTTGCACAATGTTTAATATCCTTATATATGACCACAAATAAGTATTCATTGTGTTTCAGAGAACTGCGTTCAAATACTGATGATGGGGCAGTGGTCCTCGGTGTCTCATCCTGAAATATTTGAGTAAATTAGAGCAAATCACATACTTTTTCTTTTTACTTATAGTATGTACTGGAGCTGCCCCTAAAAAGTGGCTACTATTGCATGCAGTATGCACACAATCGAGACATACTACTGTCTCATAATGTTACACACTAAATTTTGCCAAGAGCTTCAGTGTTGACAATCAGAGGAGCTGGTGTAGGAGTAATAACAGCAGAGTCTTGTTCTCTGATAGGTTCAGTGTCATCCTCCAGAGCAGATGCCTCATTCACACTTCCAGCAGAAGTGGTTTTGGTCTCTGTACCATCCATCATGTCTCCTGGCTGGTTGTAGTCCTGGTTGGTGTCCATATCAACAGACACTTGTGTTGGAGTCTGCGACTGAAACAGAGCACAGATCTCTCCTGCTGCAACATCAGCAATGGCGTTTAGCGCTTTTGCTCCAAAGCATTTAGGCTTCCTCACCAGGACGTCCTGAGTGTAACCCTGTCTAACTTTGTCCAGGATACACAGGACCATGTTGGCTCTGGTGACCTGAACCAGCAAAGTGAACAGAGCAGTGAAGACACGGTCCACAGCGGCTTTTGGGACTCCAACAGCTGTTTTTCTGAGCTGCTGGGAGGCCATGTTGAAGGAGGTGTTTTTAGGAAGCAACCAGAAGCGCTGCAGGACATTTGGAACCACCTCCATCACCACCTCCTATGGGCCAAGCAGGTTAAGGCTGGGCACTTCCTGGTTCTGCTCTGTCAGGCTCCTGGCGTACTTCTGAGCCTGGCTGATGATCTCGGGATGTCCTAAAAATACGAAAAAGTGAATGGAAACTGTGTAGAACTCAGTAAATTCCTCAGTGTGTTTGATAATCAAAGTAACACTTTTACATTCGTATTGCAAGATGGTGAAAATCTGAGGGATGTTCTGTGCAGTCAGACTCCAGTAGTTGAGGGGCTTCTGTGACAATAAATATACTAAAGATTAGAGGTGGAATGTAGAGGGTACACGTACTTAAATATTTCCATTTAATGCACCATGATACTCCACTCCACATCACTGTACTTTTTTGAATTTGTCTGACAGTTTCAGTTACTTTTCAGATTACAATTTTTCATACCCTTCCTGTCCAATAACCATCTTTCTCCAGATTTAGTCATTTTAAGTTTTCTTTCTTTCTTTCTTTCTTTCTTTTTTTTAATAAACTGAAGAATGAAGCTTTCCTTCGTGGGTTGAGAAAATTTGCTCAGCTCTTTTAAATAGCTGATCTTCTCTACTGGATCCCGGGTTACAGAGACTGGGCCTGAAATATTCTGCAGCGGGTTGGAAGTGTCAGGGAGATTTTTGTATTTGCTCTGTGGACATGCTTCAAAATCAGTAAGTTCTGGAAGAGGATCTATGTTATGTTGATAACATTAAAGCTGTGCTAGTCTGTATTCTGCCAAGTACTTTATATGCTGAACGATTGAACACAGATGGCAATTAGGATGTCAAATTATTTTCAGGCTTTGGAAGATGTTTGCAGAGCCCCCTTTTGAGTGGGTGACAGCGTTTAGAGACATTATTGCGTATGAACGATTGTCACGCAGGATGTGCGACAGAACAGAAAAATACTTTATTAAACAGGCCATACATGTTGATTTTTTTATTAAAGTATAGGTGAATAGATGAGGTGGCAGCATGTTAATGATAGTGATTGCTTCTGACTTGCTTTGGTTCTGAGAAAACTGCTCTGTATTCTCTCTGATTCCACAAATTGCTTTGTTTGGGTGAGGTGGGAAAGTTTGGAAATGGGCTGTTTCTTTTTTGTTTTGTATAAGTGGTGGTTTTTATGCTCAGCACTGATGGGCTATTTATTTATTTCTATGTATAAATTGAAAGCCATAAAAAAGGAAAATGTCGATTGCATCATTATTTCACAGCGTTCTTTATCAGAGCTGGCAAGAATGCTCTTTTAGGCTATTCTTTGTAACTCCTCAGTTATCACAGTACCTACAATGATAAACAGGTTGTCTTGTGCAACCCCTTGTAACAGCAACATTTGATTTGGTGTGATGTGATAGAGATATATTGTTATTGTTGAATGACACCGTGGTGCCTCTACTACTACAAGGCTGTCACAGTCCACAATAGTGACTGAGCAGGGCTCTCCCCTCTTCCATTGGTTAATTAAAAGGAGCGTGCGCTGTAATTGGTCGAGGGAAGCACCAATCACAGCGTTTGCTTCCGCCAGCAATCACATTTACCTCTCTGTCCGCCAGCATGTTGAGTAAAGTAGTTCCCCTGTTTGGCTCAGTATTAGCCACTGGGGCCGATATACTGAATTAAAACTTGCCTGTTCGTGTTTTTAATGTGCAGCAGTTAGTCCGCGCATTATTGCACGCACTCTGTGGGATGTTTGAAACCTGAAGCACCATCCTCTCCCGTCCTGTCTTTGCTTATCTCTGGAAGGTGTCTGCGCGCGGGTGTTTCTCCACAACAAAGCATGACTTTGATGCAACAGTAGATTTAATATTTAAATGTAGAAAACATTCACCAGGTGTATAGCCGATTAGATTTATAGGGGAGACCGGGTTTGGTTGTCGCAGTGCTTATTACAGCCACACTAGGGGGCGCTGTGACATTATGTTGATATCAAACAATTGACTTATGGCTAAGCCCCGCCCTCAAACGCGACCCTTTCCTAAACCACATCTCAACTGAGATGTGTCTCCATTGGACAAAGTTGTGCGGTAGACCACTACATTGACTCAACGTGAATAAGATTAACAAGGATGTTAATATATTTTCACTTTGCTGGAAAGAAAATATATAAAGTTATCTTTAACATCTCTAGCTGATGTTAGGTAAAGCTAGCCTAAAGTTAGCTCCTAGCTGCATTGTTCATCATGTCACCTTGTTTGCTGGGAGTTCATTAGCTAGTTGCTAGTTTTTGTACTTTGGTGATCGTACATCATTGTTAGCTGTTGTCCAAAGGGCTCTAGTTAAACTAAAATTAACTTCTGAAGCTTAGCTTCATTAACTTATCTGTAATCACAGAAATACCAAGGTTGGGAAACGTTATGCTGAATGAGCCAATGTAAATACTGTAGCACCAAACTAACGGAGAGACACTCTTGGTGAAGATGGTAAAAAGGCTGTTATCCTTTTCTCATATTTTGAGCCAAAAACCTTAACTTTATAGTGGCAACGAGATGCAGTTTATCACGCTTACACTGGGACCTGTAAATTTTGGCTTGTAATTTAAGTTCTTCATTGACCTTCTCAACAATAAAATGATTAATATATCCCTCTAGTGCATAGTTTAGGCCCTTTTGGTTACTTCTCAATGACATCTGATCGTTATATCTCCAAAAATCAACAATTGCCTCCTGGGAAATGCCATGTATTGTGACACCCAACATAGCGCCGTTCACTAAATGTTGATATTTTGTCCGAGTGAGTGGAGGGGGGCGTGGCTTAGCCATAGGTCAATTGGCCTGACATCCTGCTTATTTTGTGAATAACACAAAAAACATTTTTATGGGTCAGTAATTTCTCATGTCGAAAAAAAAACAAAAGCTTTGATATGAGTCAACTTTTCGTCAGCAGGCTAAAGCCATGTGGTAGCTAGTTGAAAATGTTTGTCAAGAGGTCAGTTGGAGTTGGTTGTCCCACTGCTCTGGGGGCTGGTTGTCACATGAAGGACAGTTCAGAAAGACAGCACAGTAAACATGTTACAGTCCATATGTTCGCAGGTGTTTTTGATTACACATACACACACACACACACACACACCCACACACAGTGTTGCTTTAGTTCCTCATTAGGAAACAATGTTGTCTCTAAACAGTTACATACTTCAACCTAGGCTGTTTGACATTTTAACAAAAGTTCCTGGTCATATTGTAATGGAGATAAATGTATTCCAATCTCACTGTTTTATTTGATATTTTATTCGTAGTGAATTGTTATGAAATGACAGCTTCAATAAAGATTAGTTTTTTTTTCAGAACTGTAAATTCCTTCATTTTACATCTTATAACAGAGGATAATTCTAACAAGTAACCACCTGGGTCAAATTCATGGTAACACAAGGGGCATCGATTATTCATTTTAAAACGTAGTGTTTTATATCTTATAAACTAAAAAGTTGCAATTTTTTTCCCCTGAAACTCCATTGATAACTATAGGGACAACCAACCCCATACATTGTGTCAGAGTTTCTTTGATGGTTAATTACTTCTTGTTACAATAAATTGTAAAAATGAGAGGGATATGCATTTCAAGCCAAGACTTTAAGCTTTCATATAATGTATGAATGACTATTGAAAGATGTTTTGATGATGTGCATTCACACAAGACTGAAACGTGTGACAACCAACCCTGGTCTGCCCTATTGTAATGTAGATGCATAAACTTTGCTTCAACTTTTGTCGAAACAATGTGCTCTGCTGTCACTTGTGTGCTCTGCTGTCACTTGTACAACATTTTAACATTACTAGCTCCGTTGTATTTAATAACATTGTTGAACATAAACAGAAATGACGCCCAACGATGCTTAGTGTGCCTTTAATCTGATTTTCCCATTGGGTAAAAATACCAGGTATTGGGTGTGTGAGTTAAAGGCCCAGTCAGTGGGATTTAGTGGGATAGACTGTATTGGCAGAAATTGAATAGAATGTTATCAGGATGTTTTCTTTTGTTTATAATCACTTAAAATATTGTTGTGTTCTTCCTACTAGGGCTGTAGTCTCCTGGTCAACTAGTCGATTATTTGGTCGCTATGCTCTCTTCCAACCAAATTCTCATTAGTCGAATAATCGCCCACCCTCACGCTCAGCGTCACAGTGACGCAGACTTCCTGTCTGTTTCTGTAAGCTGACACCATTTCCCTCAGTGGAAACGAAGCTTGTATTAACTTGTATTTCACAGATAAGAAACAATAAATTGTGAAGACAATAAAGCTTCCACTAAAATAGCATTTTAAGTCGTGTGTGTGATTTATCCTTCAGTGATTTATCCTTCGGGATTTATCCTGGCTTCATATGAGCAGAGGAAATCTCCGCTTGTCGCTAGGCTAATGTATACCATGTAAAATGCGTAGGCTGGCGCTAATAACGTTAGCATGTTGTATTTGTTTGGAAAACGTGTTTAGCATGAGATAGTTGTTTTGTCAGTGAATGTTGTGAGCTGTAATGGAGTCAAATTATGTACCGTTACCTTTGTTACATGTTGCTGTTGTCCCTGGTTTTATATGAGAAGAGGAAAAGATCGCTAGACACTAGGTTAATTTATACAATGTAAAATGCCATAGACTTGTTAACATGTTGTTAGCATGTTGTATTTGTGGGGAAAATGTGTCCAGATAAAGACAAGTGTTTGTCTGTCAGTTCTGCGATTTATAGTGAAGTCAATTTGCGTACTTGTGTTTGAAATTGTCTCTATTAAGCCATACTTAATGTGTGTTTTCAATCAACTATATAAATAAAGTTTGATTTGAACTAAACTTTACAGCACGTAACACAGTCCTCCACCGCCGACTAGTGTTTTGGAGGTGTAACAGGCACACCACCGCAGAAGTAAAAATAAGGTGCAGATTTTTTTTCCCCCACGACTAATCGATTAGTAGAAGATTATGTGCGACTTTAGTCGACCAAGATTTTGTGCGGCCATGCTGCCTGCTCTCTCCAGTTTTACGCCAGGCTCGGCTCCTTTCAAAGACTCCTTGCGAAGCACTCCTCTGAGGTTTTTTCGGACCTAATTGTATTGCGGCGTTTTGGCACCTAAATCCGCCTAAATCTTACAGCTTATATTGGAGTTGTGATATGTAGCATGTGAAATAGGGTATGGTGAATGTGCTAGGAAAGGTAGTATCGGCACGGTCGCTACCAGGAGCTTGCGTAAACGGAGCTTGGGTTTATTGAAGGTGGCAGTGCTGTTTGGGCTGAGAAAGCCATGTGTTGTGTAAGGTAAAGGAAGTTGCTGAGTTGTTGCGGGGAGCAGTGAGAGCTGGCATTAGGGGAGTGTCTCTTGGACGCCAGAGATCACCGTCTAGCCTCTTGGAGACAAAGTAGTTATCACTGCTCATTGGTCTGTATAGTTAAGCCTTGCCATATTAGCTTATCATAGGGCTTAGGACGTTATTCACTGAGTGCTGATCCTTTCTCTAGAGCACAAACTTCTTGTGTTTATTTGAATGAACACACTGTTCCTTTAAATCTGGCAGTCATTACTCCCTTTCACAGTTCCCTTTTTCTTGTACTGGATGGGTCTGTCCAGCTACTCATTCAACTTACAGCCAGTTATGACAGAGTCACTTTGTAAGAGCGATCCATCTCTCCAATAAACTTAATTCAGGCTGTGGCCTGCTTTGCTGTCATTACAGCTTTTGCAGCGAGAGGCACTCAGATACGCTTGGCTATGATTTAAAGTTAACAAGCACTTTCGAGTCTGGGGCCAGACCATTACTTTTCTCAGATTGTCAAAGGGGCAGTTACATTCTTAGACGGCTGGAGGAGAGACTCAACAGAGACATTTAGTGATGAGTGACAGCAAATCAAAGGCAAAGTAGTCCTGCAGTTGTTCGGATCACTCATCAATCTGACCATGGTATATGGTTTGAAATATATGGGATGGCAGCAATGGCTCAGCTTTCCAACTGTAACTGGCCTGTATTTGACCCAGCATAATTTATACTTGTACAGAATCTTTGGTTCATAGATCAAGTAGCTGTTTTTTGTGCTGTGTTGTTCAAATGTCATTCTAAATTGTCTAGCCCTGTGAGAACTACACCTGCCAGGGTGATGATCCAGTATAATAGTGAAATATATACAAAACCTTTATATGGTCAAAGTTATGGTGGACAGTTTTCACATTTGAATGACTGACAAGATAAATTGAACAAAAATACATCACATTATGATACTTCAATTACTGATAACCAGTCTTTTTAATTAAGAATTTGTTTTGGTAAAACTCAAGAATACAGAGATAATGCTGTGATACTCTTACAGTTGATTCTGGGGATACTGCCCAACCCCAAATACACCTAACATAGAGACAATACTGCTGATTGATTTTCATCACAGTTCATTTTGAAGTCAGAATGTCCAGCAGAAAGTTGGGTTGTGCAACTTTGTTGCAGAAAACAAGACAAACGAGGAAATTTATTACCTCAGCACAAATATGCCAAGACTATGTCAGCCTTTCACTGTAAATGAAGTTGTCGGTAGGATGGTTGAGGCTGTAACAAGGAGACACAGTTGTAAATATGCACACATACACACAGCTGAGCATATCTGTCTGACTGACTCTTATTTTTGCTGCTTATGGCACCCACAGCAGGTCAACCAAAACAACTCTGACTGTTGGTAAATTATAGCCGCTGAATTAATTTCAGCCAGAAAAAAATCATCATTCGAAGATATTCAGGCCAACTTGACATTAATAGTGTCAGATCACAGGTGTGTGTCCACAGTCTGTGTGTGTGTGTGATAAATATTTTAAAGAACAGCATTTCCAGATCTTTAGAAGATTTATCATCGTAGAGTGTGAGGTGTGTGTTTTGGTGCAGCAACAAGTAGCTTTTAATAGCATTTCCATCATGGCTCTCTCTGCTCCATTTAGAGTCTCGGCTGGCAGATTCTTGTGACAGCTCTGTTGTAAGTCATTTTTAGATTTCTGGGGTGGAAACAGAAAGGAGATTTGGAGGGAAAAATCTGTGAATAAAACAAAGCATAGGTAAAAGTTTTGGAGCATCATCAGGAATGCCTGTCTCGTTCCAAATTGAATAACAGACCACAGAACGGGTGTTGTTTGGTAGTCTCAAAATCTATTGAGCTGCCTGGTTTGGTTTTGGCAACAGGCCTTTTTACTGTGAATGTCTCCTCTACAAATAAGTACTGATTGGGGTTGGGTTGTTTTTTTAAGTGGTTTGATATTAATGCAGGACTGGACCTAATTTTATGCGCTTGACTCAGCAGTCATTCCTGATTGTAACATAATGACACTGTGTCCTAACATCAAACGAGCATCCGAGTATTATCTTGCAACGTGTCACATCGGAGATCTCTGTCCAATATTATATTGATTCTTTGGAAAACGATACGATATGTGCTGATATTACAAAGTCTACCACATTACCATAGTGATGCGATGCGATTTAGGGGCCTGCGGTCGATACGAGATGATATTAAAACACAATCAGTTACAAAAGAAGCTGCCACCCCCTTCTATCTTACTTTCGGCCATAAAAGATAAAATAACACATACATAAGTAACTGTAACATCTTAGATGCAGTGAAGTTTACTTTTAACTGACTCCACTAACACAAATAAAATAGCACATGGAATTAAGTTAACCTTCAGGGCTTTGCCTGGATTTCCCCACGCACTGCTTGTGGTTCATCTCGTATTGTGCAAGTTAATAAGCAATACTAGCTGGATCCGAGTTGCAAGTGGATCGAACTCTCAGATGTTAAAGTGGCTTCATACTTGGAATGGTACAGAAAATCTGATGACGTTACGTCATGAGGAGACTTTGCATTCTCTCGCTGAGTTTGGGCTGGTAATGGTAATGGTCGCTAATAGCTTGCAGGCACAAGCAGGTATCTGTTCCATCTGTAGTCTCTAAATGGAGTGATACACATGGCTCGGTTTTTTTAGTCCCTAATTTGCCTCTTTTCTTTCTTATCACCTTTTTAATAACTTGCTTACTGGAAACACTTAATGACTCTCATTTAATGAGTTAGTTAGAATGGTCTTACAGATAAAGGTCTTCCATTTTGTTTGGATATTTTTCATTATTACGGGTGCTTTGACACCTCTATTTCGGGTCATTAAGTCCAGAGTCAGATTCTGGTGACGGACATAAGTTTAATTCAGCACTTTAATGCTTCTGATGTGTATATCTATGTTGTTTGGTGTCACAGTGAGCGCACAAAGAAATGTCAGATGCAAAGCATTATTAGAATTAGACTTCACATTTATTGCACGTTAAGATAAATGACTAATGATTCAGGGCTTATTACTGTGGGCTTTGTAATGTTAATGAACTGACAAGTACGTAGCCAGGCACAGCAGTTGTAACAGCTATGTACAAGAAAAATACCTGTGCTGACATCCATATGTGATATTATGGTAATCAAATGATTATGCATAAGTACTGATTAGTTATAAGATTGCGTCCTGAGCAGATTTTATGGCCAGCAGATGGATTTATTAGGCTGGTAGGTCAGCTTTTGTAATCAAGCCACGTATCTGCTATCATAAAATCCTGTATTTGGTAATCACACCACAAACGAACCGCACCAAATTCTCCTTGACAGCAGACAGAGACCTACCTCCCCAAAATAAAATCTTTGAGAACATTTTTTCTTAATTGATAGAAAGTACATAGTAATAATTTCAGCAGCCTGGCAGTATCTTTATAGCTTCTTGACATTGCCTTGGCATTACAGCATTTTTTTTTAACAAAAGCCAAAAGTGGGCTCCGAAATTGGATGTTCTTTTCACTCTGCTGTGCTTTGAAGCATATGATTTTCAGTTCAAAAAGTGGAAAAAATCTTTCCCTGCAGCAGATACCCAGAGTTCCTAGTCAAAGTAAGCGATATGCTCACACAGCAGGGCTCTCGGGGAAAGTCCAGACTGCTTTGAGTTTCAAGTATGTAAGTCAGTATTTGTTATATACAGACCCTCTCAAACCCAAGAACAGTCTGTGCTTCACAATAGGAAGAAAACATAATGCTAAAAGAACTATTGAAAGATAAAAGAACTGTGTTGGAAATAATAAAATATTTAGTAAGGAAAGCAAACTGATAACACTGACTGAGAAAATCTATAGCACACTGTTGTTTATTAAATAGGAGACACCGCTGACACCTTGTATATAGAAAGGTTTATTACAAGAAGTCCAGCATAAAATCAAGCACCTATGCCTGAGAGAGGGTTCGAAGCCAATATGAACTGCTCTGAATAACAGCTTCAACTACCCTGCCTTTGTAGGTTGGTTGTTTTTGTGAACTTTGACACAAAATTTGACAAATTTGTTAAACAATCAAATGCTGTTCCACCCAGTGTTGCTTAGCAACTTAGCAACTTAGTCGCTATATTTAGCGACTTTTTAGACCCCTCTAGCGACTCTTTTTCAAAAAAGCGACTAGTGACAAATCTAGTGACTTTTTCTGATGTTATTGAAGACTTCTGAAGACTCTGTTGTGAGAGCATGTATCATTCTTATTCTTCTCAACGAGCAACGGATGCTGCCGTGGGCCCTTCCCTCGCCCCAAAGCACTCACAGACAGCCCAGTCCTCCCTCCCAGCTGCAGTCAGAGCAGGAGATGTTAACTCCTCCACGTCCAGACTGTAAGTGAATCGCGAATGCGCGGAACCACCGCTGGCTGTGTGTGTATATATATATATATATATATATATATATAATGTGTGTGTGTGTGTGTGTGTGGACACAGGGCCTTACGTTATTCTTTATCCTGTTGATCTTATTATTCTGCTGCTATCTTTGCCTGTAAAGGGTCATCTTACAGGCAAAGATAGCAGCAGAGTGACTGTCTTTAAAAGTGCCTATAAATAAAATGTATTTTTCCTATTACCTTATTACCCATCAGTATAGTGAAAGGAAATTCCCATCAAACACAGGTAGACTTCTTCCCATTTCATGATTGTAGATGATTCCTTTAAACCTCATGACAGGCAAGCAGTATTTGATTTAACTTACACTGAACAAAAATATAAACACAACACTTTTGTTTTTGCTCCCATTTTTCATGAGCTGAACTCAAAGATCTAAAACTTTTTCTATACACACAAAAGACCATTTCCCAAGAATTGTTCACAAATCTGTCTAAATCTGTGTTAGTGAGCACTTCTCCTTTGCCGAGATAATCCATCCCACCTCACAGGTGTGGCATATCAAGATGCTGATTAGACAGCATTATTATTGCACAGGTGGGCCTTAGGCTGGCCACAATAAAAGGCCACTCTGAAATGTGCAGTCTTGCTTTATTGGGTGGGTCTGGGGGGGTCAGAAAACCAGTCAGTATCTGGTGTGACCACCATTTGCCTCACGCAGTGCAACACATCTCCTTCGCATAGAGTTGATCAGGTTGTTGATTGTGGCCTGTGGTATGTTGGTCCGCTCCTCTTCAATGGCTGTGTGAAGTTGCTGGATATTGGCAGGAACTGGAACACGCTGTCGTATACACCGATCCAGAGCATCCCAAACATACTCAATGGGTGACATGTCCGGTGATATGCTGGCCATGCAAGAACTGGGATGTTTTCAGCTTCCAGGAATTGTGTACAGATCCTTGCAACATGGTGCTGTGCATTATCATGCTGCAACATGATAATGCACAGTGATGGTCGTGGATGAATGGCAGAACAACGGGCCTCAGGATCTTGTCACGTATCTCTGTGCATTCAAAATGCCATCAATAAAATGCACCTGTGTTTGTTGTCCATAACATATGCCTGTTTATGAGGAAATGGTCTTTTGTGTATATAGAAAAAGTTTTAGATCTTTGAGTTCAGCTCATGAAAAATGGGAGCAAAAACAAAAGTGTTGCGTTTATATTTTTGTTCAGTATATTATGAAGTAATCTGGTGATCTTTGGTGGTCTTGATTGCACAATGTAATGGTGACACTAGCAGTGTTTAGATTGGTTCCCTATAAGCTTCTCTTTCACTGTGCAGTTCCGTCTGCAAATGAAGGCTTGATTTATGGTACAAATAAAGTGCATCAACGATTGCACAACCGAAACAAGGAGAGGATAGCGTTTTGTATCCCTGGTTGCTATCAGTAGCCATCCCCAGTTACCAGAGAGTATCAGTGTATGTTTTTTTGCAGCACCTATCTCCAGTAGTGGAAATAATGGCTGGCTGAAGCAACTTTGGAAAAAATACAGTGTATAATGTGTTGTGGGTAGCTGCCAGAAAAACAGAATGTTATTTGGTTGTCTTTGCAACAATAATACTACTGGGAATTGCTAGGGGGAAAATTTGAAATGTTGCCTGTTTTCACTTCAAGATGTGAGACATTAAAGATTATTCTATCCTTATTTACACCCAAACAACATTGGCACATAGGGACTTTTGCAGTGACAGTTCAGTTTGTTACATTGATATAAATTGGGTTGCTAAGTCATTATCATGAAACATTCAGCTGTGTTGTAGGCACTGGAATCCAAAACTTATGTTTGTCTCTTACGCCTAATTACTTGCAAGAAAAAGCACTGTCCTCTGATTAACACAAAATAAGGAGAATAGGAGGTAGAAAAAGTTTAAACAGGGTCAGGTAAATGTGGGACAAAACTGATTATTATAAGTGAAAAACAGTCAAAAGAATCTTTTCAGTGGACTCCGAACCTGTGCAGGCACAATTTTCTCTGAAGAATAAGAGTTCTTACAGTCATTCAGTCCATAACAGGGTTCTGACATTGCTGATAAAAAAAATGTCCTTTGCAACTCTTTATTTCTGCGGTGGTGCAAATGTTCCTTCGGTGGTCTTGGACTCTTTGTTCAACACCAAAAGCTTTTTTTAGTCTCACCTGCACCCTCTGGCCTGTCCTTGGGGATGCATGCGGTGACAGCTGGCAAAGCTTCATGTGTAGCTTGAGAGGAGAGGTATTCTTGTATTTCTTTATTCTCACTTGACTCTGATCAACCAGGTAATGTGAATTGAGCCAGAGAAAAGACCCAAACTCTGCGTTGAATTTCTGTGTTGTTAAAGAGACAGAAAATGTTGAATTTAGCTAGCGCAGTCAAAGGTGACATTGTTTAATTATATTCAGTACTCATAAGTAGAGTTGGGTACCATTCACATTTGAACCGATCCCTAGTACCTTTTTTTGTTGTTGTTTTTGTTGTCATAATTCTGTGCTATTGTAGTTCTGACCAACAAAAGGATCACAAACAACCTCTGTAATTTATTAGAAGGATTTCTCTTTTCATGACCTGAAATTTCTCTCGTTCATTTTTATTATGGATCCAGTTTAAGTCAGAAAGAGACATCGTTCATCATTTCCATTCAGTCACATGTTAGACTGATTATTCCTAAGCATGGGCTTTGATATGTGTTCATTTTCCCTGAAGTAATTTGCCTCATAAATCTTTTCCAGGATTCAAAAGGCACAGTCATTATATATTGGGTTGTTAAATAATGAATCCACAAAATATCAATAAATACAGATGCAAAAAAATGAATAAATGATAAAAATGTGTTCCTCTAGTAGAACTGTTTTCTGGGCTTCTGAGCAGGACACTCAGTATGCATGTTGTTATTTACATGCAGGTGCACATGAATAACAACTGAGAGAAAACACTGCTGCTCTGCCACACTTGACTGTGTGCCTTCATTAGTATTAGCACAGTGCACGTGTGCAGACACAAAATCATTTAACAGCTGTTAAAGCTGTGATCAGCTGCCATGTAGTAACCAACTGGGCTGTTCAGCTTGCAATCTGAGGTGCTATTTCTGGTATCTGTCTATTTTCTAATTTCTATAAGATTTGCTGCGAGCGAATCTTCTAATCTATTATAAATCATATGAAGGATATATTATTTATGATATAATGATCTGATTCGGATAAATGATAAAATATGCATCCCATGTTTGCCAGCTCTTTTGATTTTTCCTGCTCCTCTCCCTGCTGTTTCCTTACAGTTTCAGCTCCCCCGGTTTTTACCCCCCACATATTAAAATTTTCAAATCTGCCCATCCACTTTATGTATTAGAAATAACTTAGTATCACTGCTGGCTTTTTTCGTTTGCAGTTCTCTCCTCGATCACACTCTCCACACAGCCCCGCCCCACTCACTCACTCACTCACAAGTTCTCAAGAGAGACACAGAGCTGCTCCTGTGTTTAATCTGTCTGTTCAATAGTCTGCAGTGTGACATCAGTCTATAAGTTGCACGAGCTACGCTAAATCAGTCTGTGAGATGAAATTACCACTGCACACATGCAATCCAGAGCTGCGCTGCTTGTTTATATGTGAGGTGGATCACAGCGCGTTGTTCTTGGTAGTTGCAGTCAATTTTGTGACATGGAGACAGCGCCTGGATGCATGTGACAGATCTGTTTAAAAAATGCAGCGACAACACAGACGTTTCATAAGACTTATATTATGTGGACAAAGTGTCTGTCACTCTTTCCCTCCCTCAGCCTCTCCTTTAGTTTGATCACAGTGTGTTTTTTTATTAAAATTTTTGTGACGTCTCAATGTGGCTTTGACTTGTAACTAAAAACATGTTTTGTGGAAAATATGGAGATATATATGTTCAAAGAATGCCATTAAAAACCAAATAATATCGGTATCATATGTTTTAATCATAAAATTTGATCAGAATGATACTGGAATTTTAGTGTACATGTAGATGACAGTGTTATCAGTTGTCAGTCATGTGTTCATCTTGTGGAAATAGTCTATTAAAGGTTGCCATATCATAAAGAGCATGTTCACCTTTCCTTTCTCTTTCAGTGAAAATTATTTTTTTCTTCACATCTTTCGCCACATTTTTGAGATAAGTCAAGTTGTCTGGCAGATTTTTGTGTTTACAATTTAACAAAATTAGTCTTCAGCAACGTCGCAAAGCACATCATGGTTGATGTTTGACAGCCCTATCATAACTGCTTTTACTCCAAACACTGCCACAACTGGGTTTGGGTAGAATCACTTTTGTAAAACCTCGGACAGAGTTTGGAATATTTTTGCCCACTAATTAATCCTCAGGCAGTTACAAAATATTCTGTAGGACACATGTAGGAAAGTTTTGGCTTTGATCATTTTAGCCTGTGTAAAATTTTGGACTGCAACTACCATGTGTGGTGCATACAGAAAAGAAATGTATTTGGTCTTGGTGCTTTCTCCACCGATGGACCAGTGTTGCTATACAGTCGAATTGCACCATGTATCCATTATTAAACCAAGTGGCTTGTTAAGAAAGGATGAAAACATGTTCTTTTAACAAAACTCCGAACTTGCGGATATCTTTTAAAAAAAATCACTGTTGGGTACACTGAATTTTTCTTGTAGTTGATGGAATACAGGAAAGATCTTGTCAATAAATAAGTCCTGTATGTATAATGTACGCCTTTGACGTACCACTGATGAAATGTCCAGTCAGAGAATTATGGACTGAATGTATGATTGACAACCCAGAGTTGAGACCAGGACAGAGAGCTGCAGTCCTATACGCCTCTCTGAGCTTCTAGTTCACTTACCCAGCCATAGTTTCCATAGTTTTATACCAACAGTGTCTGTCCCCCGACCACCTAAATTATTTAAATCTAAAATTAAACAAAGAGGAGTTGTGCAAAACAACCTCATAAAAATTAAAACCTCTTCTGTGACAGAAAGACAAAACAGGAGAATTAAATGCGGACTGTTAAATATCAGGTCTCTTTCGTCTAAAGCAGTGTTAGTAAACGAATTAATATCAGATAATCATATTGATTTACTCAGTCTCACTGAAACCTGGCTGTGTCAAGATGAATATGTCAGTCTAAATGAATCCACTCCTCCCAGTCATAATAATACCCACATTCCTCGAGGCAGCGGCCGAGGAGGGGGAGTTGCAGCCATTTTTAACTCTAGTCTGTTAATCAGCCCTAAACCAAAACTAGATTATAATTCTTTTGAAAGCCTTGTTCTTAGTCTTTTACATCCAACCTGGAAAACCTCGCAGCCACTTTTATTTGTTATTGTGTACCGTGCTCCTGGCCCGTATTCTGAATTTATATCTGAATTCTCAGAGTTTTTATCCAGTCTAGTTCTTAAATCAGATAAAGTTATTATTGTAGGCGACTTTAACATTCATGTCGACGTTGATAATGACTCCCTGGCTACCGCGTTTATCACATTATTAGACTCCATTGGCTTCAGTCAGGGTGTTCATGAACCCACTCACTGTTTTAACCATACCCTCGATCTAGTTCTGACGTATGGAACTGAAATTGATAACCTAACAATCTTTCCACAGAATCCCTCGCTATCGGATCATTATTTGATTACTTTTGATTTCTTTTTACTCGATTACACGCCACTTAGCAACAGTTACTATACCAGATGTTTATCAGATAGTACTGTCGCAAAATTTAAAGAAATGATTACTCCGTCGTTAAATTCAATCCCAAGTCCTTCAGTAACAGAGGTTTCCCCTACCGACTTTAACCTCTCCCGAATTGATCAATTTGTTGATAGCGCCGTAAGCTCGCTGCGAACAACACTTGACTCTGTAGCTCCTCTTAAAAAGAAGTTAACAAAACAAAGAAAGTTCGCTCCTTGGTATAACTCTGAAACCCGTAAATTAAAGCAAATATCGCGAAAGTTTGAAAGGAATTGGCGATTAACCAAATCTCGTGTAATCTGGGCAGACAGTCTCAAAACTTATAAGAGGGGCCTCCGCAATGCCAGAGCAAACTATTACTCAGCTTTAATAGAAGAAAACAAAAATAACCCCAGGTTTCTTTTCAGCACTGTAGCCAGGCTGACTGAGAGTCAAAGCTCTATTGAGCCTTGTATTCCTTTAGCCCTTAGCAGTAATGATTTTATGAGCTTCTTTAATGACAAAATCCTAGCTATTAGAGGCAAAATTCATGACCTCCTGTCCTCAGATAGTACCTATCTAACCTCAAACACAGCTGTAACACCTAATATTTATTTAGATTCCTTCTCCCCAATTTCTCTTCAAGAATTGACCGCAGTGATTTCTTCATCTAAATCATCAACGTGTCTCTTAGACCCCATCCCAACTAGGCTACTCAAGGAGGTCTTACCTTTAGTTAACAGTCATATATTAGATATGATCAATATATCCTTATTAACAGGCTATGTACCACAGTCTTTTAAGGTAGCTGTAATTAAACCTCTACTAAAAAAGCCCACCCTGGATCCAGAGGTGTTAGCCAACTATAGACCAATATCTAATCTTACCTTTATGTCAAAGATCCTTGAGAAAGTAGTCGCAGACCAGCTGTGTGATTTTCTCCAGGATAATAATTTATTTGAGGAATTACAGTCAGGATTTAGAGTGCATCATAGCACTGAGACAGCACTAGTTAAAATTACAAATGACCTTCTGATTGCTTCAGACAAAGGACTCGTCTCTGTACTTGTTTTATTAGATCTTAGTGCAGCGTTTGACACTGTTGACCATGAAATTCTGTTACAGAGACTGGAACACTTAATTGGCCTAAAAGGTTCTGCACTAAGCTGGTTTAAATCTTATTTATCTGATCGTTTTCAATTTGTTCACGTTCATAATGAATCATCCTTACGTACTAAAGTTTGTTTTGGAGTTCCGCAAGGTTCTGTGCTTGGACCAATCCTATTTATTCTATATATGCTTCCTTTAGGTAACATCATTAGAAATCACTCTATAAATTTCCATTGTTATGCGGATGATACACAGTTGTATTTATCGATGAAGACAGAAGAAAGGGATCAATTAACTAAACTTCATAATTGTCTTAAAGACATAAAAACCTGGATGAGCACCAATTTCCTGATGTTAAATTCAAACAAAACTGAAGTAATTGTTCTTGGCCCCAAACAACTCAGAGACTCTTTATCTGATGACATAGTTTCTCTCGATGGCATTGCTCTGGCCTCTACCACTACCGTAAGAAACCTCGGAGTAACATTTGATCAAGATCTGTCTTTCAATTCTCATTTAAAACAAACCTCACGGACTGCATTTTTTCATCTGCTTAATATTGCGAAAATTAGGCCTATCTTGACCCAAAAAGATGCAGAAAAATTGGTCCACGCTTTTGTTCCTCGAGGCTGGATTACTGTAACTCTCTACTATCAGGTAGCTCTAGTAAATCATTAAAAACTCAGCTAATTCAGAATGCAGCAGCACGTGTACTAACAGGAACTAAGAAACAAGATCATATTTCTCCTGTTTTAGCTTCTCTGCACTGGCTCCCTGTAAAATCCAGAATTGAATTTAAAATCCTACTGTTAACTTATAAAGCTCTAAATGGTCAAGCTCCGTCATATCTTAGAGAGCTCATAGTGCCCACCAGAACTCTGCACTCTGAGAACGCAGGGTTACTCGTGGTCCCTAAAGTCTCCAAAAGTAGATCAGGAGCCAGAGCCTTCAGCTATCAGGCTCCTCTCCTGTGGAATCATCTTCCTGCTACGGTCCGGGAGGCAGACACCGTCTCCACATTTAAGACTAGACTTAAGACCTTCCTCTTTGATAAAGCTTATAGTTAGGGCTGGCTCGGGCTTGCCTTGTACCAGCCCCTAGTTAGGCTGACTTAGGCCTAGTCTGCCGGAGGACCCCCCTATAATACACCGGGCACCTTCTCTCTCTCTCTCCCTCTCTCTCTCGTATCCTATTACTGTATCTTTTTTTACTCGGCCATTCTGGATGTCACTAACTCGGTTTCTTCTCCGGAGCCTTTGTGCTCCACTATCTCTCAGGTTAACTCGTATTGCAGCGGTGCCTGGATAGTGTGACGTGTGTGGTTGTGCTGCTGCCGTGGTCCTGCCAGATGCCTCCTGCTGCTGCTGCTGCTGCTGCTGCTGCCATCATTAATCATTAGTCATACTTCTACTGCTATTATAGACATATGATATTATCATACATGTATACTGCCTGATACTAATATATACTTTCAACATGTTGTACCACAGTAGCCAGAACTATAACGACAGTATTATTACTTTCATGAATGTTGTTGTAAGCTACTGTCATTACCGAGGATGTCATACAGATTACTGTATTGTGTCATACAGATTACTGTTAATTTGTTATGCTGATCTGTTCTGTACGACATCTACTGCACGTCTGTCCGTCCTGGAAGAGGGATCCCTCCTCAGTTGCTCTTCCTGAGGTTTCTACCATTTTTTTTTCCCCGTTAAAGGGGTTTTTTTGGGGAGTTTTTCCTTATCCGCTGTGAGGGTCTAAAGGACAGAGGGATGTCATATGCTGTAAAGCCCTGTGAGGCAAATTGTATTTGTGATATTGGGCTTTATAAATAAAATTGATTGATTGATTGATTGATTGCCTGTCAGTGTCAGTTATCGCTGACCCAGATGTACTCTCAGGTATCAGATTGATTGACATGAACCGGTACTCACCCCTCTGGTGCATCCGCTTGTTGAACCAGACTTACCTGGTGGTCCGTGATGTGCACTAATGACAGCCTCTGTGGTATAAAGTCAATAGAAAGATGACCGTCTGTATCTTTTAAAGTATTGAAAATCATACCGTCGGGATTTCTATATACCCTTGTATACCATATTAATGTGATACCGCCCAAGCCCAAGTACCAGTGTACCAAACCCTACTCATTAGCAGTACCAACCAGAATCGTTAAGTCCCGAAAGAGTGAGTCCCTGTCCGAGCTGCAGCACTTTCCTCTGAGCCAACCATTCACAGAAAAATGAAGACTCAAAAACCGATACCTCTGGCACCTCAGATCAGCACGGCACAAGGTGACATATTATCCCTGATGGAAACAAACTAACATATTTGAGTCTGTCAGTCAAAGTGTCGTAATCTACGGTGGTACCTTAACCTTAGACCGTAGAGGCTATAGAGTAATACATGTTGGGCTGCACCTTGAAAGTCAGAGATTCTAATCATGAGTCAGAGACCCCTCCGTCTACTGAGTTTGCTTCAAGTTGAGCAGTTGTTTTTTGCACGTCAGTGTGCTGTGCAGTGTACCTCTGGGGACATCTTGGTCCCCAGATCTTGCAGAAACACTGAGTGCTTTTTCGTACAAGCAGCTGCTGACATGATGCAGCAGCATAGAGGAGAAACTCTGCACTGTAAGGCTTCCAAATAACATGATCCTCTCCCTTCTGCTGAGAAGTGGTGAATTTATCTCTCACAGCAACTTAACGCAACACAGTCTCTGTGGTGTCGTCAAAAAATGTTGTTGCACGTTTCCAGTCTGTCGTTAGTGCAGTTTGCTTGTTAACTATACTACGCGAATGCCGCTGTCACACTGAACGTCCCCCTGAGTCAAACTTTAAAAACATTATATGGGAGAAAGTAATTAATAATAATTCCGAGTCAGGTACAGGCCTATAAATCAGTAAATTTGATTTTTCTTAATGAAGTAACTCTGCATTCATTGGTAAGTATTTTAACACTGGCACACAAATACACACTCAATTCGATTTAATTTAATTAAAAAAACAAACCAGGAAAAAAAGATAGGATGATATGGCAGTTGGTGGATCTTTTGAGGCCCTGTGAGGTTGGAGGCCCCCAGGCACCAGCCCAGTCTGTCCAGTGGATAGTCTGTACTTGCTTCACATAATTCTGTACTGGGACACAAATCCAAACAAAGATTTTCTACAGGCTGCTTAGGGTGCCAACCTGAGGCAGGCTTTAGCCAAGGAAAATCAGATTGAAGACTACACACGGCTGAACTCCCTGACAAACCCATCAGCAGAGCTTAGTGAAGCATAAATTGCCTATCAACACCGTGTGTCCAGGGAGCCCTTCACACCTGGTTTGGATCTTACTGAACACTGGAGGGGCCTGAGTGTTAGCTTTCCAAGGTCTGCAGGTGAGGCAAAGCTCTAAATCTCCTTTTCAGTCAGCTAAGTTGACTGTGAGAGGACTTTAAGTAATTACAAAACCCACCTCACAGAAAAGTGAGAGGCGTTCATTGAACTGAACACAAGGAGGCTGAAAATCACGTACTTTGGCAGAGATGTCTGTAAAGGTTAAAGGCCAAAAACAGACGGACACATTGGCCTAGCTCATTAAGCATTTACATAATTCTTGCTTGTATTGCAACAGCAGTTGTTAATTGTAAGGAAGCACTTTTTGATAAAAAACAAACAAATAAAAAAAGACTGTGGGCTATAATGTCGTGTTATATCAAATTAATTGACAGCCTTAAATTTTCATTTTTTTTCTTATCTAGTGGAAATTGTATGAATTCATTACATGATGTATTTAAATCTGAAAACAATTTCTAAGTTAAAATGGAAAACATGTTAGAAAAAATCTGAACTGATTTCATAAGGCTTTATGACACAACCTTAAGATGTACACAGTATCCCCTCCCTCACCCATCGTATGACCTGCCATTCTAACTCCTTCCCATGCATGTCTTAATGTCACACCTCTAACTTGCATTAATATTTTGCATGGAGCCACCTTTACCTGCTCAGGCCTCTGTGAATAAGCTGTCTGACTGTCTGAAATAAACACTCTAAATGAGGGATACAGTTCCATAGCTGTTTTAAAGATATTTTAGGGGCAAGGGAGAGACATGCAGCAACGGGCCACAGGCTGGACTCGAACCCGAACTGCTGCGGCAACAGCCTTGTACATGGGGTGCCTGCTCCACCACCAAGCCACCTACGCCCCCAAGTGATTTCTTCAAATACGTCTTGTTCATAAACGATACATCCAGATGCTGGCGTGCAGCAACAGCATTTGACTCAAATGCTTGGGGAAAGGGCTCATGGTCTGGGCATCAAGCGGTAGTGACTCGTTTTTCAGCTGTGCCACATTGTGCAGCAATGCATGCATCCTGGGGACGGACCCTTTTATTTTCCCCGATAATGCTACATGCTCTGTTGAAATCATAGCAACAGTGGCATCGCCTGACTATTTTCAAAGTATTTCTTATGTCACAGAAACCACTGAGAGCGAAACTTGTGTTTTAGACATTATTATCATACTGTCAGTGATGTGTCTGTGTTTTTGTTTCGGTGGTCTGGGCAGATCTGAAACCTGCAACCTGCTTGCCATCATCCCAGGCTCTCTGAGGCTCTGCACACCAGCAGTGTACAATAACCTTATATTTAGGCTCATAAAATGTACCTGAACTCAAAAATATGTAGGACATTTCTACAGACATTCCTGTTATCTTACATCGCAGTGTCTGCTGTGACAGCAGATGTTGTATTAACTCATGTCCATGATGTTCTACTGTCCAGGGGGCGCGCCCTATTTTTTTCCCAGGAAACACTACATTGTGATAATGTGATTGTGCCACTGAAAAAATATTTTTACCGTCTGCAATATTCCTATCTGTGCATATTTCTGGTGCACAACGAGATCCTGTATTGTTCATAGTCTTAATAAGTGAATGGAAAACATAAAAACTCTTCTCAGAAAGAGAGAGAATAAGCATATTTATCAAAACAAGTGCACTATTAAATTCATACGGGATCTTATTTTAATTTTGTATGGATCATCACATATCATTCAAATATCACATTTGATTTACTTGATACTGCGTAAATGATTTTGGTCCTCAGCCAACTCAAGATGTGATGTTGGTGTAATGTTTTGTACAAACTCTGTATATAAAGACAGTTTACAGTTTTGTAAATAAAATTAACAATGATATTTGTTTTGTTTTCAGATACATTTTTGACATACGTGGGTATAGCCGTAATCGACCCATATAACACCAAATATGAGTTTAAAATGCAATATTTATTTATATTTGGGACCCCTCTTAAATGATCAGCTGGGTCCTGGGGATGAGGGCTGTCACAATAACAGTAATATTGCAATACAACGCTATTGACAAATGAACTGCAGGGGGTGGCAATCTACTGTCATAACCACGTTTTTCTTTTCTTTTTTTCATCGGGGCACTGTGTATTCACACTATGCTACAAATGCCAGCAGCTTGACAAGGTGCTGCTGAGTGTACATTCTGTGCTGAGTGCTTTTTGTTTGCTGTTTTTTACTGGTTGGTGAGAGTCGAAAAAAATTCAGCTTTGGGTAAAACACTGTAGCTGCACGTTAGGGGCTGATCGTTATTTAAATAGGACCGGGGTATAGTTGGGACGTGATTATGATTTTATTTTTTCCTTAAACCCCCCCAAGCGTCCAAAAAAAACGTTTTGGCCCCCCCTGAGGGATTGGAGAAACATGTATGACCCCTAAATCTGGAAACGTCTTTCATTTGATTCTGACACTGTAAAATAAAGACAGATTGGGAGCTATATTTTTCGTATTTAAAATAAACAGCTGTGAGTATAAAAGCTTTCATTATCAGCTTTCAGGCGTGAGTTTTTTTCTCTCCTACCTTCCCAGCTGTAGAACAGTGTTGTGTTTTAAACCAAATGGACCGGTAGCAGCCACAAAAATCCATTTTGTGTCCTCTTGTAGTATTCCAAAGCGGTACTTTAAAGAGCCATTCAGCATTTAACATAAGAAGGAGGAGAACAGTTCATACGCATACTCGTAGTCCAGCCATCCTCAAGGTTTGCTCTCACCAGTGGCTGGGAGCAGCAGCTCACTCAGCAGCCGACTCAGAGCTAGAAGTTTGTCGCGCAAGTTCTTATTCTTTGTCGACTCTGTAATAAAATTAAATTTGTCCAGTGTCTCATCCGCTTTTAAGGTCTGCAAAGACACTCTCAAATTAGCATGAAGGAAACTTTCCTTTCGATACACTGATTTCCTCACAGCAGCCATTATGCTTGAATTGTTTGTCTTCTGCTACTCTATTGGGTTTTCCGGTCAGTGACGTGTGCGCAAGTGGGAAATACTATTGTGACCATGCAGGGTAACTTTATATAGCGGAGTATAAACCAAAACCTCTGAGTAAAATACGAATGGAAAACAAACAAAAAATCATACAAAACTTAACAAATTAAAGTTGCATGACCCCCCCTGAAGCCAAAATAAAAAACATATTACTTGCAGCCCAGAATCATTGAATTTGTGGCCAATTTTGTCAAAAAAATGCAATAAAAATTGTGCCATTTTTATGTGATTTTTGCGGGAAATTGCTACCCTGGAAATCCAGAGTTCTCGTGAGAACACAATTTGAATTTGCCCAGCAAGTCACTCTGGCAATCAGTGATGATGGTCATTACCTATGCCCTTGGAACCGAGCTGCACCAATCACATCAGTGTATCTAATATAGGCGGGCCAGAGGCGAGCTAAATAGATGACGACAGCGCTGTGACGACGAAGCCCCCCCCCCCAATGAAATGGATTTTCCACCCTCGGAGGAGCGATGACAAATAGCCTACCACAAATTAAGAGAAATTAATACTGAACCCACATAGACTGATGGGTTTGTCATCTTCAGCCTTCCCTTCATCCAGAGCAACCTACTCTACCTTGTACTAACATTTAAAAAAGAAATGTCAGTAATACTGCACATTACGATGATAAACCACCCTTGATCACCCCAGGGAAAACTCCTCCTCTGCGACTCAATACATCAAAAACCTATCAGCATAACTCAGAGTGCATGAAAAACCAGATTATCGACCCTGTAAACTCCTGCCAAGTTCCATCATTCCCGGCAATTCACACCAGTTTACAGAGAAGTTTGCCTGTGCCTTAAACTGGCGGAAAGGAACACCGGGGGTGGAGGGGGGCGGGGGGAATGATGAGGATGTGGGGGTCACACCTTCATGAATGGCTGTAATTAGCATTTGAATGTCACTGCCGTCTGGCCTGGCTGGCCTTACACAGACACCCATTGGATGACACCACAGACATTTGAAAGGAAAGATCACTTGTGATTGGACAGTAAATCTGTTGCTACTGGTCACATGTGGGTCATTATAATACATGTGTTGTATGCCCCTCCCATTTAATACTACTACCATAATAATAATAATAATAATAATAGTTATACTAATTATAATACTTATATATATATATATATTTATTAATTATATATATCTCTATCTCTCCATCTCATCTTAGCTGTCCATCGTGTACGATGATGACGCTTGCTCCGGGGGGGGGGGGGGGGGGGCCTCCTTAAGTGCTTGCGGCTCTGCTCGCAGGGTGTAGTGATGCGTCTAGTGCAGCATGCTAGAGAGTCGTTGCATGTGGAGATGCATGTGATCCCCTCTCCCTTAGCTCCTGCCGCTGACCAATCCACTTTGGGTAAAGGAAGCCGAGTGCGTAAGACTTCCGAGGTCAGTACACAGCCTCTCCTTCACCAAGACCCCTCCCTTGCCTCCTCGCGGCAGCACACGGTAACTGGGGTCCTGCGACCTCAGGCTAAAAGGAAGGGGATCGACGGGTAGCAGTGGGCCCGACCAACATACCACTGCCCCACTGCCAAGTGGGTAAACCCGGGAGGGTGCTCTGGCTAGGGGAGAAAACCCCGAAAATAAATCTGCACTTGGGGCAGGCACAGGCGGAGTCCAAAGGATCGGATCACCGGCAGTCCCCTGCAGCTCCAGCCAGGTTGAAGGTCGTCATGGGTCTCTCATGCCACCGGAGGTTAATCTGATGGAGTGAAGATGGTGGGAGTGAGGACTGCGCACCCACACCCTCACCCTAATCCTTGCCTCTGCGCAAGCTTCAGCCCCGCACTGCTCTCCCCTGGAAGGGGAAGGACCTGGAAAAGGTGGTCTAAAAATTGTCTGCTTCCCCTACTCCGGACGGTAAACCGCAATTGTCGGAGCATCCCCCCTCGCGGTCAAAAAACTAAAAAAACTAAAAAACTAAAATTATACACACACACACACACACACACACACACACACACTATATTTGTATTATATATATAATTATGATAATAATAATAGCAGGATAATAATGATGTTGCTGAAAAATGAAATGGTTTATTAAAAAAACATGACAAAAAACAGAAAACAGTCAGTCTCAGCACTTGGAACAACCAGTGGTTCCCAGGTCTGGGTCACACACTGGGCCCATGTTGACAACAGCAGAGGAGCGTTCGGCCCGCAGGCCGAGGGCTATGCTTCAGGCCTCATCAAATGTCGCTTTGCTGCATCGGGGTCATATTGGGTCGGTGCCAGTCTATCTGAAGGTGACCCAATATGAAGTCTTTTGTGGTGTGTCGCCACATATTTGGGGTTCACCTCCAGTCTCTCCTGAAGTCTTCCACACTCGGAGAGCTTGTGGCTCCTGAAGGATGGAGGCCTGACAATCCATCCAACTTCCCTGTCAACGGAGTGATCCTCTTCATCAGACATCATGTCTATGGTGATGCCCCTCCAGAAGTCCACTTCCTCTGTGGTGGCCAAGACACTCCTTCTTGCTTCAAGCAGCTGTAAACACAAGTAGTGCTATTAGTACTGCTCTGTAGACACAATACCAATAGACATTTCTGCTGATATATGGGTCAATGACATGACATGCATATTTTTGTGTCTGAGTGCAATATTTCCTTCTAAAACAATTAAATCAATTCATGGCATATATGACTATATATGCCATATACTATAAAACCTGTTCAGTTTGAATATATTTTCAGTTACATTACAGTGAACCCTATCAGTCTATTGCATTGCAGCCTATTCCAGTTGCTTCTATCCAGTTTTTGATTAATGCATTTATTTACATATTTGTATGATTATTTTTCTGTATTTAAATGTTTATGTGTTAATGTTTATGTGCAAAATAATTTTATATATAAAATGCATTTCATCAATTTTGAAAAGACTTTTTAAAAATACCTGTTAAGAAGCTTTATTTGTCATTGACCCATATACATTTTTTGGACTGGTCCCTTAAATGTGACACATACACACACAAGTCCTCTGTGCAATGACAATATAGTAAAATTCTTATAAATCTTACCCTCTTCCTTCTCTGTCGGCTGTGGGCTGAATTCTTAATGGCAGCCGGGAGAAAAAATATATATGTTAGAAAGAATAAAAACTAGCCACAGGAAATTAAATAAAAACAACAAACAAAACACATAAAACCTACATGTTACTTACATAAAAGGACTCCCCTGTCCACGCCGTCCATGTCTGGACTTGCAGTCAGGGCTGCCACCAAATGTGAGGTCACTGCCTCATTGTGGGGAGAGCTCAGTCTGTGAAAACAAAATGAATAGGTAAGAGAAGGTATACATTTACTGACATTCAACAGAATGCATCCAGGTTTTTTCTTTAAATCTTACCCTTGCTCCGGTTCATAACGCCTGTTATTTCCTTCACTGTTGTGAAGGCGCCGGACTGTTTCCTATAAAATACAAAATAAGTATTGTATAAATAAATAAATAAGACAAAATAAAAGTCCCTTTGGTGAACAAATATATCCAGGCTTAAATATTTTTCCACAATCAATTTTAATTTACTCAAGAGTTGCGCAAAGAGGAAATTCTTTTAAAAATAGCAGACAATTTAATATCTACTTACCGCAATTTTTGGATTGTGCACTCGTCTTTTTTTCCTGGTGGGCTCTTCTCCTGAAGAACATATTCGGCTGTGCTCCTCCAGGGAAATCAGTCTGGCATTGATGTCAGCCATTTGCTGCCTCACCTCAACTGCAAACTGGGTAACTGTAGTCATGCCACTCTGCATGCTGGCTGAAATTTAGGACATTCAGTTCTAAGCCTTGTGTCCCAGATTTGTTTGTGCAGAGTTGATCCTACCCCGAAATCAAAAAGTGTAAATTCCTGCGAACAGTCGTTAACTTGAACTTCCAAAGCAATTTACAGTGCCAAGGATTGCCAAAAATCCCACTTTTCATGCAGTCCCGTTTTGTCCACTGTTATTACCGTGACTTTAACTCCTGTTATTGCAGCACTCAATCAAATCTCACAGTTTGGGTGGATTTTCAGTGCTCTGAGAGGAAGTTGGCTCCTTGCAGGTGTGTTTCAAGTGGGTTGCAGACATGCCAATGATTTAATCCTCCTCTCTGGCTGCCACACTGCTCTGTCTGTCCCTCAGGCGAGGGCAAAAGAGGTGAGAAAAGCATCTGCATTCGTCTACCAGTTTTCTAACATAGGTTTCTTTTTACTGGGAAAGACCAGCAGAAAATATGAAACTTGGGGGCTCTTGTATCTGCAGGGTTTTTGCTTTTTTAAGGCTTGCTGATGGAAGAGCAATGGCATGTAAATGGACAGAAATAGTCAAGGCAGGATAAAGATCAGCTGAACAAAAAATGCAGACAAAACACTCCTATGTTGATGGCAGGTCAGGTGACTCTGCCTCCTTTTCCTCTCCTAACATTATCGACACATTCCCAGCCTCTCCATTATCTACTCCCAGACTCTCAACACTCATTTTCTCCCAGTATAATGGTTTTCTATTATTTGCGGACACCCAGAACACACATACACACACATTTCTGCTCTGGAATAACACTGTCACCTTGATCCTGTGTCATGATAGAGAATCCATTCAAAACGCTATTGAAGTTTCAATTAAAGAGCCAGGCAAGACACCCTTAAAGCTGGTTTTTGCGTCCATTAGCAGGGTTCGGTATTGTGAGATTGTGATTAAATGAACTGAAATGGAGTCTTAAACCAAAGATGAATGTGGATTGGGCGAAAATGAATTAAAACAGTGAAAGGGTACAAAATAAGTGGTTTGGGAAAAGAAGTCATTACTCTATTACATGTTCTTCTGTCTCTTCTGCTATTTATTTCTTATAGCAGGGTGAGCCTGACAACCCAGTGTTGTCAGACTATTAGTGCTAATTGAGTTTATTCGTCTACCCCACAGAGTTCTGGAAAAATCAATAAGTGTTTATTAACCCTGCAACAAGTCCAACCACATTAAAAGACAATCTATGTTTTGATGCTGGGACTCTGCCAGTGTCATCTGTCATAGGTCTTCGACAAGTTTGTTGTCAGCTTTATATGCATCTTGTCTTGTCTGTGTTTTGGTAAAGTGGACAGCAGAGCTGTTCACTGCACACTCAAAGGAGGAGTGACTCATCGAAAAGAAACCGAAAGGAGTCTTTGAGTAGTTTTGTGAAAGCGTCACGGACTGAGGAAATGATTTAGGAAAGGTAGCAAGGGTGCAAAGACCATGTCGAGTAGCATTTTTTAGAGACCTCGGCCAAAGGAAAAACATTCGAATTGGAAACAGATTATAGTCACGAAAATAGTTTATACTTTAGGCCTAAGTGCTAATTGTATGCTTTGCCAGCCTGTTTTATTGCCAGGAGACCATTCATGTGTTTGACAGTGGAAATAAGCATTCCAGTATTTTCATTTTTTTGCAGACACTGGGGGCAGTCTGATTGCAGAGAAAGGAACTTGAATTCTTGTTTTTATTGTGCATTAAAATTTGAGTCTGGGTGGCAAATGCCCTCACAAAGTGTTTGACTTTGACATCAGAGTCCAGATTTTCTGCCTCATTTTTCACAAATAGTCGGTAATTGTTTTCCTTAAAGGCCCTTTAAACACATATTGCTTCACACATAACAAACACATTTTCTGCTAGAGTTAGAGCACTTTTATTTATTTCTCATACATATAAATATATATATATATATATAAATATATATATATATCATTGTGCTGTTTTGTCAGAGCTTTTCTCACTGGTTTGAAACTAGTGGGGTGTAGTTGGAAGAAAGTGATCTCACACACAACTGTGATTCCAAAAAAGTTGGGACATTGTAAAATGTAAATTATTTGCAGATCATCTTTGGACTCAGTTCAATTGAATACAGTCCAAATACAAGATATTTAATTTTTAAACTATTGTTTTTGGAAATACACACCCATTCTGAATTTGATGCCAATTGTGGAATGGAGCCTGTTTGGGACATTCAACAGGTTAACTGGTAACGGATAAAAATATCACGACTGGGTTTGAGTGAGGCATCCTCGAAAGATTCATTCATTCATAAGCAAGGATGGTGAAAGGTTCACCACTTTGTGAAAAAATGTGGGCAAGTAGTCTGACAGTTTAAGAACAACATTTTTCAACGTACAGTTGCAAAGGATTTATGGAGTCCACATTTCAAATTGTTTTTGTAAATCATGGACATCATGTCTGCGAGGCTTAAGATGAAAAGGATCTTCCAGATTGTCATCAGCACAAAGTTCAAAGCCAGCATCTGCGATGGCATTGAGGTGTTAGGGGCCGTTCACATGTAGCGTCTTTTGCGCGCGTCTACATTGAAACTAATGTAGACGCGCGCAAAAGACGCTAAGCGCGCTCAAAATTCAAAGCGACGCCGTAGCGGCGCGCATCCAGTACGCCGCGCCCGTTTTTTCCGTGCGCATCCGCGTCGCACAGAGATGGAACTTTTTCGAATGCAGCAAGCGCACCGCATGTCATGTGATAAGAATTAACCAATCAGCTCCACAGATCTACTTCTTCCTTTCCGTCCAATGGACTTCACAACATTATGTATCTAATAACACACACTATCTCTCTACCAGCATCTCCCTCTCTCCCTCTCCTCCACACACACACATGCATACACCTCACCTCCTGATGCTTGCTGGAAATCCATTTAACTTTTTTACTCCCCCTGTGAGTGACGTCGGTTTTGGTTGCTTAGTAACGGCAGGCGCGACAGTAGCGCAACCTCCGAAGCGCCTTGGATAAAAGGATGGAAACAGCACAGCTGGCGTTTTCCACGCGCTTTTAGACGCTGCATGTGAACGGCCCCTTAGTGTCAATGGCATCATGGGTAACCTGCACATCTGCAAAGGCATCAAACAAGAATGTGAAAGGATTTCACTTTCAAAACATCAACAATTCGTGTCCTTAGTTCCCAAATACTTAGCAAATGTTGTTAAAAGGAAAGGTGGTGCAACACAGCGGTAAACAGGCCCCTGTCCTTACTTTTTTGGAATATGTTGCAGGCATTAGATTGAGAATAAGTGCATAGTTACAAAAAACACTAAAGTTTATCAGTTTAAACATTAAGGGCCCTATTTAAATGGTCTAAAACGCGAAGTGCCAGGCGTGCAGCGCATGGGCGTGTCCCAGTCACTTGCTAGTTAGACAGCGCGTTTTCAGACTGTGCGCCATGGCGGAGAGTCTACAAGGGTTGGACTTACTCTGTGAATTAGTCATGGGTGTGTTTTGGGTGTATCATTCAATAAGCCAATCAGAGTGTCACCTCTCATTCCCCTTAAATGAGGTGCGATTGGAGCGCACGGCGGAGAGCTAGTTAGATGGCGGACCTACCAACTGGAAAGAGTGAGCGTTTTACAGCTGAGGAGACGGATCTCCTAGTGCGGGAGGTGAAGGCCCGTCAGAACCAGATCTATGGGGACAGCAGACAGGCACCCAAGCTCAACGAGCAGGCATGGGATGGGGGGGTGTCATTATTACAAATTATGATGATCATTATTACTTAGATCATTCTGATTAATGACTGACCATTAAGATGTGTTTCTGATAAATATGTTAATGTGCACAATAATAACCTTTCACATTGTAATCATATTTTTATTTGTTATCTTTTGCATATGTGTGGCTGCTCTGTGTGTGTGTGAGCAGAGTGCACGCGTGTTGTGCACCCGCCTAGAGATGCATATTACTAACTTACTAACTACAGCGAAATACTGCGCTGTTGACTTTAGACCAGGTTTATGTTGGTCACTGGCGCATTTGCTTTTTACGTCATCTAACTAGCAACCTGACCACTCACCATTTTTAGACCAATACACCCAAAGAAGCACAAGTTCATTTTGCTTTCAGTTAGACGAAGAGGGCGCAGGGCGTGAAAGTGACAACTGCGCCTGCATCTCAATAGCAATGACACTTGCGACATGGATTATGCGCCCTCCGCCGTCCGCTTTAGACCAACTAAATGGGGCCCTAAGTATCTTGTCTTTGTACTGTAGTAAACTATATGTCACAAAGGATCTGAAACTGGTGTTGTACTTAAATGCACCACTCAGAGTTAAGAGTTTGTTTTCTTGTGTTGCTAGCACTGTTAATAAAATCTGATCAGACCATTCTAAGACAAAGATGAAAGAATGGCTGAGTTTATGAGTGTTTTTAAGGATGATAACTAGGAATGTTTCTTCCCAAACTCTATCAGAAGAAATACAAGATAACATAAGTGTTAGTTGCCAAAGTCATAGGTGCTGAAAATCCGAAATCCATGTCATTTCAAACCACCCGTACATGTTATTTTGTGGCACAGCTCGCCAAACCAACACTGACTGTTTTTTGTGACTAATGGGTTGAAAAAGATGTCACACTGGTTTGAAAGCTGGTGTCGTGGGTTGTTTTTTAAAAGCAGTAAAGTGATGTGACCCCCCTCAACTGACAACTTTCTAAGTGCACCAAACTGTTGGTTTGACAGACAAGATGGTGCAACACTGTGCAGTTCTGTTTGATCCACCATATTTAAATCTGTAATCTTTTCCAACAAATACGAAAACCCAAACACTTCGTTTTATCAGTGTCTCTGCGAAGATTTCCAAAAGAAATGACACTTCCCACATCACAAAGTGCTCTTCTGTTTTCAAAACAGTGTTTGAAAGACAATTTAAAACTTGTCTTGTCACCTCGCTCTATGTGGCTCCCTTTTTGTAAGGTCATTCTTTCAATTTAAATTGCGTTTGATTTCTTTAGCAGTGTTCTCAGACGGTGGCTTGAATGACAATTGTTTAGAGGGTTCTTTTCTGCTGTGCAGTTATTGTGTATTAAATTATGAAAACAGAAAATTTGCAAGGACAAAACCTTTTGTCAGTGGGGATGATGGTCACCATTATGCTATCTGTCTGCTGCTCATGTTCATCATCATCACTGCTATCATCTGTCTTGTCTTGTGTGTGTGTGTGTGTGTGTGTGTGTGTGTGTGTGTGTGTGTGTGTGTGTGTGTGTGTGTGTGTGTGTGTGTGTGTGTGTGTGTGTGTGTGTGTGTGTGTGTGTGCGTGCGTGTGTGCGTGTGTGTGGCATTCAAACCCATATACTTAAAAAGAGTAGAAAGAATAGCTACCATCAGGGATTAAATTATAGCCCTTGTCTCCCTGTGAACTCTCAGCATTGCCGTCTTGGGTTATGGGAAATGTTAAATGGATGGAAAAACATGCCTCCTATTGGTGAAATCTCTATTTGCCTCTGTTTTAGCATGAAAGTTTGGGACAGATACAAACCAACATGAATGCACAGCTGAGCAGTGGTGACACCACAGACAGACGCTGTTACAGGCTGACTGTGAAACTGCATTCGATGACAGTTTATCCCCCCGGTTAGATTGACTGCATGCATCACAGAAATAGCTTCACTGGAGACATGAGCAGCTTTATATTCACAGCTTACATTTTCCAGCATAATTGTCAAAGGGAACAGCGGCACATCCTATCTCCAGATCAAACTTTCTTTTTCAAAATTTCTTTTTCATTTTCTTAGTCTGTTGTCTTTCTACCTTGTTGTTCTTATCTAACTATATAGCAAGGAACCACTGTGTGTGTGTGTGTGTCTGTGTGTGTGTGTGTGTGTGTGTGTGTGTGTGTGTGTGTGTGTGGTGTGTGTGTGTGTGTGTGGTGCCTGCATGTAAGTCAGCTGTGAGTGAGGGAGCAATGATAGCTGCATTTGCCACACAAGATTCAGTTGTTGTATAAGCTCTTAATTCATATTCATATTGAATATTATGGCAGTAAAAAAAAAAGCCCTGTGGCAATCGCCAACCAGCCAGGCCCCAAATGTGCCCTTGATCTGCCTGCCCACTAACCTCCCCTTTGCTAATTTTGTTTAAATCTATTTTGAATGAAACAATTGATAGTGGACAATGAGGGGCTCAAAGCAGCTCTATGGGCAGGCCAGACCCCCTTAGGCATGCCCATACTGCCAGGCCTGCCTGAGGCCAAACGGGTATGTTTTGAATAGGCACTGCACTAGTATTATGAAACTGAATTGTGTTGCATTAACCCAACTATTGTTTATGTTCAAGATACCAGCAACTTAAAACTTCACCTTAACAAATACGGTATGCCAAGTCTCAGCTGTTGGTGTTGAATGATTATGCTAATACTGCATTCAGGCGAGATTAGATACACAATAGTGGACTTTTGTTTCCACCTTGAGCACCAGAAAGTTTTAATCAGAGCTCCTTTCTCAGATCTGTAGGCGACAAATAAAGCTTTTTCTTTTTGTGCTTTTTAATCGCAGTGCTCGATTGAAGCTTTTTTGCTCCTGGTACTAATTCTAACATTAATTACTGCTACTACTACTATACAATTGAAAGAATGACTCCCTCACTCTAAGAGGAGACCTTCATGCTCCATCAAGGCTGGTTTAAATAGGAATCATGTTTTTCTGAAGGTTTTTACACAGTTGTGTTGTTACCACCTTGTTAGATTTGTGACATCAGGCCAATACTCAGTCCACTTGATGGTTGGATCAGTGCATCCCTACTTTATTTCTTCCAGGGCCTATGAAAATGCAAATGGGAAAGGTTACGCTTAAGACGGTCAAGGTAGGAAAATAATGGTGGGTTTCAAGCTGAAGAATCTCAGTGGTCTCTCTCTGCCAATTATTTCTTACAGTGGGTGACCTCAGATTGTTGTCACACTTGCACCATGTCTTGCCCAAAGAAAAGTAAAAGGAATACTGACATTCTCCATCTTGTGACGCCCCTCCCAATGTCTTTGGGAATGTTTCAGCCAGTCTCATCAGGCAGTTGTCTGACATGGGAGGGTCGTTACCTTGATTAGGCTCACCTGGGCTTCCAAGCTATAAAAGTTGCCTAATCTGTTGACTTGGTCTCTCCCTTCCTTTCAGCTGACATCCACTGAGCATCTTTGGTTTTGGTTTGCACCTTCACCACCTCCACAGAACACCTGACACTCACCCATGCATGGCTTTCATGACTGACTTTGCTGATCTACACACTCCATTGATTATTTAAGTTAATTTTAGTTTAATAAATTTGGCTTGTTTTAAGTAAATCTTTTGTGTGGACTCCTTCTTGTCACATACTCTGAGCCAGTTTGTGACAATCTAGTCAAAATTGGGACTGATGTAGTTTTTGCATGTTCATGAATTTGACCAAACAAGTGAATTTCAGTTATAAATTGAGCGGACAGCAACAACATAAAAATAAATTCCACCATCATACTCCCTTATTTGGTTACAGTGGCCAATTTTTGACATATTTTCAAATGGAGTAAGGTGGGACGTTCAGGGTGACAACAAAGTTCACTTTTATATAGTAAGCAATAGGGATGTAGCGATACATCGATCCACATCGATACATCGATTCATTGATTAACGATCCAATTATATCGATGCAAAACGAAAACATGGATCCATATTGTCATCTTAAAGATACACATTTATTTTGAAATTCACATAGCACGTCTGTGTCACTATTTCTGGGCAAACACGCCTCCGCTTAAACAACAAACAGAGCTCAGAAATAAAATGGTCAAATCATATTCTAGTTGTTTTTTGTGAGCTGATGTAAATGATTGTGTTAGATGGGCATATGATATCGCGTCATATCAATCACAGGCTCCTAAACGTAATCGAATCAAAATCGTATCGTGACAGACTTTATGATATCGGCAAACATCGTATTCTCATCCAAACAAATCGATATAATATCGTATCGTGAAGAAGCTGGTGATGGATGGATGGATTTGAAATGTCCAGCAACATTTTTGCCGACGCTAGATATCAAACAGAAACGCCAGGGACTGTATCATATTAAATTCACCACTTCTTAGTAGAAGTCAGAAGATAACGTTATCTCTGAGCCTGAACATGCAAAGCCACTCTTCCCTCAGGGAGCTGCTCACCATTTCACTCAGACTCACGCTGGGTCCCAGACATCTTTGCTAAGCAGACTGGACACGGAGTGCTGATTCTGCTGCTTCTTCCAGGGACCAAAATGTGCCATCCCCAAAAAAACAGAAAGGCTGCTTGAGTAGAATCTCAATGGACTGAGCGGTCTCTGACTATCGAATCTTTGATTTTCATGAGGCTTTCAAATTTGAATCATTTATTTTATTCAAAGTCAGCAACAGTCTCCCAGACACAGGCGCAGCTTGCAATGTGGGTTTGTTTAGTGTCAGAGAAAACATCTCAGAATGCAGGGACAACTCCGGAGATTTACGGAATGAGCATGCAACAGGCAAACCCAGTGATCCTGCCGGTCCCCGTCCTCATCTACAGGGGCACTTGAGCAAACATTGCACAGGCAGGCTGCTTATGCACCAAGAAGAAATAAAACTTGGTGGAACGTTTTCAGTGTGTGTGCGAACATTTTCATCATAATTTAACAATACTACAAAAATACTGATACTGTGATCATTTTGGTCACTATAATCAAAATCTTCATATGGTTTCATCCTATCCCTAATTTAGAGCAAGGATTAAGTGGTTGACCGGTAATATATTTGAGATATCCAGATTTTCCCGTCTCAGAAATCATGTTCTCAGGTTCTTTAAAGCTTGGAACTGGATCCAATGCAGTATGTGCTCTCCATTCATTACACCTCTGTGGGTGTGGGTGTGTGTGCATGTGCGTGTGTGCTGCCTCACTCATTTTAGTATATTCCAGTTAAAATTAGACAACCCCTGGAGACACACACACAAACACGCACACTCATGCACACAGTGAAGTATTCATTAGTTTGAATCCACATAATGAAAAAAATCTCAAGGGATATGACCCATTTCAAGATGACTGATTGATGATTAATATGATTCCCTGGTGCCGGTCTTTGGCAGTTGAGGCCACCGTTTTTTGCAGGGTCCGTGTCATAACTAATATTTGTCTGTCAGTGTGTAGGTGGAACGCAATCATTTCTCAGGAGGTGACGTGCTCTGATATTTACTGGCTGCAAAGAAAGACTGAGTCAGTCAGAGCAGAGGAGTAACACACACATATGCAGATGTGATCCCACATGCTCATGGGAACGGATGTGCTCTTTAAGAATAACAGGTGCATCTCACACACATGTAAACACACACCCACACACCTGTCAACAATAGTAGCACAAAAAGCTATTAACTCCAGTCAGGAATTACTACACAGAAAGCAACAATTACTGTAAAATATTCAGGTGTGTGAGACTTTTTTGTACAGCCTCAGTTTAGACAGGGGTTAAACAATTAATGAAAACATTTTCCTGATCAACTAATTAAAAACATTTTTCAAAAGTGCTATTCTCTCTGGTCAAGCATCTTTTTAAATGATACAGAGGAGATATTGGCAAAAACTAGGAACTGGGGCAGATATTGCATATGCAAATTCTTTTTCAAGGAAGGGCCTCAGGTTTTTCTGTTTTTTTGGGACAAATAAATGCACATGTAAAAGCGTGATTAGGAGGGCAGTGGCAGGGATACGTGTTATCATTGGCTGTTTTACAAATATCGGGTTGTACAGATGAAATTGGTCAGATCTGAGCTGATACCAATGTTTAAAATAACAATTTGGCTGGTGTCTGAGACGGATATTTTTTTGTTGTTGTTTTTGTTGTTATGCATTCCCCCTTTTGTGGCAGGGAAACGATGAAATCCTCATTATAAAAAATAGACCTTCATTACACACATCTTTGGATGGGCACAACTTCATAATTCCCTCTCCAATATCTTTTTTATCTTGCTGTGAAAACATCAACAAGTTTCCCTTATAACAGCTGTATTTATTCAGGTTATTTTATTCAAGTAATTCAATGCAATTATGTCAGCAGTTACCTCTGACCACCAGCTGCTCACAGCCAGCATTACCAAGCTCTCCTCCTGCCGATGTCAACAGTGATTTGTTGTTAACAATGTTACACTATCAGGGAAATAGCAGGGTGCATCTTTCGAGTCATTAAGAGTGAGTTTAGTGTTTCCATTTATCCCAAAGTAGTCCCAGGAGAGTTTGTCCCAAACACATTTTCTATTGTCCTTCCGGAGGACAGGATGCTGTTAGTCTGTGCAAAATTGATATAACACAACAGATAAACATCGGCCACTGCCATCGGTGAATGTCATCTTTTCTGCCGATAGGCCAGTGACAGTCAACAAGGCAAGTATCGGCCAGTAGCCTACTGATGTTCAGCAGATAAATCGGTGCACCCTTACAACGAAGGACTGCTCCGTCATCCTGTTTAATGATGCATGGCCTCGCTGGGATGTTTACAGACAAACTTTGTAAAAGTTATTAGCTGCCTCGACACAGTGGCACCACTTTAACAGGGCTTATTGAATTAGAGTCAGTATTATTGTGTTGCGTGGTGACTTCGGCTTACAGCTCTTGTTTGACTGTGAACCTTATTGAGCCCCATTAGCAAGTAGTAAGACAGATTACTGTGGTTTGGAAACCCCTGGAGGGACTAATCCTGCTGGAGGGTGCTGACATTGCTTTTTCACACTGTGTAAGTTTATGTTTTTCTATTTCTATTAAAAGTCAAGTACAGGGAGTGGATTCTTTAAACTTTAGTTTAAACTATTCATACATGCATGATGCATCACCTTTGTGCCTTTCCTCTTTGTTAGCGTCTCATGCACAATGCGACCTGTCCAGGCTGATATACCAAATGAACAACTTTAATTTGCATTGCAGCTGGCAGCAGAGCACTCGCTCTGTTTAAGAGAGTCCCTGCCAAGTGGTAATGCATTGCAAATGAGTTATTTTGATCACAAGAATGTCCTAGAGAAAAGAAAGCCAATGTCAAGCGGTGACATATAGCGTAGACTGAACACAAATAGGGCTTCTCCTGGTGTTTTAAAGATGATATTCTGGCTTTTCTGTCTGATTATATGTTATGAAGTGGACTGCAAAGCCATTTTATACCCCAAGGATATGCATCTCTGCCTTCATGTCTGTTTTCATTTTAAGAGTGAAGACGGTCTTTTATTGCACGTCCAATTGCAAGAGGAAATGTTAAGTGTCTTGGTGATGGTGGTCACAGCCATTCAGATAAAGTCATTATCTGTTTGCGCTGTCATTTTTTTCTGTTTCTCCTAATTGCATTCTATCTTTTTTTGTCATTTCTTCAGGTTTTGGATCCAAATCTTGATGACAACTGGTACAAAGCACAGGTCGAAGGGAAGGAAGGCCATTTTCAGTTTTCCATTTTCATAAACTAACACAGAGACGCAGCAAATGCTCAAATTTAAGAAGCTAAAACCAAAAATACTTTGGTGTTTTTGCCTGATGAATGACTCAAAAGGCAAATGGTGTCTTTGGGATTGACTCAGTATTAACTGAAGTGCCCCTTTTCATGGTTATGAAGCAACTTGACACTTGTTCTATGGCTCATTGACAAACAGATTTTGGACAACAAATTTTTATCAGGTCTTTGCTACAAAGAGGATAACTGTTTGTAGGTTCAATTTTGGTCTTTTCAGTGGGTTTGCGGAGAACAAGAACAATAGAAATATCTCCAGATCTTTTGAGATGGTAGCCAGATAAGCCTGAAAAGCATCCATGCATAACTGAGCGAAGACATGGGGAAATTGCATTTTAGTCAGGCTAATCATCAGACGAATCATCCTATGACTTCCTTTGGAGCTTTACAATATGTTTTGACAAATGCAGAAATCCAAAACTATCTCAAAGCATTCTTTCTAATCTGCACAAAGACAGACACATGAAAGTTGAATCGTGACTCCACTGGTAACTGTCAACTGAATACAGATGGTCTTGCTCCATTATAAACTGACAGCGGGCAAAGTGCAGCTCACTACAATCATTTATAATATCTTTTTCAAGTGCTGCATACCACCATGAAGTTGTATAAATGAGTCAAGAGTCTTATCCTTGACTGATCTGAATTTCTTTATTACAAGGCGCTGCACCAGCACAGCAGTTGAATATGACGTCTCACCCAAATTGCTTCTCTTAAACTCACTGACATCTCATGAAAACACACTCAAACCCACTTATGGAGCACTAAATAGATGAAACATAGCCGACTGCCCTGTCAGTGTATTCTGATATCTGCTATTTCTGACTTACATCAAGCACAAAAACCAAGGTAACATAAGTCACTCCTGTGTTAGTGCAGGATTTTTAGAGTTACTTTAGCCAAACGTTGACTCATTTTATCGGAGTGCTGAATTATTTATTAACCTCCCAGTAACAATATGAAAGGTAAGTTGTTGATCACCAGCAGTTCAGTGGGGTAGCAGCCACACGCTGCTCACACAGGCAGTGCGGCCCGGCCCACCTGTGTGTTGGCTACCTTGCAAAACTGCTGTGGCTCACACGTGTGGTGTTCACACAGAGACCTGTCTGCCAGCTCCTATCTTTCTGCATTGAGTTTGCCTCAAAGCCACAATAACAGCCTTGCATTAATAAATTAATAAATGAAGGGAATCCAAATCTCTCAATGAGCCACAGCACAGCTGTGCTGCTGATGCAAGCTCTGGCTGCTTTAACCTGGTAACATATGCGCTAAAATAAAAAGCAAAGAGATGCACATGTGCTGCTCACGCTATTGGTGCAGCCTGGGCCTTAGTTTTGTTAAAACTACAGGCACTACTGATGACTGACCCACATTGGTCATCATTTCTGTGATTCAGCTCCCCCACAGCTGCCTCTCAGCTGCCTCCCATCATGACATCTATCCATGATGTTAATTAGAATTCCTTCTTGTGTGCTTCTGTACATGTGACAGACAGTAAGTGACTCTCTCACTTATCAGCTGTTTGGACATGTGTAGTAGAGACAGCAAAGCACACTGCTGACCATGAAGCAAACAGCTTTACTGTACAAGATGGGCAATTATGATAAAACTCTGACTCCCTGCGTGTCAGTATAGCTTGGGATTGATGCTTATTTTGGTGATGTAAACATCATCACATACTACCTAAAAGTGTCGTTCTCTATCTGCTTTTACTATATGCCGGCCTATGTGATTTATTGGACTCAAATGTAGATGCTGTATTTCTGCCTCACTCCCTGTCCTTCAGATGTTTTTTTTCAATCTATCGCAGGAACAGCACACGGTACACTTCAAGGTCCAAATTATAAGGCTGTATGTGATGTTAAAAGTCAAGGAATGTATTCTATGCGGACCCACTCAAAATTCAGTCTTTCCATACCAAGATTTTATCGACACAACCACTGCACACCAATTAAATTTTAGGATTGTTATGCCTCAGGACTGGCAATGGCAGAAGGGAACACCTTGAGGGAATTTCTTCAGATTTGGCACAAATGTCCTCTTGGACTCAACAATGAACTAATTAGAATTTTGTGGTCAAAGGTCAAGTAACCTCATGAATATGTTTTGGCTGTAACTACAGAATTCATTCCTATGAAAGCTGCTCGGTGACACATGAAAACAGAAAAGCTCTGTTTCTGAAGTATGAAATTATAGATCTTACACATCATGGGGTCCATAGAGCAAGAGCAGCAGTCTTAACGACAGCAGCACGGACGAATGCGGCCGAGCTGCAACTTCCATCAACCAAGAGACTAACTTCAGGTTTAGCACTCCGCTAACTTGAAGGGGGATTGAATAATTTAATCTTCTAGACTTTCCAAACATTATCAGACTGAATGGATCAAATCCTGATGGTGAAATCATTTCGTGGGGGCTGTGATGCTGTATCCACTGATTTACAGACGTCTCTTTCCTCATGTAGGTCTATGGGAAAAAGTTTTTTTGGGCCCCATGGCGTCACGTAATGGTCCTGGACAGTGTAGTTCAATTGGACATTTAGGAATTAGCTCACATGGACTGTCCAAATGCACCTTTGTCTTGGTCTCATAAGAACAGGTTCAGCCTGGCATTCAGGTCCTGTGAAGGACGCACCCTGAGGCTGGTATTGTCCTTTGTGGAATTCAAAGCAGGCAAATCAATAGAAGAGAGGTACAAGAAAAATGACAATAAGAATTAATTACATTTCAAAGTGTTGCCAACCTGTGCAATTTATTTTTCTTTCTTTTTTTTTGTTCGTTTGTTTGTTGCCATTAAGACAATCCCTTTCTCAGAGTCGAGGTGTTCGAAGCTGTACTGCAAAACACTTTATACCCTTCAGTTCTTCCCCAGCCCATCACCTTACTTTCCATCAGAGGTTTATGGAATTCTCTCAAGTATGTGTTGTTCACAGACATACAGACTGGATCAAACTCATTAGTGGTGATATGACACCCCAACAAAACATGTACTGCTGGTTTTCTGACCATCCACTGCTTGAAACCAGCACATATTTCAGCATTAGATCAGCATTAAACTTGTTTGAGTCACACTGTGCAATTAAATCAGTTCGACTGAATTTACAAAATGACATTATTTTTAATCAATCAATCAATCAATCAATTTTATTTATAAAGCCCAATATCACAAATCACAATTTGCCTCACAGGGCTTTACAGCATACGACATCCCTCTGTCCTTTAGACCCTCACAGCGGATAAGGAAAAACTCCCCAAAAAACCCCTTTACCGGGGGAAAAAAAACGGTAGAAACCTCAGTAAGAGCAACTGAGGAGGGATCCCTCTTCCAGGACGGAGAGATGTACAATAGATGGCGTACAGAACAGATCAACATAATAAATTAACAGTAATCTGTATGACACAATGAGACAGAAAGAGAGAGAGAGACAGAGAGAGAGATGCAGGACAGACGGTAATGACAGTAGCTTACAACAACATTAATGAAAGTAATAATATTATAATTAATAATAATATATTAATATCTGATAGTATACATGTGTGACAATAATCATATGTGTAATAATAACAGTAGAAGTATGACTAATCATGCAGCAGCAGCAGGAGGCATCTGGCAGGACCACGGCAGCAGCACAACCACACACGTCACACCATCCAGGCACCGCTGCAATACGAGTTAACCTGAGAGGCAGTGGAGCACAAAGGCTCCTGAGGGTTAATTAAAAACTCTGATGTTGTAATTATAAGAGGGGACTTTTTATGGATTTAATTTTCTCTCTCCTGTTGCCAGATGTAGTGGGTCAACATAAGCAGCAAAAAACATAGTAATTTGATGTCATGCTAACGCAATCAACCATCCATGTGAGAAGCAAGAGATTCTGTATTTGCTGCAGTTTTGTGGTTACAATTCAACTAACAAGAAACCGTCTCTACTGCCAAAAAAGTAGCTCTGAATGTCTGAATGTTTCTTGTTGACAAAGGCAGCCACTCTCTGAGAAAAATGAATAGGCAAAAGCCAGTTGCACATATTTTCTTATTTGTCATTTATTATTATTGTTGTTTGTTTAAATATATTGTGCACAGTATCAAGGTTCAAGTTTAAGTTATTGTTTTTTATTTGTTAAACTAATTTCCACAGCTGGTGTCATGGTGGCATAACTCGAGGCAAGGCTAAAGAGCTGCTGAGGAAACAGGGATACGATGGAGCCTCCCTCATCCGAGAGAGCCAGAGCTCTCCAGAGGATTTTACCCGCTCTGTCAAGTCAGTAGTCATTTCAGTTTTAAGTGTTTTTTCTATTGGCTGCAGCACACACGCTGGGAAAATGGATTTGCCTGTTACAACACAATTCGGTCTTTAATTTTCAGTCGTTCGACTGTTTAATTGTATTCTGAAAATTACATCATTAACATTATTAACACCTAAAATAATGCTCTATTACAGTGACAATAACACTAACATTACACAATCACATTACGCAAACACGGTGAGGACACAAGAATCCATTTATAAATTATCTTAAGAATTAATTTCATTAGAAAAGAGGCTCAGTATGGAAATTTTCCCCTTGTTCTCTTAAAGACTTTTTGGGATCAGTAGCAGAGATTAACAACCTCACAACCAGCTGCATGGGAGGATTACCAGCCTGCAAAGCCTGTAAGTGTTTTAAATTACAGTTGATATGATAGGAATTACACGATGTGGGCCAACACGGACTAATAACGGAAAAGGCACTGTGTTGTCTCTGCCAACACTTAGGAAATATTAAAAGATGAAACGTAAGTTAACACAGCATTTCTGCCACCTGCTGCTGTTTAATGATCAGCGAATAGAGGTTCAACGTCATACCTACTGCCTCAATAAATGGGTTCCCTGCCCTTCCTCTATACAACAAGCCGCGGGCCATCGTTGTCTAACATCCAAATTTCTCCTTTAACAAATGCAACTAAACCAAGATGTAGATGGTCCAGATTTGCTCGACATTTATTTCAGTTTTAGGACATTTTGTGTCTTTATTAGATGGTTGATAGTAGAGAGCTGACAAAGGGGTGACATGCACAATTAAATTAAAACACTGACCCGCAAAATCTCGATGGTGGAAGGGTGTGGGTTGATCCCTCATTCAGAGAATTCTTGTTAATGCAACTGCAGTTAAATAATGCAGGCAACAGGAACAGAGGGTCGCTGCCTTGCTGCAGTTAGTGCAGACAGTGACAGAGGTTATTGAAAGCGGAATGTCTGATGAGAAGCTGCAGAATTTACAACTACAAATTAAATGTCGTTTTTCCAGCCACACTATCCTGGACATTTTATGCTTACAACCACACCCACACTAAATCCTGCCCTGCCTGTTTTTGCAATTGCACACCCGCACAGAGAGGGGGAGCTGTCATTCAAGCGCCGACAGCTGATATTTTTGACGGATCATGGAAGGTTACTAATAAAATCACAGATGGCTCTGTTCTGTTTATTTGATCTATTCATATTTTTTACTCTGACTGGCTTGTTTGTGTCAGTCTGACAGCTTGATCAATGATCTTTTAACATTATGTCAAAGCAAGCTGTCACTTTCTTTTGGGTGTGTGATGACAGAATATGAAAAGGGCATTTTTATTTGAGTTCTGACCTCACTGGGTCTCAATGTTCCTTATGATGCAACTTGATGAAACATCCATATGCAACAGCCAGGACTTCATTTCCACAGTCTACCTTGTACTACAACATTATACAGAGTTTTAAAAACTATGTCCTGGATTTGAATATGATTAAATTAACTGGTTGATGCATATATTTTATCTGCATTTTTTTGCATTTCAAAATTATATTACAGTCAAGGCTTGACATCATCTTTGTTGCTCACCAGCCACTACTGGTTTTCCAACAATAGTGCAAGTATTAAAGACAAACAAAAAGTCCTGCTGGGGACTGAGGTAACATTTGTCCATTGGCAACTATAATTATTATAAAAGCAAGGATCACTCAAACACTCGTGTATTACACTGTACAAACACTTTCCCAAAAGGCAACAGGTCACATCGCATAATAAAACTGAAAAGAATCTTATAATATGAAACTAAAAATACAAAATAACTTGACAAATATAAAAATAAAATGTGTGCGTTAGGAGGAGTGTTTCTGTGAGCTCCACTAGGACTATATGCCAATATAAATGCCAAGTGTTTCAGTAATTATTTTATCCCGCTCTGCTTTCGCGTCTAAATGCTGTGCTGTGAAGCAGTGAGGAGAAGGAGTTGGGCCCATTGTCCCTGTGAAAGGCACATCTGGATGCTGAATGATCAAATAAGTGTTAGTTGGATGTGTTTCCATTCATAAACCTTACAATGATGGCAATTTTTCGATTATTGCCAAAAAATAAGCTCTGTGGCAAACAAACGTTGATGATATTTACACATTTTGTTAAGCAAGAATCCTGACAGGTGAAAACCACTTTCATGATTAGGCTATGAACAAACTACACTATGGTCACATGACCTAATGTTACCGCCATAAGATGACTGTGAAGCCATGTCTGGCGCTGCTCAGTGTCTCATTTAGCCACTTGTCAGCAACCACCTTTTTGAGACACATAGAAGCTTCAAAATTCACGAGTGAGATATTTACTGATGTATTTTATGTCATAGAACAAAACATGAAAGTCTCAGTATGTGTTTAACACAGACCTTATTTCAGATGTCCAACCAAAAACCTTAAAAAAAAACCCATCAACTTCAAGACAAGGGATCCATGGGGCGCCCAGCAGCTCAGTGGGTAGAGCAGGCATCCCATGTACAGAGGCAATGTCTTTACTGCAGCGGCCTATGGTTTGATTCCAGCCTGTGCCCCCCTGTAGGCTTTTAAAATATATTTTAAAAGATCAAAGTCTTGATTCTTGAACCTTGTAATGAGCCAACCTCGCAGTGATTTAATGTTTTTCTTGAATAGCATACATCAGGCCTATTCAGTTGGCAGGTCACATCTGGACCAGAAGGGACCTCTGAGAGGTGTGAAGTCAGTGAACAGCAGAGAGAGGCCATGGTGCAGGGGAAGTGAATATAACTTGAAGATTACTTTAGTTGATGACAACAACGCTTGTTTTGTAACATGCAATAAAACCTTTGCCAGTAAAAAGCCAATTCTTTATCAATATACATGTTGAGCATGTGGAAGGTTATATTTTAGTCTGCTCTGTCCACAGTGGCTCATTCAGGGGTTATGTTTTACACAAGCACAGTGCCCTCCCACAGCTAATAGCAAATTGTTAAAAACCAGCTCAAACTAAAGCTGTGTGTATGTAGTCCAACCGTTTAGTTTGCCACGTCTTTTAAAATTAACCAGAGGTAGTGTTAGCCTACCTGCAGACAGTGATTCACATCAACATCAAAGGTCAGGAGAGCAGTGAGTAGGAGGAAGCACTGATACTGACCGATGTCTGTGGTCTTTATTCTTTATTAACATTACTTATTTACTTCACTCAGTATTGTGATGTCAGGAGTAATATTATTTTAATTGACATTTTAGATTTGTTTCCAGTGAGATCATTTTTAATTAGTAACTTTGCTGTTATAAATATCATTTTTGCTGCCATAGATTGTATGAAAATATAACAAATGTATTTTCCTCCACTAAAAGAGGGGAGAGGGAGAAAGGGAGATGCCAGCAGAGAGACTATGGGTTCATCCCATCACTCCCTGACTCTTCTTTCCTCAATCACTTGACCCGGAAATAGATTGAGACTCGCCATCTCGTAGGGCGTCTCAATTCCTTAAATGCACCCGGAGGAGTCGAGGGGAGAGGAGAGAGGAGGCTTTCGGTGGGAAGGGAAGCGAGGATACACTTTTTTTCACACACACATACACATTTTTCTCTTCATGATCTGTTATTTCCCTCATCAACTTTTATTATGGATACAATCAAAGTCAGAGAGTCTGTCTGTCAGCAAGAAACAGTTTTACATCAGTGATCGCCTTGTCCATTCAGTCACACTGAGGCTGATCATTCCTGAGCGTCGGGTTGATGAATTACAAATTTTTAATTTTCCCTGAAACATTTGGCCTAATAAATTATTTCCAGTATTCAAAGACACCATGATCATATTCTGGGTTATTAAATAATGAATTCACAATCAGAATATCAATAAATACAGATGTGGATAATGAATAAATCATATAAACACATTGTGTGACTCTGAGCAGGACACAGGACAAATTATAGATACAGAATGCAGGTTGTTGTTCATGTGCAGGTGATTGTTAGACAGAGGCAAAAACACTGCTGCTCTGCTACTGAGAACTGTATCTGTATCTAATGATTGTCTACATACCGATAGTGTCTGTGCTCATCTGAACATCGTTGCACCCAAACTTTCCTCGGCTCGTTCCTCACTGCAGCAACCTGAGTGGTACTCTAAATTTGTCAGGAATCATCTTAGCCTGTAGTTTCTTAGGTTGCCTTTTTCACTTTTTATCTTTCCTAGATTAACAAATACTAGTCCATACCCATGGAAGCTTTGTCATCTTCTAGTTTCACATAGATTGACCACGTCAGTGAGTAGAAAAACGTGGGGCAGACAGACTGACACACTGACAGTTTCCGTGATTACAGCATACCATGCCATGACTTAGTCATACCAAAAATTAGAAGGAAAAAAAACAAAACATTTGGCCACAGGGGGAGCCACAGCGATCGGTCGCATTTTAGCCATTTTTAAGCATTTTTCTGTTGTTATAGCGCCACCCAGTTGCCAATTAGAGTTACATTTCTCCAGTCACCTTGAGGCGTCCTGTTCTACATATCTACCAAGTTTAGTAAAAATTGATACGGTGGTTAGGCCTAGATAATAAATTAGCTCTCTAGTAACCCCATTTTGTTTGATGGGGTCAATAATGGAGGGGTCCCCTCAGATTGTGTGTGGTCATATGCCTACAAAGTTGTGTGGTGATCGGTGAAACCCTTGAGATGTTATACACCTTTATGTGATGAGCCACGCCCTCCGCAATATTCATTGCCTTATAGAAGCTCAGTTTTATTAAGTTTTCCAACTTTTGTCAAGAGGGAACTTTAGATATTGGTCCCTAGATTATATTCACCGAGTTTCATGCAGATCAGTCAAACTTCCTAGGAAGAGGTCGAATTTTAAGCATTTTTCAAAAAATTCAAAATGGCGGAAAATCTATATAACCGGAAGTTATGGGTTCTTGGGGCAAATTTGTTCATCCTGAGGAGAGGCATCTCTGTGCAAAGTTTCATGTCTCTATGACATACGGGGCATGAGATATGCCCATTCAAAGTTTGCAATTTCAATCGGTTGCTATAGCGCCCCCCTTTGGCCAATTGATGTAATATTGCTTCATTTGCATCCTCCCATGACCCTCTACCACTGTGCCAAATTTCACATGGATTGACCAAGTCAGTGAGGAGAAAAACGTGGAACAGACACACCCACACACACAGACAGACAGTTTTCGTCATCATATAGTAAGATAAGGACGTTTTTAACCAACAAAATCTCCTCCAGGATTTTAAACTCTCTTTGGTCTTCACATTTTCACCCTCCACAGGTTTGACAATGGCTTTCAGCATTTCAAGATCTTGCGTGACGGCGCAGGAAATGACTTCCTCTGGGTGGTTAATTCAAGTCATTAAACTAGCTGGTGGAATATTATCGCACCTCCTAGTTGTCTTGGATATATAGATGTGGAGGAGGATTGTGTTACATAATTGAAAGCTTGACAACAGCTTCAAAATTAAACTTTTGGTGCAGTTGTGTTTTCAGCATCTTTTCCCAAGGTAGCGAATGAACTTTTAATCTCATCATACAGAACACGCACATTGGTTTGCACACACACTGATACTGACTTCATCACCAAAGCACCTGCAAGTCTCACTTTAAATTAAAGTAATCTCAGCTTGAAGCTTTGTGATAGCAGTATGACAAATGCAATCCCTATCACAGAGTCTGCTTTCAGCCTTTAATGGATTTCATCAGCAGATGGAGTTCACTCAGGTGTTATCCAGTGTTTGTAATGTGTAGTATTTACTTGGTCAACCCACCAAAAGATTTTATCCCCACTTTAAAAGATGTGTTTGTATTTTTTTTCCTTACAGACTTTAACACTGAGAAAGCTTTTAAAGTGATGATGAGGAGTTTGAAGTGGATACGCTGGGGGATTGGGAGCCAGTGGAGGTTATGAAGGACGGAGGTAATGTGGTCATGGGTCCGGGAGTGTGTGAGAAGACGAGCAGCTGAGTTCTGGATATATTGAAGTTTCTTGATTGTTTTGGATGATAAACCGTAGAGGAGGCTATTGCAGTAGTTGAGCCTGGAAGTGATGAATGCGTGGATGAGAGTCTGCAGCTGAAAAGGAGAGGGATGGACGGAGGCAGGCGATGTTTCTGAGATGAAAGAAGGCTGTTTTGGTGACATGTTTGATGTGTTGGTCAAAAGAGAGGGTTTGGTCAGAGATGACACCAAGGTTACGGACATGGGGGGAGGTGAGCACAGTCGATGGAGAAGGAGAAGTTATAATAACTTCTGATTTGTCACAGTTAAGTTTGAGGAAGTTGGTTTGCAGCCAGAATTTTATTTCGGTGATGCATTTGGTGAGGGTAGAGTGAGTGGCAGGAGTGATGGCTTTGGTGGAGATGTGGAGCTGAATGTCATCAGCAAAGCAGTGAAACTGAAGTCCATGACGGCGGATTATGTGACTGAGGGGTAAAATGTACAGGATGAAATGGAGGGGGCCGAGAACTGGACCTTGGGGAACACCTTGCCAAAAGGGAGCAGTGGAGGATTTGCAATTGTTTATGCTGATGAACTGCTGTCTGTGGGAGAGGTAGGAATTAATACTAATACTACTACACTAATACTAATTATGATCTAAAATTGTGCTGTCATGCTAGGGATATGAACAGTTATTGGGTTAACTGCTGTGAATAGTTTTGACGCTGTGAATAGATTTGACATGTGTTCATGTTGGTCTGTAGGTTAATTTGCATACCTTAAGTTTGCCCGACCCAACAGCATTGCTGTGGAGACATTGTACTCGCTCCCAGGTCACCCCAAAGAGTATGCAGCCCAATTTTCAGCCACAAATCCATTTGGCATTGTCCACTATGATATCAGTGTTATCACCGTTAGCAGTGTCAGCACAGCTAGTGGTGTTGACATTGTTAACAATGCAAATGGGGTTTTGCGGTTACTTGTGCTAACCCACCTGATTATTAGGGGTGGAGCCCAAAGGGTGGCTGCCATGTTTCTGCAGCAATGGCATCCCACATCATCATCAATGGTAATATCTGACTGAGAGATCACGGCTAGCTCCCACCCAACTCGGGTGGCGTGCAGTGCAGTTTAGCCAAGGCTAACATTAGCTAACCAGTGGAGACCGGAGGGTGGGCAGCACTATGTTTCCACATGTTAAAGCTGTCTGTAACAACTGGTGAACCCGGTGAGAGTGGACTTAAACACACAACTCTTGAGACAGTTCGGGTAAAATAACATAGCCTTTACTGGTCAAAGGGGAGGTTTGGTACTCAGAACTTCTATCAGTGGTGGCAAACAAATCCAACAGGGATGAGGCAGAGGCTGAGTGAATCAACAGGTTAAATCCAAAAAAAAACAAGAAAAGGACTCAGGGAATAAAAGGCTGAATCGCAAGACACACAAGGAGCTAAGATGAACTGCCGCTGAGGGAAAACGAGACACACAAAATACTCTGGTGAGGGGGAGAATAACGAGACACAGGTGAGGCTAATCAGGACGGGACAGACGATCAGACACAGGTGACATCATCAAAAAGTAAAACAGGAAACATGAATGAATGAAATACAAAACATAACCTAAGAAACTGGAGCTGTGGCAAAGCCAGCCAGCTGTCAAAAAATAAAATAAAGGCAAGAAATTTACATAACAAAATATCAAAACATCAATGTCAAAATATAAAAAACATCTAAATGGAAAGTGCTTTATGAACTACGGCAATTAAGTTTACTGAGTCAGTGTAGTGTAAGAAGGCATGGAGGGTAAGGCCTTAAAAATTAACCAGTTAGTTATCGGTTAATGAGTGTCGGGCTAGCGTAAGCTAAATTAACAGAAAATGACAGTTCACACGACATAGACTGAGGATTTTGTGTATGCGAGAAATGCCCAGATGTATAGCCAACCACATTTGCAAGAAGTATAAAAGGGGATTTATGGTTGTGCGTTGACCCTACGCATGTAGCCTACGCACGTCGCCTGTGCCGTTGTGAGCATTTTTACTTCTGCGGTGGTGTGTCTGTGCAGTGTTGCCAACTTAGCGACTTTCAGCTGCAGTCAGAGCAGGAGATGTTAACCCCTCCACGTCCAGACTGCAAGTGAATCGCGCATGCGCGGAACCACCGCTGGCTGATCCCGACCTGGGTCAGGGTGTTATGTAGCCTAAATGTAAAATTTTCTTTGTCTAATATAAATCACTGAAAGAAGGTTCATTTGCATTTCTAAACATATTCAGGGTGTTTTTTTGTCTCCCCCATGATGTTATTCCTCTCTCCTACAGCGTACATTACAATTACATGCATATGGACAAATTAGGTGATGACATCATTTGGCGACTTCTAGTGACTTTTAGGACAGCCAATAGCTGCTTTTCTCACTGAGGAGCTGGCAACAGTGTTAGTAGGGATGCACCGAATATTCGGTAACTGAATATATTCGGCCGAATATTGCAAAAAAAACACACATTCGGTATTCGGTGGAATAAGTTAAAAGCAAGGCCGAATAATAGCGGCGTGTTTTGATAACGCAATCAAACAGCGTGCCATGACGGGCGGAGTAAAATGTCTGCAGTGTGGCGATCCGTCCATCACCGCACTCGCATTTGCGACTAAAAATAGTTTTGAGCGAGCAAAATAGGCTTAAATCATTCAGCACGCTGTGCGAGCAGCCTACAGATTTCAACCACTCGCAGAAACGATAGGCGAATCCCACCGGTTGTGGGTTGAACGGGGGTCACAGACACAGACAGTAATGTATTCCTGTCAAATACGGCGGCCATCGGCTTACCGGCGGCGACGGAGAAGTCGGCTCCAATAATATCCTCTTCTTGGCGTCATGACTGCCCAGTAGTACCTGAACAGCCGAGCCAGCCGAACACAGTCCACAAACTTCACCGCACTTTAGGGACTGTTCTTTACTTGTCAGGGGAGGAGGGTGGCTGGTTGATTCTTATTTTATTTATTTATTTTATTTTGATCCCCCCTTTGTTAATCACTTATTGATGCTGTTTTTGAAGTATGAATAAGTCAGTAAGTAATTTATTCCACTGAAATATCATTGATGTGTTATAGAAAAGTGATTTATCTTTTTATAAATGACAAAAGGCACATCTGCCTCATTTTCACTGTGGTTTCCTGATACTACTCAGAACCGTGATACTTTCATTGGTATCGTACAGTGGGTCCTAATTTTGATACTGTGACAACACTAATCTGAAGGGGGTTCATCGGCCAAGCGTTTAATATTATTCGGCTTCGGCCCCAGATTTTCATTTCGGTGCATCCCTAAATTTTAGACTGTTTTAGACGCGTGCGTAACAAAAGACGATGTCATTAGTTTCAATGGTAACTGGATTTATTACTTACAATCCGTGTGTAGTCCACTTTTCCTCTAATATTTTTGTTTTGATATCAGCTATGTCGCGTGTCCATATGATGGCAATAAAGTAAGCTGAGGTAAAATGGTTTAAAAACGCAGCAACCATGGCTCCAAATGGGAACAATTAGGGAGAGAAGTGCGCATAAGCTGGAAAATATTTTGTGTTTAAAATTTTCTGTAGCTTAGTAGCTACTGTATTTTAACATCAGTCATCATGGTGGTACTTGCAGAGCTTAATAAATTCTGAGGTGTTATGGAGTGTAAAAAGTTTGAGAACTACTGCATTATAACATTGATAACTAAGACAAGAAAGGATACCATGTCATTTAAATGAGAATGTCCTGCTGGGTAAAAGAAGAGTTCATGCTCCTTGTTTGAATGAATCATGACAGTGATCCCACTCTATCCATCACTCAGTTGTGAAATGAAAACCAAACAGTGATGTGGACAGAGGAGTATACAAGTCAGGCATTAAGAGAAAATGAGAAAAGGAAGATTTCCTTTCTTTTTAATTTTGCATTACAAAAGTTAAAATGTTGAGAATAAAAATAAACTTTTAATATTAGTGCCAGGCATAAAAAAAAATAAGTCAGAGGAGGAAGAATATTTAATTAGCATTCGATAATGAAGTTTAAATGTCAAGACTGAACTTGACATTTTAAGATTAAAGTCAGACTTTTGAGAATAAACTCATAGCGATCATTGTGCTGGCTGAACAGTGGGAGCCTTTACTAGACTGCGTACATACCTCTTCTATATGTACTACACACAGCCTTTTGCAGTGCAAGATCCACCAAGTCCACCTCACAAATGTTAGACTGGCTAAATATTCCTGGACAGGACTGATTGTTGCAATAGGTGTAAAAGTTCACCTGCTGACTATGTACACATGTTCCTGTCATGCCTTCAGTTTTGTTCTGCTATATTTCAAACAGTTAGTAATGAACTGGGTAAAACAGTAAACCTTGACCCCCCCTCACTGCGCTCTCGAAATCTCCTCCTCTAATATGCCCAAGACTGACCAACAAGTCCTTGCCTTTACCACCTTACTCGCAAGTAGACTCATTCTCCTAAAATGAACTCACCGCTCCCCTCCTTCTGCAGTGCATTAGACTTGAGAGGACCAGATTCTCTATTGACTCACTGACTATCAGTGAAGTAACAGGTAGGCTAAATAACTGAGCTGTCCAACCCTCTGGAGTGGGATCTATTGTATTACTTTGTATTTGAGATCAAATATATCCTCAATAGCAGCACATACATATTAAATATAAGTGCTACAAATACATCGGGATACAGATGAAAAACATAAAATGAGTTAAACTTTATTGTACTCTATGGTTACAAAAAGTTATGACAGTTTGTCTTTGCGCCACAGAGACTGAAGTTTGTCCCAAAACTTGCTGTGTTTATCCCCTACACCTTGATGAAGGGTGCCTTAGGCAGCTGTGAAGGTGATTACAAATGAGGTTACTCTCAGCGAAAGAGTAGGAGTAAGTAGGGACCAATTTTGGAAAGGCCCCAATGTCTCGCCCTGCAGGCAGTGAGAGAAGGACAGGGAGCAGCTAGGCTCCGTGCCGGGCTCTCTGTCCTTCCTCACGGCTGGAGCCATTAGCTTCTCTGGAGGGAAAATACGGTGCGGAGAGTCTGTGATCCACCAATGGAGACTAGCAGGGCATGCAAAACTAAAAAAGGTTACACAACCACACAGCCGGTGTGTCTCCCGGGCATTAGAAGCCAACTAGTGCTTTTTGGGGGAGTCGGGCTTGGTCAGACTCGAGCTCAGTATATGATGTTCGGACAGGCCGGGTTCGGGCTTCAACTCACACAGTTGGATCCTTGTAAATGTTTCGGCCGTTGAGAACTCTAATCACCACCACAGCCAAAAGCCATTACTTTGTCGGCCAAAACATAGCTTGAGTTGACAACAATACTCACTCAATGATCATCTGTCCTCTCAGCCCCAACGGCTTTGGTTGCTTTTGCCAGGTCTATTTTTTTTTTTTTTTTCCAGTTTATCTTTTTGATCCTGAGGAGGATCTTCAGTTATTTTCTCACCGGCCACAGTTAGCCCAACAACTATTGCTGATGTTTAAGTACTTCATTCAAACTCTACAGAAAGGAAATATAACTTAATGAAACCAGCAACTCTGGTTTGGTCAAAATAAATCCTTAATTCACTGAGTAAGATGTGAAACTTGATTTACATGCTGAAATTCCCCACTGTCCCTCAGCTGAGGGAGCAGCGGCTCTGCGGTGGGTCGAATAAACACTGTGCCTGAATATCCCAGCAGTCAGCTAATACACTGTAAAAAATGTCCTCGTCTATAATCCTCTGCAATCATAATAAATGATGCCACTTTGGTGAACACGCAGCTTGTTTGCAATGTGAGACAAAAGGGGAGATTTGCTCCTGGATGCACCTAGAGCACGCCCCTGGATACCCAGAGGTGGACAGTTTGGGAAATAACAGTGGGTTTTGAAGCAGCCCCCAGAGACACAGAGAGCAATATAAAAAACATGCTGTTTTATGTCACACTATACTTGTTTAGATTAATTTGTTTAGATTAAATTGATGTCTAGTAAAACTCATGTGATGTTGTTCAGGCATTGGAAATTTTTTATGTGATGATGAAATCACTTTGTTGTCTGGTGTTAGGCCAGCATAAATAGTTACTACAACAAAGACACTAGCGAGGCAAACCACTGTAACTCTTGTTTCTCTTGTATCTTTTTCCCTGTGTAGAGTCTGCAAGTCGAGGCTTTGTTTGACTTTAAACCTCAGGAGGAGGGCGAGCCGAGCTTCTCCGAGAGGAGAGATCATTCAGGTCCTGGAACAGAGTGATGCCAACTGGTGGAAAGGGAACTGCAATGGACAGATCGGCCTGTTCCCCGCCAATTTTGTGACACCAGTCAAAAAGTAACCCTACCTGGTGGAATGAAAAGCAAAAGAGAGATGTCTTGATGTCCACACACCAGAGCTGAGCAGAGCGGGCGGGCGAGCTGCAGCAATTTTAAAAGTGGGGTATGCAGATGTAAGAATTAATGTGGTTGTGTTAAACTTATTTTTTGTGCCAAGGAAACACTTCTGTTTGATCATACGTCTCATTTGATTTGGTAGAGAACATTTAATACTACAGTTTATATGTACATTTTCAACAGAAATTTCATTTTGCTTTTCATATTTTCAACCAAATGACAGCAGTGCAGTCACTGTCCATGAAAATCTCATGTTTCTAAATGCGTTTTCGGATATCAAATGTTGCAATATTCAGGGACGATAAGATGATGATTAACTGTGCAGTGCAGTGCAAAACATGTTGCTCCAAAGGGATTACTTGGTAAATACACGCAAGGATTTTAATTTATTTCATATACTATGTGTGTGCATGGCGGGGTACGATCAGAGGTGAGTCTTTATTTTTACTGATACCCATTTTTATCCAGCATAAAAGAAAGTACAAAGCCATAAAGGCAGTAGGTAAATAGGTATTTCATCCTCTAATCATTTACAACAGAAGCAGAGTGCCTCACTTAATGTTAACATTAAAGAACGGTACTGTTGCAGCATGCAGGGATGCAGTTTCATAAAGCCATGTTGGGTCTGGGGAAAGACTGATAAGATGAAGACACAGTGGTGTGGAACGTTCGTCTGTTTGCAGCATTAAAGACTGTAAATTGATCCAGTCTTTTCTTCTACCTTGGATAATCTCTGTCCTTGTGCTGAGAGGAAGTTGATTTGGCCACATGCTGTTGGATGATGCGCAGTAAACACTGTTTCAACTGATAAGGATAATAGGAGAGAGGGAGAGAGCTGATGTGTGATATCTAGATTTGAAGTCATCAATTATTTCATTGACCTGAACAGTGGGATGCTTGACTAATTTCAAACATGTCGAGGCCCTAATGTCTCGCCTGAGTTAAAACTGACAATCTCTCTTTGAAGCAAATCATGAGATGAAATAATCTTTTCTAGTGATCAGTTGACACACATGTCTGAGACTCATTTTCTTTCCAGTTAGTCTTTCATGCAAAAACCTTATATTTATTTCACAGCAGTGAATTATTATATGTAATTCTCCCGCTGTCATGAAATTCCTGGATATAGTTTGGAAACGTTTTCAATATATGTTGTTTTGACTGTTGTTTAAACTGTGTTTGGAATCCTAATTTTCCATTTCATTTTGCACTGTGTGACTCCTGAAATGTCACTAGTAGAGTGTAATGGCCAATTCCATGGTCCCTTTTGGGGGAAAGAAATCACACAAGGAGAGAAACAGTCTTCATTTTTGTACAGTGGCAGGAAATGGAGACCCGTTGTCCATCTTTATATACAGTCATTGTGCCACACAGTCACACAGTATAGCAGCATCCAACTCTTGTCTCCAAATAAGAAAAGGTTGTTTATTTACAGACAACACTCAGCCTAATGATATCTTGTGATTCAAGCAAATATACACATTCAATTAAATCACCAGGTATCATGTATATGAAATAAATATTTGTTTGGTCAGTCATTTATTTGACAGGGGAAGACTGACGGAATATGAGGGTGACCAACCTTAATCTATTATGGTATCACAAATGATCAGATTCAGGCAAAGTTACAAAACGATTATTATACTTAACTATAAAGCCAGCCATTTGTTTAACAAGAAACATGCATACAAACTTGTCAAAATTATGATGCAATCACATCAGGTGCACTGACATCTACAGGATCTTTGGTTTCCCCCCAAAAGGGGCGTGGCCTTGATGTTTTGCAAAGTACCAGTCTGGTCTATTGACTTATGCAGCTAGTTGGTGGCAAGAATACCTAACGAGTGTGTAAAGGTAGCAAGTGCTGGCAGTTTGCCTATGTGCACATGCCTGGGATAGGAAGTGCATGTTTAATTATGTATGGCGGCTGTACCGCTATATAGGCCCACACATTTAAAACTAGTGAAAGTTCTGGAAATGGGGTCAAATGTTATGGAAAAGTTTTGAAAATTCATTGGTAAAAAAAAACCCTGGTGATTTTGTGTGAGATTTACAGAGGTGGTATTGATGTGTATGGATGGTAAGATGTACCATTTCCTTGTTTGTGTCAGAGTAAAACAATAAAATGTGTTTGAACAGCCTTTCATCACAGCCTTGGTGCACTGTTTATCATTAAACTCCATAAAAGGTCCTTGGTCTTTGTACCAAACTTCCACCCACATGTCCCCTTATAAATGACAACTTTAACACATTTCTTTCAGGACTGAAGTTTATACTTTGGTAATGAGCCATGAGCCTCCCACAACTTTATTAACTGGCTTCTGAAAAGCAGCTCAAAACTGAATTCTCTGAGCAGAACAAAAGAAACTAACAGTCGCAATCAGGGATAAAAACAAGTGCTGAGGAAGAAACTTTGTGCTACAAATCTTATATAAATGTGGCACGCAAGTGAACATTTTGTCATCACATGCTTCAAATCAAGACTTAATGGGCCTCTGGAGGCCCCATTTCCAACTTTTTTTTATTTATTTTTTTTTACTTGAAACATAAAACCAGTGTACCAGCAGCTGTTTGCACAGTGTGAATCCACATTTACCAAGCTGAGAGGATGGATAAAACGAGTTCTGGAAAAATACCTGATTATAAGCCTGATCACCCTTCTCAATTGCCTGTCTCATTTAATAGATTTGAGCTGAATCAACTCCATTAATGTGTCAGTCCTCAACACACAAGTATACATTTCAAAAGTTAGAGTGCTGAGGACCACTGTGAAAAGTTGTGACACACACACACAAAATGCTGAATTACTTTACTGTGACAACACTACACACTGATGATCCTCTCTGAGTTGTTAGCACCACCACCTGGCCACACAGTAAAAGGAGCTGTGAGATTCAGATTTGGAAGGTGCGCATCTTTAATTGGATCAAGTGCAGGCAGGCAGGCAGGCAGGCAGGCAGGCAGGCAATTATTTGCAGTACATTGTGGAGGGGAGGACTTTGCAGATGTAGAAACAGCAGCTAAAAGAGAAAGATGAGAAAGAGAGGCATCACCGTGTTGGCTGTGGGACCCCTCAGCCTCATACTCAGCCTTTAGCGACATGTCAGCTCTACGAGTGTAGGCTGTAAAATGCAACAAAAAGGTCCCTGAACCCTTTTTTAAACAGTGGCATCAAACACAGGAAGTCCCCTCAGGCCATTAATTGCTGATCTCTGAGTTCATTTGGAGATAAAGACTAAACTACTTCCAAATTAAAAAAAAAAAAAAACATTTAATGAAACCATGTTTAAAGATCATGTGCAACAGACCCACAGTGACTCACAACGTAGATGCCACAAGACTTCCTGTGCACACACAAAGAGCTGTTGCTTCAAAAGGTGGTTCACAGAGAGTGCAACAACCAGAAAACCAGTTAATACAAAGAGCTGACAAACTACGTCAAGGGTACCATCACATATGAGCAAATGCAGGCAAGTGACCATGCAATATCTATGCTGAACGTTGGCAGTGCCAGGTGTGACAGACACGAAAAAGCTGTGGCTAATGTTAGTTATTTTGCTAATAAATACGGCAATGTATGACATTATTGGTACATTACTAATTCTCTTATGTTCTATTTCTGTCTCCGACTCACTGGCAGTCAGGAAGCACCTCTCATGTGGGGCAGTTTGTGTTTTTCATGGCCAGTATCCTCTCTCCTAAACACTTAGACCTACGTCTTTGCTATTAGTGGCTGCGACTTTGCCAGTCAAGTTTCACCAAAGTTGAAGATGCGAATATGCGAATTTCGTTTGCCACCAGAAGTGAATGTTTTAATTGGCCCTAATTTTTACCTGCTACAAGACTCTGTCTCTGCAGCAGGTTGCTTCCAGCTTCACTGTGTGTGTATTAAGTTTTGCGAAGTGATAATACAGTTGGTTATTGAGGGGTTGGAAGGGTATGGACTATATTAACTGATACTGAATTATTTAACTGGATCATTTTAACATCCGTTAAAAACACACATATGGCTGCTCTGCTGCTTCACATTGCCTCTGGTGCAATTAGGTATTCATTTTTACCATTTTTAGACATATTGTAGGCTCGTTTTTACACAGTCTTATATGGTTTTTACCTGTTGGAGGGCTGCAGAGCCAAGCACAGATGGGAGAAAATAGAGGAAATGAACTCCAGGCACTCATGTGTGGAGCAGGAACAAATGCACTTGAATTAAGTCAAAAAGTCTTTGTTATAAAAACATGGCTGCTTACATTAAAACACCGACCGCTTTCAACCTAGCATATTTACATGTATTATTGTACTATGTTTATTAATATGTACTGTCCCTACCTTAAATAAATAAATTGTAATTGTAATTGTAACCTTAAGGTCTTTATCAGGGTGCAAAAGGGCGGACAGGAGCCAAGCCAACATTCTATAAATTTCATCAACCATAGTTTATTCGGGGACAATTGACTGAGCATTAAGCTCTTTTACAGCAATGCCCTGAGGTAACATTCAATGGGCTGGAAGGATACAAATATATAATTGCAATAACGTGATGAAAAAAGTCCATAAAAACAAAATAAGTAGCAGCAATGTCAATCTAGAATTATAAACAGCAATAAAAACAGTAAAAAGATGAAAAAGTTAAATAATTAAGAATGGAGTCTGCCATAAAGGACAGATACATAACAACAACAACAATAAAAACAATAATCATGTAGAAAATCATGTCTGTCAACTGTAAAACAACCATACCATCTAGCATACACTTGAAATGATCTACCAATAACTCTGTACTGATCTGAGGGGTTGCAAGGGATAAAAATTCCTATGATCGTGTGCGATGAGAGATGGATTTGATTTTTAGAAGGGTAACTTTTCAAGCAATGCCTTATAAACAAAAAGGAGACAATGTTTCTCCCTTCTTCAGTGAGTGAACACCATCCCACATTTTGATACAGCCCACAGTGGTGCGTTCTAAAACCATAAAACAGAGAACTGTGGTAGACTCTATCAAGTGATTTCAGTGTGGATTGAGCTGCATGCATATACAAAATATCACCATAATCTAAGACTGACGTGATAGTTGATTGAATAATTGTCCTTGTATCTCTAAAGAGAAACATGACCTCGATCTGTACAACTCATCCAATACAATTTTCACTTTCTTTTGAGCTCAACCAAGTGTTTTAAATGAAAGCTTGTCATCTAGTCAGATGCCAAGGTATTTGTAATCTGTAACACGTTCAATGTTTGTGCCATTAAGCGAACGGATGCAAAAAGCGCCAAGATCACACTTCCTTGACCTTGTGAATAACATGAATGAAGTTTTGGTTTCATTTGAAATCAGTCTTGATGTTTTATGGATATCTGCACGCAGTCAAATGCACATTGAAGGTTTGATACAGCGTCCTATATTGATGGTACACAAGCATAAAGAATCATGTCAACTACATAAAAATGCGCTTTACAGTTTTCTGCAGAGGCACAGATATCATTGATATACAAAGTGAACAACAATGGGCCTAAAATTGACCCTTGTGGCACACCACTTTTTAATCTTAAAAACTCTGAATAAAGTCCTGCAGCATTTATACACTGGGTTCTATCAGTGAGGTAGTCCTGAAATAATTTAAAGGATGCTTCATCAAAACCCTGCAAGGCCAATTTATCCAGAAGCAGTATGTGATAGACAGTATCAAAAGCCTTTGACAAGTCTATAAATAGGGCTGCAGAGTGCCTCCTATGATCTAGGGCTGACATTATATCATTTAGAACCACAGTTGCTGCTGTAATGGTGCTATGGCCGGATCTAAACCCAGACTGACAGGGACTTAAAATAGCATTTGCAGACAGAAAAATACAGAACTGTTCGTTTACAAAAGATTCCAACATTTTAGCTAGGAATGATATTTTTGGGATAGGCCTATAGCTGAGATAGGCCTATAACTTGGTAGGGGGTGTCACCCAATCCCGATTAATAAGTGAATGCAGGTGGGTGTCAGCAATGGATCACAATGAGAGGCCATTTTGAAAGTGAAACACCTCCACAATTGTTCAGAAAGAAAACAAAAAAAAAAACATCCTGCACAAAATGAGAAATTACCAAACAACCCAGTCAAAACCAGTCTGTGTTTTAATGTAAGCAGCCATGTTTTTTGAATAAAGGCTTTTTAACTTAATGCAAGTGCATTTGTCCCTGCTCCACACGATTGCCTGAAATTAATTTTGAGTGCTGACCCTTTTCTTCAAGAGCACCTGGGTTTTTTCTTGAGTTTCATATGATGAAGGCAGTTCTTGAGCACACCACAACCTCGTACTCCAAAGTGCAAAAATAGAGTTGAGCAGTGAGGAAGCGCTGCTTCCATGTTCAGTGTAGCTGCTTAGGTTGATTATAATGGTTGCAGTCTGCTGTGGGCATGCTGAAGCTGACCTGTTGTGCCCATTAAGTTTAAGTGAAACACTGGCTTGCATTGAGTCGGGAAAAAGGCATGAAACATAAGAACATGGAAAATGTATCAATAGCATGGCATCACATGGCAAACCTGGAAGTTGTAACCTTTTTCCTGGGGGCTTGGTCGAAAGGCAAAAGTGTTCTGTGTGCTTGAACATGTGGAGAAAAGCCTGCAGTCAGACAGATGTGCAATAAGACATGATAACCATTCAGATGGGGATAAAGGTGCACACACAGTCTCTCCTCAAATGCATTCTTTATGTGCTTTTCATTATGCTAACGTGTCTCCTCACTTACTTCACTCGCATCTCTCCCTTGCATCTTAGCTCCTCCCAGTGAGCATGTGGGAGAGAGATGCAGAGTTGAGACGTGTAGGATACACCTGTGTTTCCTGGCTCTAAGGTCCTCCAGAAGCCTCCTCTCTCCTTGCTCCTTGTCTTCTCTAGGTGCATTTAAGAGGTTGGAAGATTCTCTATGGTGGCGGAACCGGGAATGCTTTTCAGATCACGGGAGGAGAGAGGACCCGAGGAAGCATAAGTTAGCATAATAAAAAGCATCCATGGTGTTGCACTTGGTTGTGGAGTATGCCTCAGCCAGGATTCCTACAGGAAGCATTTAACAAAACCACAACAGGACAATGACCATGGATAGAGATAGAACTGGATCCACTATAGCGACAGCTACTGAAATAAAGGGTAACTTATGTCCTTCACAGCTTGAAAAGCCAAGCAGAGGATGTAGCAGATGAAGCTTTGAAACTCTGAAAAAGCTCAGGAGATGACTTCAATCTCTCCAATCTTTCCCTTTTATGCACTAAACCCTGAGGTGTTGGCCCATGACTGGATAAAACAGAAAAGCAGTGAGAGGATGTGCACGTCTGTGCCAAGGGAGCTGCCAGAGCTGGCTCTACAATAACTGTATCGGTGTTGGAAATCATGGCGTGTTTATGTGCTTTGAAGCCCGGAGGAGAGCAGGGGAGAGGACCTTGCACGAATCAGTCGCAGTCGTGGGGATTCTAAACAAAGGCAAAGAGAGTGTTTATTGAGAGATGTGGTTACATGAGACAGAGATGCTGCTTTGCTCGTCAAAAATATTAGAGACAGGAGGGGATTCTGACATGTAGTGTGTACTAGAAACAGAATACGGCGGATGTGTGTGTTAAGAGAGAGACAGCTTTAAACTGACTCAGTGGAGAGCATCGCACTGCTGTGACTGGTGTGTTACAGCACATCATTTGTTCAGACAAGAATTGACAGAAGGAAAGTCGTCGTGTTACTCCAAACATCCCTCATATTATGTCATTTTGACCTCTTTTTACAGAGAATAGGAGATATATTGGATCAGGCCTTGACTGCAAAACCTCAAGGAGTGGGCTGTGTAGATGTGGAAGCAGCATTAGGAGGCAAGGAAGCAGGCTGAGGCACAGTGACAGCAGTGGCTGTAGAGGACGTTGGCTTGGAGCAGGTGTCCCAGCAGTCATACTATTTGCCTGATGAATCCAGAAGGTTGGGATGGCACTTGGCTCTGGAAGTATTTTGCAACTCTGTCTTCAGACGCTCACTCAAGGTGAGCTAAAGGCTAACTGAGATGTCCCAGAGTCCCCCCCGCCCCAATGTCAAAACAATATCTGAACACTTGAAGCCATCTGTTATGATGGAGCCACCACAGCTGCTGCAGTCACATCTGCTAGCTCAGAAGGGAGCAGACTAGACTGAGCAATAGTGGGGATGAAAGCCACCTTTGGAGGAGTATATAACAGATAGCATCATACTTTTAAAGTTTAGACTATTATTCTTTTTTTTTTTTTTGTCTTTTTTTTTTTAAACACATGAACACAATCTATACTCAGAGAGCCCTCACTCTCTGCTAAACAGCCTTATCCTGCATCAGGAGAGAATACAGTTAAAGCAACCAAAGAGCTTCTAAAACAATGGCCAAACATCAAGGAAAAGAAAACAATTACTTTGTCCCAGAAAGGCCATTAAGTATGTATGATTGGTAAAAGTAAAATAAATAAAATAGAGGGGGAATTCATTGTAACTGGCGGGTTTCTCCAAATGTTATTTTACTGTATTATATTTCTTAACGACAGCCTTTATCTCAAAGTTCATCCTTAAATGAAATTCTGATTAAAGTATAACAAGTCTTTCTCAGTCTCAGGACAATGTACTTATACCTTTAACTGCATTAATAAAAAAAAATGTAATATTCCAAAAACAAGATCAAGCCCTGACAGATGTACAACTGTATGTTAACATCCATGAGCACCTGCAGAGGAGGAAAAATTAGTGTGATTTTATAAAGTAATTAGAGACAGTGAGACAGATAGAAACTTTTTTTTTTTTTTTTTAAATAGGTGAATGAGGAGATAATCACAAGGTGTAGGGACACAGGTGAGCAAAGATGTCTCCTCTTTAGTATCCGTCAAATTAGTGTTTCTTCTGAATGTACCTTATAAACACATCTGGGCTGTGTTAACCAGATCCTTTTAGGATAAGGTACACATGGTAAAATACAGATGCATAAAGCTGTGAGCTAATGCCTGACCAACATGTGCACCAAACATGCATGTATGGAGCTAGCCACCTTGTAAATGTTTAATATTCGCAGTTTATACTACATTTATGTTTTATTCACTGTCTGTTTTCTTTACCAAAACCTGAGAAAAATATCTGGATCTTAAGATTTTGAAATCAAGCAAAAACAGAGAGGTTAAATGGTAGCAGACTGAAGAGACAGAGGGATGTTCAGTAATGCTTGTAGTCTAATTGTGTGTGCCACCTTAAAATTAATGGAAAACGAAACGTAGCTATTTAAGAATAACTAACATAGAAATAAGATATTGTCAAAAAACATAGGTATTGTTTATATTGTCACGTCGTCAATCACTCGAAATATTTCAATGGGAAGGCTCACCGAACAGGCACGTAATGAGTCCCATTTGTCCAACAGAACCTGAAGGCAGCAGCAGTCACGCGTTGTTTGCCTTCTCAAAGTGCAAATATGGCGGACGATGGAGAATCGCTGGAGTCCTGGCTTAGTAAGTACATGCTTAAACTCCCTTTTCACGTCGTTTATTCGTCTCAAAGGTGCGCAGCAATGTGCTGTACAACCGTAAGTGTCTGAAACAATAATGCGACTCGCATGACATCACTGTAACTGAAAAGTATCGTGCTAATTCGTCTGTGTTGTTGCTAACACAGACAGCTGCTGCTGGCAACTCATTGACGTCGCTAGCTAAAACCAGCTTTGATGTTGGCTTTAAACTGGAGTCCTGGAGTCAGTGTGTGTGGACAGGCTTGCTTCAATGTGATTATTCTGTTGGTGACCCACTGTAATTACGCCTTTGCAGTTGTTCCCTGGTTTTTAAGACTGCTGTTGTAAACAGCTCCAGGCGGTGACTTATCCAAGTTCAAACAGGTCTTGCAGAAGCAAACTGGATCTGTGAACTGTCCGGGGGCTATTAAAGAGAGGAGACATAACACAAGATATCCTGAAAGGTCCAGGTTGTGTGGGAGCTAGTCTCGGAGGGAATATAGCTGCATACTCGTAGGTTGCCTTAAATGTTGTTGCTATATCACAAAGCTCCAGCCTTCATCAGCTCTCCAGTGACATGATAATAATTTAACCATAGATGTACCTATTGATAAGCTTTGCTAAATGTGTTATAAGGGCATGAGAGATCATATCCTCCTTTTCCCCCTCAGACAAAGCCACCAACCCCTCCAACAGACAGGAAGACTGGGAGTATATAATGGGATTCTGTGACCAAATCAATAAGGAGCTAGAAGGGTATGGTCACAGTCATTCACTAACCTAATCACGCCCATCTAATAGTGCTCATGTGTGTCCTCATTGTGCAAAACACGTGGAGCTTATTGTAAAGGTTGTTGTAACACAGACTCTGGGTGGCTTGTGTTATTAAGTCTGCATTGGATTGTGACTTTCTGTCTTATTTTCCAGCCCACAAATATCCGTTAGACTGTTGGCTCACAAGATCCAGTCCCCTCAGGAATGGGAGGCGATGCAAGCATTAATGGTGTGTAGTGTTATCACTTCACTGTCTTTTTCATTTTGACATCCTTCAGCAAAAAGTGGAAGACAATATCTGAGGTTGTTTTCCCTTTTTCAGGTTCTTGAGGCGTGTATGAAGAATTGCGGGCGACGGTTTCACAATGAAGTTGGGAAATTTAGGTTTTTAAATGAATTAATTAAAGTGGTTTCACCTAAGGTAGGTTACATAAATGTTTGAACCTCTCATGGGGATATGTGTACTTGAATTTAAGTTTGATGTCATTTTAAGCTGTGCGCCTATCATTTTTCAGTATCTAGGAGACAAAGTGTCAGAAAAAGTGAAGACTAAAGTGATTGAGATGCTGTACAGTTGGACTGTGTCTCTACCAGATGAAGCAAAGATATTTGAAGCATATGAGATGCTGAAGTCACAGGGTGAGATATCAGCCACTTAAAACTCTAAAAAAAATAACACAGTAAAACAATATGGTGGCATAACAGTGATATCTAAAAATAATTCCCCGAATAGTTGGTTGTAATTGTGTTGTGCTTTGGACTTTGATGTCCCGTAGCTGTCATTTTTAGACTAAAATAGCTTTCCGTTTTCATTTTTATTTTAGGTATCGTTGTAACTGACCCAGAAATCCCTCTCGATGCTACATTAATACCATCGCCCTCTCCACGACCCAAGAATCCTGTGTTTGATGACGAGAAGAAGAGCAAGGTAAGAAGAATTATTTTGGGATGTGAACACTGCGGCTCACTCACTGCATGTAGCTTTCTCTTTCTCTTCTTTTATCTCTGTTACAGAGACAGATTCAGTTTAGTGTATTGCTGCTGGCACAGCGTAGATCATTTGGTACCTCTGTAGTTTAAGTGTTTGAGTGCTTACATACTTAGCTGCCACATTCAGACCCTCCTTGCCATAGAATACTAAATAAATAGAGGAAATGGCCTAATTTGCTTTCTTGCTAAGAGCTGGGTGAGAAGATGGATACCACCCTCAAATCAGTTCATTAAATGTGAAGGTAAAGGCAGGAGATGGCAGATCCATGTCGTTACTGCCCAAAACCAAGTAATGGTCCAACAAGTAACTCCCCTTAAAACCACAATGTGTCATTTTAATTTCAGTTTTTGTATGGATGAAAAACACAGGATATAACATGTTAATTAGTGAGCTTCAGCAGAGCTGGTTGACAGATCTTTTTTTCTTACTTTTGGACAGAGCAAGGCCAGCTGTTACCTGCTGTTTCAAGTCTTTATGCTACGCTAAGCTAACCATCTCCTGGCTGCAGCTTTTAATTTAACAGACAGATATGCGAGTCATATCAATCCTCCCTTCTGACTGTGGTACTGAGTGGCACTGTAGCACTCGCCAAGGTGTGTTTGAGAGGAAAAGAGAGACAGAGTGACAGAGAAAGGCGAAGAGAAGGTGGAAGGTGGACTATTGCAACCCCTCCAACCCAGGTTGTGGTTTGATGCACACATCACATGGCAGACTCCTCAGGTATTTGTCATGGTAAAAGATCTTGTAGAGTGTGACCTCCTGTTGCCTGTCGGTCATGTAGTGTGAGAACCACAATGACTGCAACACTCCCACATACAAACAGCAAGTGAACAGTGCTGTGATCTGATGACTCTGAATGTCATGCAGTGTGACCTTCTCTTAAAGGCTGTGGCATTCCACAGAAAAAAGGGTTGTATTTAATGTGCATATACGACACTGAAAGAAGTCTCGTGTATTTTTTTGCTCCAGTACCTCACTGGTTACTGAAACAGGTCATGAGTGCATGTTTACTTTTTGTTGACTGCAGTTGATCTATGGATGAGTTTTGTTTTTCTAGAGTCTGGGAGCTTGTATTACTTTGCTGCTTGTGTCTGGGTAATCTGTGGGAAATGTACTTGAGTGTTTACTCTCTCTGCAGAGATTGGCAGAGCTGCTGAAGAGCAAAAAGCCAGAAGATCTGCAAGAGGCCAATCGGCTCATCAAGAACATGGTCAAGGAGGTGTGTCAGTGTTTAGTAAAATGTTTTGATTGTGTTTTAGTTCAGTTCTGTTGGCTTTATAACCGAGTATTTAGAAGCCAGTTACTGTCTTCGTTTTAAGGTGTGTGTTTTTAAGATGTGTATTTGTACCGACACCCAAGGTTAATAAGTACTATTTCTACAAGTGTGACTCATTTTGTTTGGTTTTTTTTTTACCCAGGATGAGGTGAGAACACAGAAAGTGACAAAGCAAAAAAGCACACTGGAGGCAGTCAACAACAGCGTGAAACTCCTTAATGAGATGCTCGCTCACTTCAGCCCGGAAGACTCCACAGACGGAGACAAGGAGCTCATTAAGGTTTGTAAACAGGGCTCAGATGACCTTTTGAAACAAATTCAGTTCTTCCTTTTGCATTAATTGACCTTTTTGGAAACATTCTTATTTGATTTCAAACCATGGCTGTATAGCCCCAAAGCAGCCCAAAATCCTGTTAGAATTAAATTCTCAGGCAACAATGAAAACAGCCTCCTTCTCAGACAAACCAGTCCTTCATTAGATATAGACTTTCCTTCAGATTTCTCCATCATGTTAACATATATACAGTAAACAGCTATTCAAAGTTATTTATGTAAGAAAAAAAAAAAAAACATAATGTGTGTGAATCAGGGCTGCCCCTGACCAAAATGTTTCCTCGTTCACCAGTAGTCGTTAGCTCAAGCCATTAGTCAAATAATTGTTGCACATTTCTAATGTTAATTTAATTTTTTTAGAGGACATCAGAAAATGATTTGAGTTCCGGGGCTGAGAAAGAATGGTATGAGCTAGGGCATTAACAGAAAAGTCTATTTGTCGACGCGTCGACGTCAGTGGCACAAGTCGACAAGTCGTGTGTTTTTTTCCCTCTCTCTCTCTCTGTGTGCTTACACTGATACTTTATCCTTGACTAAGTGGACATACTCGGGCGTACTATAAGTGGAGCAGACTCCGCGAGGAATGTCCGCAGTCATTCGGGTCTCCATAGTCGAGCGCTCTTCCGCATTGTAGTTTCCTGTAAAAATGTCTGTGAAATATACCCCGATGTGAAAAATACATGCCGAGTGGTCACAGGTGCGCGGAGCGGAGTCCGCGGAGGTCTGTGCAGACTCAAAGCGGACGTCCGCAAGCCCTGTGCACGCAAAGCTCAGATTTTACGGCCGCGCTCGGCATGTATTTTTCACGAACATTTTTACAGGAAATTACGACGCGGAAGTGCGCTCGACTATGGAAGCCCGAATAACTGTGGACATTCCTCGCGGAGTCCGCTCCACTTATAGTACGCCCGAGTATGTTCGGGCCTTGAACTTTGCGCGCACAGGGCTTGCGGATGTCCGCAGAGTCCGTTCCGCATACGTTCTGCCCGAGTATGTTCGGGCCTTCACAGACACACATCACATGTGTGGAGATACTTCACTTGCCTCCGCTGTGTCAATGTGAAGATGTCATCAAATGACTTGTCGACTCGGACTTCGACTTTATTGACAAATAAGTCGAAGTTGTTAATGTCCTAGTATGAGCAACATTGTCAACACTGTGCTATATCTCAAAGAAATACAAAGCTGTAAAAATAAACCTATACATTTTACAAGTGCATGCACAAAGCGAGCTAGCTGTTAAAGGTCTAGTGTGTAGGATTTAGAGGGGTATATTGGCAGAACAGGAATATATAATTCATAACTGTTTTCCTTAATGTATAATCACCTGAATCCAAGATATGTTGTGTTTTCATTGCCTTAGATTCTAAGGCAATGAAAACACAACATATCTTGGATTCAGGTGATTGAAGAGGACCCTTGGCAAATGGCTCATTCTAAGGCTTAGAATGAGCCATTTGCCAAGGGTCCTCTTCCACAGAGTCTGCCATGATGTTTGTGCAGTAGCCCAGAATGGACAAACCAAACAGTGGCTCTAGACTAGGCCTGTTGCGATATGCGATAAGTCAGTTAATTGCACAGTAAATTAAAAGGGAGATGGTAACTTTTCCAGCCGCGATTAATTGCCACATTCATGCGTGTTTGTTTTCCTCGTCTCTCTCCATCAAAGAGACAGGACGACAAGAGCGTTCACTGCCGTGCATCGTCTGGCAGCCAGGTGAGTTGGTTCATTAGCGTAACGAACGGAGGGAAAACTCTTGTCATCGAGTGTCTTTGTCTCTGTGGGGAAGGCACACACACACACACACACACCACACACACACACAGTGCGATCTTCTTGAGGGGGAGACAAGGCGGAGAAAAAACAAGAGAGTTGAGCGTAAGAGAAAAACATGAAACTTGTTCCTAAACCAAGTGCCACGCTCCTGTGTGTAGTATTGAAGCATGTGTAGTAGAGTATTTTGGATTTAAACCAAATGACAGAGGGGAGCCCAGTAATTTGGACGAGCCAGTGTGCCGGGTTTGGTCTAAAACCAACAAAAAGAGCGAATATGACTAACTTAACTGCACACCTGACAGTGAGAGACTGACGATCTATTTTTTTGTATTTATTTATTTAGATATTTTTGCGTGTTATTTCGGATATTTAAATTTTCTTTTTTTGCATTTGTAAATATTCTTGTTAAATAAATGTTTATTTCTCTTTAAAATGGTGTACTTGCATGTTATGCCTTTATTATCATTATATAAGTTTAAAAAAAGCAAAATTACAACAATAATAAAAATAGTCTTAAAAGCACAATATTACGCAATATTTTTGCTTATCGCAATAATTTCTGATGCAATTAATCGCCCAGCAAAATTTGTTATCGTGACAGGCCTACTCTAGACAGGGACAATATTGCTTTTGCATTGGCCACAATGTGCGCTTGGCACATGGGAGAAGTTTCAGACGTTTGCAATCTGCAACCTCACCACTAGATGTCCCAAAATCCTACACACTAGACCTTTTAACGTGAACGTGGACGGCAAAAGCAGCAATGATTCTGATTGTGTCCGAACAACCAGCAAAGAGACTCAACATTTTGCTAATTTATTTCAATGCAGTATAACATACCACACCAATGAACTTCACACCAACACAATATTCTCATACTTACTAGCACAGGCAGCGTGACATCGAAGTGCAGCTCTGGCATGAAGATTGAGAGGGATTTGTTTTGTAACTAACCAACCAATTAAGAAATTTGGCTGACTAAAGCCTCACTTATGCTTTCGACACGGATGGTCACATGGACATCAGCTGATGAGGGACTGTGACAAGAAAACGTTTGCATCTTTAATACTTTGTGCAAATTCTCCTCACGGCAAACCAAAATTCTTCCAAACTGTAGGGGCCAGTGTTTAGAGAGCTCAAGTCAACAGCATGGATCTCTGTCCATCCTCATCTGGGTAGTTAGAAAATGTCAGATGTGCATGGGCAGGCGAAAAAACCTGCCTCACCGGACCCCTACAAAGGGCTGAGTCTGATGGTGTGATGTCACTTTGGCCGTGTGGACAGTCATGAACCTCAAGCATAAGACTCTTTTGACTAACAGTTTGGTCAGCTCTCAGGAGGCAGCCCTGGTAATAATGACATATTTAATATCATAGTTATAGGTGACATTTATCATGAATGAGTAATGTTTTTCTTTTTATGTCCTATGATCCAGCAGTTTCTGAATTGAGACACAAGATGTGAATATTTAGTGGTGTCTAAAATTCTTTTCTCAGGAGCTGTATGGTGATTGCGACAAGCTCAGGCAAACAGTGTTCCAGCTTGCAACAGAGACCGAGGATAATGACAGCAGCTTGGGTAAGACATCCGGTGATATGCCCCTGGTTACTCTGGTGGCGCACTCTCATTGTCCTTATATATGTATAAAAAGTTGTACATATGCATGACTCATGATTATGAAGGCCTTATGATGACGTAAGAACAACATCCTATCAGACCAGAATGACCACTCAATCACTTTATAAAAACCACTCGGCACACACAGTTCCTGAATTTAGAATGCATTGTTCTGTTGTTGTTTTTGAAGCATCAGCCCAGTCTAACCTTGTAAAATGCATTTATCAGGAGACATCCTGCAGGCCAGCGATGACCTCTCCCATGTCATTAATTCCTATAAGAAGATTGTGGAAGGACAGATCATTAATGGAGAGACTGAAGAGGCTCAGCAAATACAATCTTCAGTCAGACAAGGTACATTTTAACTGGTATAAGCACAGAATTGTATGTCCTCATTGTATGTTCAAGGCGTAGCAATAATAATTATGTCATTAGGCAGTGACATCTGACATATTTTCAAAAGAAGCTTCCATTTTGTGTGCATCACTACTCCTCATTGCAGACACCATGCAGTCACAATTACAGCCCATGGTCAGACAAACTTGACAAAATGCTGTCTGATCTGAACAGAAACAAAAACATTCTCAAGAGCATGTTGTATGGATATACTGACTGGTGTGTGTGTGTGTGTGTGTGTTTGGGTGAACTGTCCCCTTTAAACTTTGCAGATGGACAGACAGAAAATATTGCCTGTTTGAAATTGGATACACCTTTGTTTTCTCACTGCCAGTGTTTTCCTCCATCTGACAAGCACAGGTCACATGAACCAGTCAGAGATTCTTATTGACCTGGTGGGTCTGGACACTCAGAGCGTCTCTCTACCAGAGCATCAACCCCCGTCTTCTCTGTCTATTCCTGCTGACCTGCTGTGTGGGTCCGCTGTCCCTGACCCTCAGTCCCCGAGTCCCAGTGCACCATCTGCAGCACTCTCCCTGCTGGATGAAGAGCTACTATCTTTAGGTAACATCCAATATAGTATCTTTTATTTGTTGTTGTTGTTGTTGTTGTTTGTTTGTTTTTTCATGGCAATGCTGAACATTATAGGGACAGTTTCACTCAAAATCAAAAATATATATTTTTCATCTTACCTGTAGTGCCTGTATTTATCAATCTAGATTGTTTTGGTGTGGGTTGCTGAGTGGTGAAGGTATTGGCCGTAGAGATGTCTGCCTTCTCTCTAATATAATGGAACTACATAGATAGGGCTCGGCTTGTGGTGCTCAAAACAAAAAAACCTCCGAAAAAAACAAAACAATAGAAAGACTCAAGAGCAATGTCTCTTTCCAGAAATAATGACCTAGTTACTGGAGATAGTCCACAGACCTTGTTGTGTAGGCTACACCTGAGAACTGGATCACCATGCTCGTTTCCACAATCCATCCAGAGACATTGCTTTTGAGCGAGTTCAAATATATTCAAGAGAAGGCAGACATTAATATAGCCACATCTCTCACACTCAACAACTCGCAACGAAACAATATAGATTAATAAATAGCACTATGGGTTTGAGGTAAATATGTTTTTTTGTTTTTGGGGTGAACTGTCCCTTTAACTGCTTCTTTTTTCTTTTTTTTTAATGTATATATATATTGTTCTTGTTGACATATAAAGCCCCAAATCTAAAAAAGTTGGGAGGCTGTGGAAAACGTAATTAAAAACAGAACGCAATGATTTGCAAATGTTTCCTTTACCTATATTCATTGAATACAGTACAAAGACAAGATATTTTAATTTCAACAGATAAACTTTATTATTTAATGTAAATATACACTCATTCTGAATTTGATGCCTGCAACACGTTCCAAAAAAGTTGGGATAGGAGCACGTTTAACTCTGTGTGACCTCACCTTTTTTTTTTTTTTTTAACAGTGGTCAATAATTTTGGAGCTGAGGACATGAAATGTTTTAAAAGTTTTGAAAATGAAATTTGTTCACATACTTGCTTGATTTACGACTTAAGTTGCTCAACAGTCGGTCAGCTTGTTGTGTTTGGGAGACAGGACACCTGTATATGCCTTTCAGCATTCATGGTGCCTTCACAGATCTGCAAGTTACTCATAAGGCCATAGGCACTGATACACTCCCACACCTTCACAGACGCTGGCTTTGAACTTTGTGCTGGTAACAATCTGGATGCTCTTTTTTTTCTGTAGCCCAGAGGGACACGGTGTCCATATTTTTCAAAAACAGTCTGAAATGCTGATGCCTCAGACGCAGCACACTTTTTCACTCTGTCAGTGCATCTCAGGTGAGCTCGGACCCATAGGGGTCAGGATGTTTCTGGATGTTGTTGATGTATGGCTTTCACTTTGTATGGTAGAATCTTAAAGTGGTTTTTTAGATGCAGTGACAAACAGTGTTCAGGGACAATGTTTTTCCAATGTGTTCCCTAAACAGTCATGTTGATTTTTATGCAGTGCAGCCTGAGATGTCAAAGGTCATGATCATTCAATGTTGGGTTTCAGCCTTGCTCTTTACGTACAGAGTAGGTGGTGAAATTCCTACGTTTTTGTGCTCTTCTTACAGTCTCACGGTGACCATCCTTTCTTGAGACACCTGAGCATTTCAAGGATGCCACTTTCAAACCCAATAGTTACCAATTAACCTTTTTACCGGTTCCAGGTGTTTTTTTGAGCATTTTACAACTTTCCCAGTCTATTGTTGCTTCTCTCCCAACCTTTTTTGGAATGTGTTGCAAGCATCAAATTCAAGTGTATATTTCCAAAAAACAATAAATTGTATTTGTTTGAACATTAAATGTCAATCAGATATAGGTAAAAAAAGGAGAAGAGTTTAATCATTGCATTCTTTACTTTTTTTGATAACATTATACACAGCATCCCAACTTTTTTGGAATTGAGATTCTACATTTGATGTCTTTTGTCTTCATTTACAGGCCTCAACGATCCCGCTCCTGTTCCAAGTAAATCAACACATGTAAACCCAAGCAATCATTTGCCATCTTTACAGGTATTTAAATTAAGTGCAAATGTCTTTTTGAATGTCAAGTATTACCTCACTGGTAACGGGAGTGTTTTTTATTGCCATATATTCCAGGATTCCAGTCAAGATTTGGGTCTTTTTGACATCACTTTGGCTCCTGCGTTTTCCACATCTTCACTTCTTCCAGACGCCCTTTCTGTATCAGGTGCCCCAGATAATCCAGCCAAGTCTTCTACGACTGCCTCTGTCTTAATCTTCCCCGGCCCCATCTTTTCCACACCTCCGGTTTCTACAGTATCTGTCTCAACGACGTCAGCCATATTCCCGCAGCCCCTCAGCTCAGTATTGACCACCATGGCCCCAGCTGCTCTTCCTCAGTCATTCAGCATGGCCTCGCCTGCTATCTCAGCCACCCCTGTCACTCCACAACAGGTCTCCACTGGAGTGTCCCACATGACTTCAACTTCTCTCAGTCACAACCTCCAAGACCTTGCCTTGCTGGATTTGGGGAGTCCTAAAAAGTGAGTAGTGTCATGAGGTAGAACTGGGGGAGGGAGCATTGGTCAGCATCAACCTGTCGATCTGTCACACGTTATAACTCGGATGCTGGATCATATTTTTGAAAATCTTTTTAAAATTGCACTTTTTGGTCTGTTGCCTTTGCTCAACACTTAAATTTAAAAGCACTTCTGTCCACTGAAATGCTCAACAGTGTTTTCTCCATTCACATATGAGGTTTCAAGTGCATCTTCACCGCTAGTTTCCAAATGGTAGTGACTCCATTAGTCTTTGATACAGAGTGATCTGTGGATGATCCTGCAGCCACTTGAAGGGCAGCGTTTTAAGCACAGTAACCAAGCAACGTCGCTGTTTGTGGATAGAAAAATGCTTTGCTGAATGTTTTGAGAATACTGTCCAAATTAGATTTCAAAGCATAAGAGTACTCTGTATCTCATCAGTTTAATTAAAATTCAAAGACTATTTGTGACTGATCATTGTAAAGTGCTGGTTAAGTGTCTAGCAGCCGCTTGTTCAAATGTCAGGTGGTTGAGATTTGATTTTGTGTTGATGTAAGGCCAAGAGCCTTGCATTTCATTTGCGATCACTAAACCTGACTGCAAAGTGAATGTTTGGAAATTTTAGATTGCATTTATTTCATGTTGCTTCTGTTGTCTTGTTATTATAGTTTGTCAGTGATCATGTCTGTTATCATACACTGTCTTTGACAAAGACTCTTTAATTATTCACACACAGTATACCAGGTGGGGTTGACTCTGGCAGCTGTCTGGTCAAGAGTGAGGATCTGCTAGCTCCTCCTGCCCACTCTGTCGGTCTCGAGGTCACCTCCACCACTTCCACCTCACTTCTCCTCGGAGGGACACAAGGAGGGTCGACTCCCCCACCTGCCAAGGGTCAGGCAGATGACAGCCCTCTGTTACGCTCTCTGTCCCCCATCCTCCCTCCGAGCCAGGCCAGTCCAGGCAAGGGACAAGAAGTGTCCCTGGCCAATGTCTTTGTTCCTTTGGATGCCATCAAGCCAAGTGAGTTTCATAAAATAGAGTCTATGTTTTTGTATGTGTGTGTGGGTATGTATTTTGAGTATTTCAATTGATTTGGTGGCCTCTTTATATATTTATGGAGCAGAGGGTTGACAGAAAGTTATTTGAGATTGACAAGGACATCACACTGAGCCAAAAGTCTCGTTTGGTAGACTTGCCTCTGTGATGAATAAACATCAGTTTGACTCGAACTTTGTCCATTATGTTTGAAATTAATTTTTCATTGAAAAGGCAAAAGGTTTTTACAAGGTTGCAAGAGCCCCATGGATGCATTTAGTAGTGGAGCAGGGCAGACATACTGTTGAGGACATAGAGACCCTGTTGGTTTTAAAATGTCTTCCAGTGATCTCCAGGGTGTCGTGCTGACCGCTTGTGTTCAGATTTTTTTACAGCATATGTCACCTCTGCTAGAGGGTCATGGGCCCTGCACACAGTCATTACGTCCACACTCTCGCCAATCACATTAGTGGTTGTCTCAGTACAGCTGGAGATATCACTGTCACCTTTTCAATGTGTCTCCTTCCATATGGCAAAACGATAGACGGTCACTCAACACTTTGCCCAACTTGTCATAAAAGTTATAGAGAGTTGGCTGTCGCTGTCACCAAAACAACAACCACGTCCTGCATTTATGATGCATTTTCCTGTTACCTCCTTGTTGGGGACGCTTCAGGATGCATCAAAACGCATTAGCCTTTACACTACAACAGATATGTAGACAAATGTTCCGATGACCACCTTGGCAAATTGTTAAAGTGCATCTTGGTGGTGGTTTATACTTGTATTTGGTGCTGTCCACATAATCCAGTCCCCTAAAATGCATTTTAATCTCTTTTGCCAAGAATCTAATATAGGAGATTATATTCTCTGCACAGTTTACATAGTGTGTATACCAGGGGGATTGCCCAGGAGTTCAGTGCAATTCCACATGACAAATATTTAAACAGGAAAAGCCGCTGAAATTAAACATCTCCTTTACAAGAATGTCTTGGCCAAGACATGCAGCAGCACATTTTAACAAAGCATACCAAGAAATCGGTCAATATGTCCTGAGGCAAATAGTTAGTCAAAGCATCTACAACTTGATGCAACCTCCTTCAACTCCTTCTGCCTGTTTTTGAAAACGCTTAAAGAGGCCAGCTCCCCAGGACCCAAATCAGTCAGCAGCTTATTGCAAACTGAAAGTGGAATATGCTTATTTCTCAAAAGCTGAACATTGAATGCATTATTGGGATATTTTATCAGCCACAATCATTCTCCACAGCAGCATGCTGAAGTGACATTTTTGCCTGATCCCCTAGCCTGGATAGAATACCCTGTAGAGGAGATTCACAAAAGAGATTAAAGGTGTAATTTGTTAACATGCTCAGCAAGACTGAAAGTAAAAGCTAACCCCAGATTTTACTGTCATGTGTTGTTTCGCATCTTTTCAGCATGGTGTTTTTTGCATGTGTGCTGCTTACAGTCTGGCACCTGGTCACTACCTTCTTATAAAACCCTGAGGGCTGTGAGGTTCATGCTCAAAAAGTCCTGAGCATAGAAAATGACAAGAAAATCCAGGCAGAGGGCAGAACTTGTGCAGAAAAATACACCGCCACACACTTCTATTTTATGTTTGTACATAGACGCTATGGACCTTACGTTGTGTCCTTAATTATTAAGCAATTGTTATTATTACTACTAGTGGGTCATATTGAGAGGGATTACTTTAATACATTGTTTTTCGGAAAATCCTGCATAGTATATCTTTTAAAAAGCTCGAGGGGAGAGTTCTTGTTTCAGTAGTACAGATCATTTCAATAAACCGCAGCTGTTTTTCAGTGAAAAATAACACTTCCCTCCTTATTTGAGATTTACTAGTGGTTTGGAAAACTGAACTCTAGACATTACTGCCACTTAGTGGTGACAGAGGCAAACTGGATGAGACTGAAAAAGACACTGGGTGTTGATTTGGTCTTGTTTGTGAACACGTGTAGTTGTCAGAGCATGTGCGAAAGATAGGACATGTATCAAAATTTGATTTCAGTACAGAGTACATTGGGAGCAATAGGTGGTTGTGTATTTTTGAAGACTTCAGACTTGTTGTTACAAAGTTCCTCTTCCCCTTTGTGTGCTGTATTTTAGGTCAAGTGTGTCCTGTGACAGCATATGACAGAAACGGCGTCCGAGTTCTGCTGCATTTCGCCACCGACTGTCCGGCAGGCAGACCTGATGTACTTGTGATGGTGGCATCCATGCTTAACACAGCCCCGCTGCCTGTCAGGAACATTGCTCTGCAGGCTGCTGTGCCCAAGGTAAAACCTGCTGTGCTTCTCTGATATCACCCATTACTGCATCGGAAGCTACACAGTGTGCTTTTTTTTTTAAAAAGGTATTTACTTTGGCAGACTCTCCACTCATTAAATTAAATATTCGACTTCAAATAACATTTAAGTGGGCTGCCGCTTCTATTTAGTCAACGTGGATGTCTGTTCTGCCAATTCATTAGACGATGAAAGTGAGACTGCAAGCACCCTCGGGGACAGAGCTGGCTCCTTTTAACCCAATCCTTCCTCCTGCTGCCATCACTCAGGTCATGCTGCTTGCCAATCCTCTCAAGGTAAAGCTCAGCCCGGAGCTGTTTTGGTGTTCCTACATTTTTAATGCATTTAGTAATGTATAAATTAACACAACACTTTCTTTCTTACTTAAGCAGTGTTTCTATCAATGTTTGAAGTCACACAGTACAGCACAGCATCACTTCTTGCAGTCTCACGAGGATAATGATCTCTGACACTGACAATGCACTACATCATTTGTGTCCCAGCAAGCTGATGAAAACTGCCAAGCTGAGTGTGTTGCATATGTATGTGTTTTGCAGGAAAAGGTTCGGATGAGATACAAGCTGACATTCACACTGGGAGAGCAGCCACACACAGAAGTGGGGGAGGTGAATGAGTTCCCGCCTGCTGACAGATGGGGGGCTCTATAGCCGTGCACACCGACACTACAAGACTCCTTTAACAATTATTTGTCAGTGCAGCTCAGAGATCAAGAGAAAGGACAGTATTGGTAGACTTTTATGGAAACTTTGAAGAATATAACATAAAATTTGGTGGACCTTGAAGGAGTTTTTCTGCTTGAGATGGCCCACTGAAGTAGTCTAAGTCCCGTAGGGTGCATTCAACTTTAGTTTTATGACAGTGCCAGAGGAAGTTAGTGTGGTGCAGTAACAAATGATGTGAAGTGGTTGAATGTGGATGATGGTTATGTGGGAAAATCATTTGCTAATGTTAAATAATAACTTATCAGTTTTTTTACTATTATTATACTGTCCTCCAATGCCAGGCAGTTTTAATAAAGAGCGTATGAAGCCAGGGTCATATGACCATGTGACCACAACCTACATTTCATGTGATTTGCTGCCGACTATATATGATGACAGTGTTTGACACTAAGGGCATTGGACTGGAGCAGACAAGAGCCTCTCTGTTGCTAAATAAAAGGCACTCACACACTGGCTATGGAGGCAAATAAAAGACATATGTATTTGATATTTAACAGCTGTTAAATATGTAATGTTTATATTTAAACAACCGGAATTCATAGCGTTTGCATTTTACTTTTAATACCATTTAACTGAATTGATTTGTTCTGAAATCACTGCTTTGAAATTAAAATGTGAAATTTCTTGATTTTCAATTTCAATCTAAAAATTCAAGTTTAAAATTCTTAAACAGAAAAATCTGCCAAATTCAGATCTAAAAAAATTTCAGGTTAAATTTTTAGTAACATTCAGGCTACCCAGCCTGTTCTGACCAGGTTAGGGAACAATGTTGTTATTTTTAATTTTTCAACTTGAGTTTTTGGATCTGTCGAAAAAATATTCCTCTTTTGAAATTGCAAATTAAGACATTTCACATTTTAATTTCAAAGAGATAAATTAATAAATGATGAATTCAGATGTATGGTTATCAAAGTAAAATTCTGAAATGCTATTAATTCAGCGGCGTTTAAGTTTCAATATTATGTATTCAGTAACCTTTAAAATTCAAATACTAACATCTCTTATTTGCACCCATAATTGCTCAGTAAGAATTATTGACCTTGTTGACTTCTTTCACAGCTACTACTAAATACTTTCACTTGTCCTCTGAGTTCTATTGTAACACATAGCTCAGACTCTTGGTATGCTTTTTTTTTGTTTTTCAGTATTTATTGACATGAATGTATTATTTATTTTGGTTTTTGGGAAGAAGGTATCAGATCCGTTAATTTCCTGTTTGGTGTTTAAATCAGCCGTTGTTATCTTTCTGCACACTCTTATGATTCTTATGATTAGACTCTTACAGTATTGCAGTAAGATAGGCACAAATCAGTGCAGTGTCACCACATATTCAGACAGACACTGTAAAGTTACCAAATATGCAGACAGACATTTTATAATGTTACATTATGTAGCAACAGGGTGGATTCTGATGAATTACACATCCTGTTACCTGCCCAGACTGTGCACCCTGGATAGCATTTTAGTGTAAAGATGTAATAACTGCAGAATGAGACAGCAGCCTTGTGCCACAGACATTATCCCCATTTACTTGGTAGGTGCAACATGAGCGGATAAGGGCAAAGATCACAATAAGTCAATATGATTTAGGATCAGCTGACCAGCTGATATTTAATCTCCAGGAGACAGAAAGTATTATTGTTGGACTTGAATTAAATGCCATGCACAGCTTTGCCCTCGCTCTTGCTGTTGGACAGTGTTGCAGACATCAGGTTAGTAGGGGTAAAGATATTTACCCTGGGTCAACAGTAAACGTTTAGCTTGTGTCTGAGTTTCCTATGTCAAACTAGGAAAACACTACTTCCACAAAATCTTGAGAAAATACTGTATATCAATAGTAAAAACTTGATGGTTGATTCAAAGCATTAGGCTTACCATGTCTTCATCAAAAACTGTGACTTCTTTATTTGTCTTTCTGGGGCTATTAGTGCTATATATGAGAATCTCTACATATTTCTTATAAAACTATTTATTTGTCTTAGATTGTTAAATGAAGTTGTCATTGTATATTTTTTGAAAAGCTATTTCTGTGCATGGAAAAATAAAGAATGAGGTTGATCTATTTGTATTACAATTTCCACATATTTTGCCTTCTTATTTAGTGTTGAAGGACCAGTAATAGTGTGGTAGTGTAGCATATTAACCACAATATCGTCGAGGTGCATTTTCATTTCAAAGTAGCAATACCATCGTATAAAAATAATCAATTACATGTAGAAGCACCAAGGAAACAAAGTATTAAAAGTAAAGTATTGATGCAGCAGAACCATCCCTGTCTTTATTATATACTAATGGATTATTATTGCTAATGCAATACCATGTGAGCTGCATATTAATGTTGTGGCTAGTCAAGTTGTAGCTAATTGTGATACCTAAACTGGCAGTGGTGGAATGTAACTAACTAGCACTTATGTACAAATTTGAGGTACTTCTACTTTACTTGAGACTTTTCATGCCACTTAATAGTTATACTCCACTGCACTGTAGAGGGAAATGTACTTTTTATTTTAGTAGCTATATTTAAATTAAAGTTTTAGTCACTAGTTACTTTACAAATAGGATTTTTGCATGAAAAACATAAGAACAGTTTATAAAATATACTGTTTTGTTGGGGTTATTATTTTTTAGTAACTTTGAGTTTTGGTGGTGGATTTTTTTCTTTTATAGATTTTTCTGGATTGAGTGCTTTTAATACTTTAAGTACTTTTTCCTGATTATACTTAGGTAACATTTTCAATGCAGGACTTTTACTTGTAACAGAGTACTTTTACAGATTGGTAGCCTATTAGTACTTAAATTAAGTAAAGGCTCAGAATACTTCCTCCACCTCTGATCACTGGATTGCTCATTTTAGTATTGTGTATAAAATGTGAATCTGAAAAGTAACCAGTAACTATAACTATCACATAGGTGTAGTGGAGTAGAAGTATAAAGTAATATAAAAGTGATGCACTCATTTGAAGTAAGTATCTCAAAGTACCTACACTGTCAGACAATTACTCACGAAACCAACTTGCAAATGCTTAAATTTAGTTACTGTGTGTTGAAGAATATTCATATGTATTGTCTTGAAGGGTTCATGCAGAGCAACTGAGTGTGTGTCTCATAGCGAGAGCCCTGTGTTGAGCCGGCGCGCGCAGCGGTGTGCTCTCCTGCCCACGCAAAGTGGCGCGCCAGAGACAGCGCAGCCGCAGCAGAACAGGCGCAGACTACAGACGCAGCAGCAGCCATGGCAGACGAAAAACCCAAGGTGAGGAGCGGATTGTGTATGGAGTTTTTCTGTACAGCGTGTACCCAATCCGTGCCTGATAATCGTGCTGATATCACCGTGAAAGGCCGCCCGTGAGACCAATTCGTCCACGGTGGCGTTATGACAAAGAAGGATACAAACCAGAGTTACCGCGTTAGCTAGCTAGCTAGCTAGCAAGCGAGCTAAGTTAGCATAATAAGCTAACACGGCTAATGCGCCTGAGACCCGGGCGGTATGAAAGAAATGATAATTGCCAGTCTTTTAAAACGCATTTAATCCACACCTCTTAAATGCCGCTGTTAGTATCCGTGATATGCATGTAACACGTAGCAATATACATGTTGCATATCAATATAACGTCAGTCAGAACCGAAGAAAAGTGAGTAACGTTTAGCTGTTAGCAGTGTGCAGCGGTAACGGGCCTAAAGTAATTGTTTGAGCACAGACCGTTAACTGTTGACGGGTCTTATGTGACACAGTCGTGCTCATCGCCAGCACACGTCCGAGTGTCTCGGGATAAGTAACGTTAACGTCAGTATTTTTTCGATAGGTGCGAGTTGTTGTTCCTGTTCTGACGAAGTTAGGCCGTTGAGCTGTATTACAAGTTGTAGGCCATTGTCAGCTGAATTGCTTGATGCTAATGCTAAATGCTAACATTGAAGTTAACGATGTTGCTGCTTTTCTGTGCTCAGTAGCCTCTCCTCCGGTCTGTGCTTAAAGGTGCAGATGTCAGACAAATTTGGCCAAACGTGTGGCTCACACACGTGATGTGAGTAGTTTATATATACCCTCATCGTTAGTGTTTGCGGTACATAACGTTATTGTACATCATCCTTAAATAATGTCTGGCCCTGGCTGTAGCGGATTTGTGGGTGAGGGGGAGAGCAAATGCATCACACATGTTGGAGGTCACATTTTTACTAAGGTTATTCTGTTTCCTGTACTTTCTGCAATCGATTTAACTTTCTGGAAACTTCTGTTTGTGTCTCTTCCAGGAGGGAGTGAAGACGGAGAACAATGAGCACATCAATCTGAAGGTGGCAGGGCAGGATGGCTCAGTGGTGCAGTTCAAGATCAAAAGGCACACTCCCCTCAGCAAACTGATGAAAGCTTATTGTGAACGGCAGGTAAGACTGTTACACAATGACTCAAAATAAGTCATCTTTAGGGTAATCTCAGTAAAGGTAGCCTGAATAAGAGGTCCTTGAATTGCGGACCAGTTTAGGGATCCTGGGTGCTCGCCAAATGAGGATGGACCATTGTTGCGTAATGCTCATCGCACTTTTTTTAGAGCATACTGTCATAAAGTACTGATACCAGGTTATTGTCAGACACCTCTATTGTCTTAATTAATGGAATTGGAACAGCCATTATCGTCTCCTGATATCCACCAATTCTATCATTTACATGGGCCCTAGTTAGATAGTACCTTGTCAATATTGCAGATTTTTCAAGAATGAAAATGGGGCGCTAGCTAGTTATGCAGCATGAACTATTTTTTATTTACTTCTGTTCTGCAGTCCATGGTTGGCACGTACAGCCTGAGGGTGGCCAGTTATTTTGTTAAGCTATATTTTAAACATGATATCTCTCTGTCTTCCCACACAGGGGCTGGCGATGAGGCAAATACGGTTCCGGTTTGACGGTCAGCCCATCAATGAAACAGACACACCCTCGCAGGTAAGGCTTCACCCTCTTTTACAGCCAACTAACCTCACAGAATTGCTACCTTAGTCATTGCATGTTCCTGATTTTACACTTTGTTGACAGTGTTAGGGTTATGCACCATTTTTAGAAGTATTTTTATTACAAAAGGATTTGCAAAAGTTTAAGGTCAGAGGTTCTTCTGAAACCCTAACAACGTTATTCTTAATTGCGAAATACTCATCAAATGAATTAATGTTTGTGCCTTGCAGTGGGAATCCTCGTTCACAGGTTTGGTAAATGATAAATCTGAATTATTGAAAATCAGTGAGGAAATACAAGGAGTCCACTCTGAAAACTTGCTGCAAAGCTACTCTTAACTTTATACTTGAGGGTGAACCCTTCACATCAGCTTTGTCAAGTATATGAACTGTATTATAGTGCTGGTATTAGACTTTACAAACAGCACTTAGCAGGTGTGAACAGATCAGAGTCCATGCTGTAGATGTGCTGCCTCTTTATGTCCATAGAACAATAACATAAAGGAAAAGGTCTTGTTTACTTTCATGTTGGAAGTCTCATTTTAGGTGAAAAGGTGAAAGTTTCTGTACCTCTTCCTCTAACCTCTTTTTAAGTTAAGTCTTTCTACTGACATCACATCCTTGACATTTACTCAGTCTTCATTTTCTGACCTAGTCTGCCTTTTTGTAAGAGATGTAATAAGATAAACTTTGCCCTGTACATATTTCAAACTAACTTCCTGTTGAAAAGTTTTGGATGCATTAGCTGACCTCACTGGCATTGTCAACACTTTGTAAGTGGCTTCAAAGTAAAGACCTATCACTGCCTTCAAATTAAAAGTACAGTTATTGTGAAGCACATGCAGGAAGTGCTGGGTTAGTAGTTACAAGTGGACACTGGCACTGTAAACAGTGGCTGTCATTGTGTTGGAGCTATAGGTGTCAAATGGTGTTAATCAAGGCAATATTATCAGTATTTGCAGGGGATGGATCAACTGACATTTAAACCTTTTTTCTCTTTTTTTTTTTTAACAGCTAGAAATGGAGGACGAAGATACGATTGACGTGTTCCAACAGCAAACCGGAGGCTCTTCCCTTTAAAGACTGTTTCCTACGAACATCCCTACCTCCCCTCTTCATCCCTGAACATCTTTGTTATGCCCGGTCTTCAAATGTTCATGACCAGTGTTGATACCATTCAGTGGAATACTTTTACAAAATGTTCAAAGGCAGCGGCACAGTCAATGTAGATAGATATAATCACACTGTCATTCGTATATTACCATGTCTGAGCTGCACAGTTTAAACATCCTGTAAGCTGCAGTGAGTCTAATGTGCTGAAGAAATTAGAAGCTTGCCATCATATTTTTTTTTCTCTCCCCACCCCTTCCCCTGGAGGTTTAACAGAAAGCTCCTTTTTTCTTTCTTTCTTTTTATATACTTATGTCATTGAGGTTTTGATTCAGATGGAATTTTGTTATTGTTGTCAAGTAAGCCTGCATTTTAAATTCACATCTGTTGTTATGAAAATGTATTATTGGAATAAATTGAGTCTTTTTTTTTAAACGTATGTCCCTGTTGTTTGTTTTATGGATACTTAAGTAGTCTAAACCAGCCGCTGTCATCAGAGTCGGCATGTAGAATGCCATCTTTTGACCTGAAACAATTTAATGCTTAACCATAGATATGTGAAACAAATTGGAAGGTAAATCTAAGATGGCTGTCATTTACTTTTAATTTGTAATGCTTCAAATGTCTTTCTGAAAGTCAGAGAGGCTTGCACTTGATGGAAACAGTACAAACCATACTACTTGTTCTGTGGACTGCTAACAGGCCTATCCCAGCATCAGTACCTGTTCAGTATCACTGTCCTGCTATTGGAAGAAAAATCTGGCCACACAGGATGGCTTGCCTGCAAAAAAAACCCAAAACTGTAAAATGTGGTAGTTGTCTTAAATCACTGGTTAGTTGTGTGCAAGTCATAATCCACCGAGTAAGCATAACACCCACATCTGAATATATTTCCACCATCATGTGGTGTCATGAGGATGCATGCATGGTTGCTTTAACCTGTCTCCTGGCTGCAGCTGTTTACTCAGCTGTTTAGAGTTTATAAACAAGACTTGGTTGAAGTCCACAACAGGGACAATGAGCTGTCATTAAAGAGTTTTGGAAACTACTCTTATGAGTTTGCCACTTGTCTTTTGATTTTACTTTTGGTATTTGGAGTAAATTGCTTCACTTAAGTTTTTCTCACATAGTATTGGTTCTAGATTGTGTATTTTTGAATAAGATGGCAGTATTAGATATATTATTTTGAATGATATGACAATAAACAGTAGCTGTTTCAGTATATTATGAAAACTGATGGTGGACTTCTGGGTCAACATCCAATTTACTATGTGCATCCCAAGTAAACAATTTATCCAATCACAGACTTGATTAATTTGCCAGTATCCAATCATAAAAGGAGCTGTTCACTTGTGGGCGGTGCTTGAGCTGTAGAAACGCCTCCTTCACAGTGGTTTCTGTCGCACCGTCGCACCCGCACTTCAGTGTCTGTCAAACCCGTGCATGTGCAAAGAGATTTCAGCCAGCCCAACCGGAAACACGGCGTTTTTACCTTCAAATTAAAATCCCAATGTGTCACTTGTACTGAGACAGGGTCTCAAAGAATAAACTTTTAGACAAGAATCAAGCGCTATTTGATTAATAATTGGGATGTGATTTGATGAAACCCCGATTTAATCTTAAATATTAATACAACACTTTAGTTTTCAGTTGAGCATACTTTATTTTGAAATTTCGACCGGAAGTGAGACGTCTCCTTCTGGTCACTTTGACACTGGTCCACTCAGACTGGAGGCAGGTTGATTATTGGGAACCACCGGCTAGGATAGACAATGATGAGGCGGTGAAGTGTCGCTAATTAAAGTGTAATTCGCGTGTATCCTGACAGATTTATACATATTTTACGACTTCTTGTGCAAAAATGACGACGACCACGACATATCAAGGGATGGAGCCCGGCTCTAAAAGCAGTTCCAGGTAAAAAGGCGTCGTTCAGACGGTTCCGTAACCCGTTAGCCACCATGATGCCAACAAGTCCTGCATCCTCTGACGTTAACCTCAACGCTACAAAGGTTAACCTAAAATGTAGACAGTTTTGCTCTGACCCCTGCCCGTAATTACTAATTATCCGCTTTCAAATGGTTGAATGTAAGCATGAGGCGACGATGCCAGGATAAAGCTCGGTACCACACCTTCCCGTTTTTTCCTGTTGGGATGGACCCTTCCCATTTTTCAACGTTAGCTAGCAAGATAGCACACATGTACCCTCCCTTTTGTAGAGAGGCTGCTCAGCTAGCATGTGCAGACTAGGCGGCTCGGCACCACACAGCAGTGTTAACTGTAGGCCTTTGACGTAATATTACCTCCATCACTTTTATGTGTATATTCTCCGAAATGGAAAGATGTATCAAATCTGTCACTCCAGCTGGGTGGGGCCACCGTGGTTTTCAGATCACTTATCGAGATGATCAGTGAGGTACAATAAAGGCATCCTCTAGTCTGCCCTGCATATGGCCTCATTGAGGCGAGGGCCATGTTACAGCTGGCTATACCTGACAATAACCCGAGCCACATGTATAATTCTCATCATCGAGATGCAGGGAGATGGATCCACATCCGCTGGTAATCCAGTGATAGAAAAACCGGAAGGATGCAGAACTCACAATGTTTAAGTGAACGATTGAGATATCAGCTAGGCATGTTGTTCTCATGATACATTTCATCATAGCGTGACAGTAGCAATGTGAGTAATGTATAATACATCCCACAACTGTATTAACCACAGTAAACCTTAGAGGAAAAATACATTATCACTGATATATAACCGTGTAACAATATACACTTAGTTGCCAGTTTAATAGGCACATCTTGTTAAGAATATTGTGGTCTAATACAACAGCCCTGCAATAAATGAAGCTAATTTTTGAGCCTGTAGTTTGTGTTAATGTTGCTGAAATGTATTCTATATGTTGGGTTTAATATAAGTCATAAACAAATGTCATAATAACATTGTTACAAGTCATACCACAGTATTACAGTAGCATAAACTGTACCTTATGTTTAAAGGCCACATAGACACATTAAAGAGAATGCTGCTGTGTTCCTCTTGTCATTAAAGTTCACTGAAACATTAATGACATGTATGCAGTGACCTTTTCATCTCGGCAGGGATCGCCTGGTCCTTCATCGCCACTTGAATCTGGTTGTCCAGACAGTGCAAAGATAGTCTGCAACCACTCTGATGAGTTGATTTGATAGACTGTTTAAAGTTAAAGTTATTTACAGTGTATCCAAAAGGTATCACATTGTTAAAGGGTATAAAATGAAATGGATTTTGGACCTTTATTGGCACAAATGTGAATTAGCAATAATTTCTTACTGATAAATTCTGCACATCCCTCGCCTGAAACAAAACATTTAGGTAGGTTATTTTTTTTGTAGGCATCTGACAGGCATTGAAAACATTAGTCATTATGACCCAGCTTTTAGTAACAGTGCTGACCATTCCTCTCTTCCCAGGGTTTTGCGCCCTCCCGGTGGTGGCTCCAACATTTCACTTGGTGCAGATGAGGAGAAGCCACCCGTCCGGAAAAACAAGATGGCCTCCAGTGTTTTCGCTGAGCCGGAGGACCCCTATGCCAATCGAAGGAACAACCCACCAGGTACAATCTCCCTCTCCTCCAAACAGCTGCTGCTTTAGTGTGAAAGCTTAGAACTCTACTTTCTATCCATCTTACTTTGAAAGTTTACTACAGCATTTATTGATAGTGTCACTTAAAAATCAAACCAGAGCACTAAACCAGTGACAATGAGGAACAAGTTTGAGAATATTGATTATTGTGTTTTGGAGATGCAAGGTTTTCTCTGCAGGTTTTTCTCTTGCTGCTGGACCAAACTGATCCTCAGCGTCCCCAAGCTACTCAACACCTCAGACAGCTGAATACATAAGAATAACATTTGCTGTCCTCACTGGTGCTACTTGACATAACAGGTTTAGGGGCCCAAATGATGAATTGATTTCTCTCTCAGGCTGTGATTAGATATTCAAGCACTGGTGTTTCTCTATTAATCAGGATCTTCACAAGCCTGCGGAGATTTGAAATATTCATGTTGCATTGAGCTGCCCCAAGTCCTTGTTAGATCACAGGGCTTATTATAGAATTTAAAAAGTATATTTCTTAGAGGAATAATAAAAGGCTGTCATTCCTGCCCAGAGCTGGGTTTTCCAGTCCTTCTCTAAATGCACAATACTACACAGCCAAATGTTACCAGAAGAGGAATTGAAACATAATAGGAAGTAAAAGTGATGCCAGGTATGCCTTTTTTGTTGTTGTGCAGTGGTTCCTAATTTTCTAGAACAATTGCACCAATTTAAGTCAAACACATGTGTCACAAGAGATGTCTCTTGAACTTACTCAGAGCCATTGCTGCATTTGATGGCTTTTCCTTTCAGATGTGGCGTATAGGACAGGTTGCGAGAAGCCGTAAACCAGGTAGCTTTCAAAGATGGATCAACAATTATTTTCTGTCTCTAGTGACAAGTAGCCTTTTTTTTTAAAAAAAAAAAAAATTTTTACATGCAATGAAACAAATATTTTGGCTTGTAAGGTGGGGCTTTCTGTGTTTGAAACTTTCAGTGACATCAAAATATGGGGCAGGTGTCAAATTGTAAATGTCTTGACAGCTTTAAGTACATCTGGCGTTCCCGGAATCTCTTTAAGGAGGGGTGAACTGTAACACATCAATCACAGAAGCTTTTCTGACACTGGCATGTGCAAAGTTGGGTGACGTTTTAACAGCATCAGCTTGGATTCCTTTTCACCAAGGCGGTGATTTATCAACCAGGAAGCCTCTGTCAAAGAGTTTTGAGTTGCTACCCGAACGGGAAAGTACCCAGATGAGGTATGTTTGCAGCAGCAAGACAAAATCTCTTCAGTGTGATCATTACCTATATAATCATACCTTTAAAGCTACAGTTGGTAACTTATAAAATAACTGTTTGTTATATTTGCTGGAACTGTCACTATATCTTGACACTATCACATGAGACAGATCAATTGGGGGGAAAACAAAATAATTTTCCTCTTCCTCCTCCCAGTGCTTCTCATGGCATTTACAGGAATCTATCCTGAACGAATAAAAACAACCAATCAGAGTTAGGGGATTCTCGAACGCAGCTGCCCACTGGCAGCAGTGGACAAAGTACCTGAAAGCCGTTCTGAGTAAAAGTAAAAATAGAAGATGATTTTGGTAAAAGTTAGTCACCTGTTAGAATATTATTTTAGGGAAAAGTCTTAAAATATCTGATATTTAATAAACTCAAGTATCAAGAGTAATTTTATTATGTTAAAAGGTTAAATTTTTGAAGAAAAGGTACAAGTAAATGCTGGTAATAAAAAAGCAAGCAGTCAGAAATCTGAAGATTATGAAGTTTATTTCTTCTCAACATGTACACCACCTTAAAAACGGTGTACATTAAAACAAGGGCTTCTTCACATCTTCAAGGATTAAAGGAAAACCTTTGACTATCCAGGGCTGACACACTGCAGTGGAGCAGTCTCCAGACAGTTGCCCTCTTTGTTGTGGCACGCCATTTCTTGCTTACATCATGAAGTCGATTTCACCATCGAGTGGAATTTAGTCACTATCGTGTAGCAAATCTGACGTGCAGCCTGGGCTTGACTGGAAATTGAAACTTAACTGCGGTTTTGAGAGCATTTGTTTGCATTTGCCATTGTGTGATTAATCTATGATCAAACTTGCAAGCTAGAACCACTGATAAACCAAACTTTCAGTTTTTATTTTGTAGTTACAAAGTAAGTAAAGTAAAAAGTAAGTAAAGAATGCTTAGGACGTAGAAATACATAGATACTGGAGTAAAACAGGAGTATAATACTTTTACTCCCACACAAAAAAATGCATTTTATTCAGAAAATCTAGTGTAGTAAAAGTGAAAGTTGACAGAAATATAAAAACTCAAATTAAGTACAGATACTCCCAAAAAATACTTAATTATAGTAACAAAGTATTATTACTTCATTACATTACAACACTGCCCACCTGCTTGCTCTGCTGCTTCATGGTTGATGCACGACTGTCTTCAGCGTGGCTGTGGGTCCACAAACTCTCTCATTTTACACGTAAACAGTACACTAAAATATATTTCTGAAAACATTTGAAAACAGGCATTGTAGTAACAGAATCTTGATTCATACCTAATCAGCTCTGCCTTGTTTGACAGTTTGACCGCAGTTCACGAGAATGATTGACATGATTGACAGCTGCGTTGGAGATCCCTCGACTCTGATTGATTGTTTTCCTTCAGCTGCAAATGCCATTAGAAGCACTAGGAGGAAGCAGAGGGACACAATTTTTTTTCACAGACTGTCTTTTGTATTATTCTAAGAATATATTGACAGTCTCATCAAATATGGCGAAAAGTTCCTTGTATGAAAGTTACCAACCATGGCTTTAACACGTGTTAATGAATGCAATGTGACTGAAATAATAACAAACATTTTTATCAAAGGCCTAATTCTAAATTCAAGCAAAAAAGAGTAGCCTTACTGAAAAGGGATGCTGTTAAGAGTAATTTCCTTACTAAATTATTTCCCTGTCATAAAGAATATTTTCTTTGTTTATAGACAGTGTAGTGTACAGCAGCCTAAATAAATCTTCTAAAACAAAAAGCAAATGGAACATATTTTGTTCTTCATCACAAGCACAATAATGCCTACAGAGGATATTTAAAGAGATTCTTTGTGGTCACAAGCTGAATGCATATTGAAGCTTTGACACATTCTCTTCCTCCTCTCTTCCTTCTTCCTGCTTTTACTTCTCACATTCAGTGAGAGAAATGAGCCTTTAGTCCTTTCAGTGTTTGAACCTTGATTTAATGGAGTCAGTCTGGCTATCTTCTTGAAACAAGGTCAACTTATTTTTCAGCAAGCAGTTTCCTCGTAGTCACTGAATGCTTTTCTCACTGTTTTGATTTCACTGCAACTGCAGCAGCTCAGATGTCCCAGAGAGGCACAGTGATTGGCTGTATTGGGCTCTGTCATGTGTGTACACGGACAGTTGGACTGGCATGGCAGTCCTGGAGAGGCCTGGTCCAGCTTCAAAATGACAGCGTAATTAGGATTCATGCATCTAGATATTTAATATTTTATAAACAGAATCTTAAACTAAACATGTAAAGTTAATAATATGGTGAGATTTCCTCCTCCTCGTCCTCTGTCAAATGTGACAGTACCACAGCATATAAAAGTAGCTGGCCATCAGTTCTGTTACCAACACTTGGGGAGCCTTCTGTACATGATGTGTCAATCATGCCTGGACCATCTGAAATAAAAGAGCACCGTGAGGTCTGTTGGCAGCAAACCTTTTAAACAGGGTCAACATCCAAAGAGGAACTTGTCAGATCACTCCTGCAGTATAATTTGCATCTCTGTGGCCTATTTGTATACTCATGTTTTCACACCAATGGGGCTTCCATCTGCTCCTCAAACTATACCAACTAAAGCTGAAAGCTAAATCTAGTAGAATAAATAATACACTATTTTCTTGTAAAATGTAGTTAAGTATAAATCAGAAATCTCAGAATATAAATGCTAATGAGAAACATCAGCACTGAGAAATAATTGAACGAACGAAAGAACAGTTCTTTCTAAAAAAAAAAGAGAAAACTAAGACAAAGGTCCTGCTCAGACAGTCTTATTGACAGGCATGTAAGACCAAAAGCTCTTGAATGAATACTAAACACTGTCGATTATTTTTAACAAACAAGACTGATGTTCAATAGTGCCGAAAAGATAAACTAAGTGTACATCATCTCATATATTAATTCAATATACAAGTTTAAACTAGGGATGCACTGTATATTCGGTAACCGAATATATTCGGCCGAATATTGCAAAAAAACACATTTTGTATTTGGTGGAATAAGTGAAAAGCAAGGCCGAATAATAGTGGCGTGTTTTGATTATGAAATCATAAAGCGTACCAACGGTAGACCGTGGTACAAAAACACCACCATACATTTGATACCATAATGTAGTACTACGGTACCTCACAGTACCACTACTGTGGGATGAGTTCAAAAGTCCAATCACAAGAGGGTGAGTGTCCATGTGCCGTCCAATAACAGCCACCTGGCACTCAACATGCTGCTGCAGTGGTTTCTTTTCCCCTTCTTGGTGTCATGACTGCCCAAAAGTAGCTGGACAGCCAAGCCGTGGTGGCACACAGGTATGTGACGTGTCAGAGGAGAAACGAGCCGTTCACATTTCTCTCTTTGTGGCAGGTAACGGTCCACAAACCTCACCGCACTTAAGGGACTGTTCTTTACTTGTCAGGGGAGGAGGGTGGCTGGTTGATTTTTGGTTGATTTTTATTTTATTTATTTATTTTATTTCCGTCCCCCCTTTGTTAATCACTTATTGATGCTGTTTTTGAAGTATGAATAAGTCAGTAAGTAATTTATTCCATTGAAATATCATTGATGTGTTATAGAAAAGTGATTTATCTTTTTATAAATGACAAAAGGCACATCGGCCTCATTTTCACTGTGGTATCGTGATACTACTCAGAACCGTGATAGTTTCACTGGTATCATACCGTGGGTCCCAATTTTGGTACCAGACAACACTAATCTGGAGGGGGTTCATCTGCAAAAACTAATGAAAAACTAAACAACGGTATTCGGTATTTGGTACTCGGTATTCGGCCAAGCGTTTAATTTTATTCGGCTTTGGCTTCGGCCACAAATTTTCAATTCGGTGCATCCCTAGTTTAAACCAAATAGGTACGTATACAAGTGTCAAGGGATGATGTTTACATTTATTTTATTAGGATAAACCCCTTTAGGTGAATCACCTCGTTTTCGAGGGGGTCCGAAAAGGATAAACTAAAAGGGTATGTATCATCCAGTTGCCATATTAAACTGGTGTGGATTGATACAATAGATATGTGCTTGTTATGAGATGTGGACAAATACTGAATTTCAGAAATGCTTAACAGAGTTGGTGGTGTGAATTGTGCCGGACACACTCATCTGTGTGTCAATACACAGATATGCTGTGGGTTGAAACTTCTGCACGTGATCAAAAAATCAAAACTATTTCAAATTCCATAACACGTCTTTTATTTTCCGTAAAAGTCACGTAGGCCATGGCCTTTGGGTCCAAGTGGAAAAGCCCACACAGCAGGACATGACTGCACATTGTTATTTAGACCGTGTGAAGAGAATTATTGTCAGAAAGACATTAAGTGTGAAAATGAAACTTCCAAAATCTGAAAAACTCCCCACAGCATAATAGGAAACTAGGAAATTGTAAGAGCAACTTGATTACAAAGAAAAGTTTGGCATGATAAGGGTCATTAGGTCAAGCCTTGATGTCAGTAGACTGCATTGTCAGGGTTATTCCATTCATGGGATAGGTCACTTCCTCTTTTGCATTCCAATGCCTATTGTTTGATGGAGAGATGAGATCCTCAGTCATATTTTAATAGTTTCTAGGAAACTCTGCATGATTTATGAAACCCTGATGCCATGCTCTAGCACTTGATCTTAATATTTGGAGGTTTACTCTGAGCAGGAAGTTATAACAACTGTATTTCCTGTGATCATAATATGTCCATAAACATGTTCATGGAGGTAATACTTAAATGTAAATGTTGTATGTTTTCTGTATGCTGTCAGTTATGTAATAAATAATTAAGTGTTATATTTGCGCTTAAAGAAGTACTTCTCTGTGGGAAAGATGGCCTTTTAGTAAAACTAGGCTGTCTATGCAGTGGAAAGATGCAAATACTTATGAATGTGGTGCTACAGAACCAGAGAAAACAGAGAAAAGTAGGCTTTTGCTCAAGAGGGAGAAAACCTACAACTACCAGAATGCACAGTGCTGCACCAGACCAATGAACACTTCAGCTGATGTGTAATGTAATGAGAACATGTCCGTTTCAAGCAGTGACAGCAAGCTGCGTGGAAACGATCTCAATCTCTTACAGTTAAACAATGGCGAAAACTTAGGCGAGAAATAGGCAATGCAATAACAGAATTTTAGTTTATATTTGATCAGTGCTGCCTAGTTTTATCATTTGATCTAAATTTTTTTCTGTTTTCACTATGCAGGAAACAGTTTGGCACCCACTTCCTGTTCATAAACCCGCTATTACTGCGAAATACGACACTAAAATATGTTTGTAAGAGCCATTTTAGGCGAGAAATGGGCAGTGCAGTAACATAACCTTGATTAAAACCATCTAAAAATTATAAATAAAAAGAAGTTACATGTAATGACAGTGATTTGTAGATTGACTGAATGTGTAAAAACCAAGACATAATTTTGCATGTTTTCAGAATGAAAGAAAAATTTGAAGGGGTTGATATTTACAGTATAGGTTAATATTAAGTGGTTTCAGGGGTTCTGCCCACTTAAGGTCAAATTGTGCTGTATGTGACCCCTGAACTAAAAATAAGTTTGGCACCGCTGACATAGTGTTTCAATGTGTTTTGTCTGAAATATGTTAAGAGGATCTTAGACAGGATTTGCAGACTGCTTCACAATGGGCTATTTCTCCAATGGCACAGTTTTCCAAAACTCTATGGTCTCTTTCCTTCAGACCAGGTTTCAGCCTATAATCCCCAGATATATTTAAGCGGCTGTTTCACCTTCCATTGATTAGGCCTTCAAACAACCCCTTAGTTAGCTAAAGGATACCAAAATGTTTTCATCCTAACACACTAAATGAAGATGGTGGACATAGTAAATGCACCTGCTTAACATCAGCATGTTAGCATTGGCATTGTGAGCATCTTCTTACACTACCAAGGCAGATGTTGGCATTAAGCTCAAAGCAGACAGTGAGCAGTTGACTCCAGTGTCACTGTCTCTATGATGATGGCAGTACCTGCTTGCTGTCTGAAGCCCCTTTAGGCTTAGTTGAAAGAAAAAGTAATTTGTCTACTTAACGGATAAGTTTGATATTGTCCTACTTTGTGATTCAGAGTATGGGCCTGCTCTGATGACCCCTGACTCATCAGTCTCTATGGCAACCCACTCTGCTTGCTGACCACTGTATTTCAGCAACTGTAGTGTTTCACCTCTTGCCAAGCCTGAATTAGTTGGTGTCTCTTTTTCTTTATGATCTAGTTTATTAGTTCCATGATCAGTTAATTTTTTTATGATAGGATCATATTCAGTAAATTATGGTCCAGTTACTGTATTTGTAGAGGTTTATCAGGAGAGAGAGCTAATCCAAGTTGTCCTTGTTATTGTCCCCTGTGGACTACCTTTTTTAGTAATACCGTTTGTCTGTAACATTAATCAGTCATTTGAACAGCCTTCTTCACCATTACATCACTGATTATATAGCTCAGAAAGATTGTTTGTTTTATTGATATGAACGTGTAATATAATACATTTTAAACCTTAAAATTAAGATCTAAAATACTCTGATTTATTAGGCAATCAAGCAATGCTTTGATTAAAGTGAGTTTAGCCAGGAAATGTTTGTCACTAATGACAATAATCTAATTAGTTTGAGAGGCATATGGCTTCACCTGTGTGTCCTCAAATACCCAGGACAGCACACTTGCTTCGCTCTTCATCACAGTCAGTAACATTGAGTGGTGGAGGTAGTGAATAGGATGTCTTTGGTCTGGTCATCACTGTCTTGTGTAAGACCATTCTCTCTCAACTGTTGTCTTCTTCTCTTGTAATACTGAATACTGTGATCTCACAAAAAAGGTTGAGTCAGGTTAGCCAACCTGTTTTGGAAGAGGAAATGCAATGTTATAATGATCTCATCTGACATACTGTTTGTCTCCATGATGTTTGTCTCTTTATAAAAACTGTGTGCATTTATTGGATTTTGTCTCTGTACCTCCTGTGTGAAGGCCTTACTATATGAGCCATTACCTCTCCTTGTTTTTCCAGGTGGGAAGCCCACAGGTGTGCTTTGTGGTGAGCCATCAGCCCCCCTGAGGAGAGGAGGGAACCAGACCACCAACCACTCTGCTGACGCCTCCGTCACAGTAAGATCACACATCAGGTCATGAGTTATGCTGGAAAGAAATGAAGTGAAACCTGAGGGCAGACGAACATATAGGGAAGCAGCTGAAGTCCAAATGATAAGAATCATCTATTTATTTTCTCTTCATGTTCCCTCAATGTCTTGCAAAGGTTTTCTTGTGTATCTGTTATGTTGAAACATTTAAGTAATACTTGTTGTCGTTTTCTTATTCAGTACATGTCTATCTTTCCATCAAAACTGATGACATCAGGGTTTCTTTTTTAAGTCTGTGAAGGCTGATGAAATGCTAACCACTTCCTCTCTGCTTGTTTTTTTAGGATGGAGAAAATTCTGTACGCGATTATGGTAAGCACCTGTTTTTTCCTGGTGACATAACCCAGTTTTACCACTGGTTTAGAGGACCCTGGTTTAGGGTCCTCTAAACCAGTGGCTCAGTATTATAAAGAACAGATTTGTGATATGTCGTCAGAAATATCACATATAACATCACACATATACATACTGTATGTACCTGTACATATACACATTCATGCTTTTACATTAGGAGTGTAAGGGTTCTGAAACTGAGAAAGCCACAACACAACACCCATGGTCTCGTGTTGCAGTTCCGTCTTTTGTGTTGCGGTCTCTAAAACCAAAATCGAACAAATTAAGAATAACGTGCCTGTTTGTCTAAAAAATATACCATCAAATACTAGCACTCCCTCGTTGAAGAAAGAAATGTTATTTACCACTTGAAATTCTTAGTAATTTGGATAAACAGTGGGTCCAGAAGACGCAGCAGGGTCTCATTTCCAGCCAGTGACTGTCCCTTTGCCGCCTGAAATAAAAACTTGCTGTCAGACTTATCTGCTGTAGCTAATTAGCCAGTAAATGCTAGATCCATATAATATTTCTTGCTGACTTGTTTTAAAAAGAGAATCTTGTGAAAGAGTCTAGATATGCATACATGTACCAGGCAGAAAGTCAGCGTCATCATATGTTCATGATCCATGGATCACGAAGACATGGAAAATCCAAAACGACATTGTTGTTGCATTGCAGTGTAAGAATAAAGCAGGAGTAAAAGAAACATTCTTGTTTGCATGGCTGAGGCTGCTAAAATCCAGACGACGTTGACGCTCCCACATCATGTGAATACAATCTGTGAGTTCCCTCAGGGCAATGGTTGCATTTTCGAAATGATGTGGTTGAATCTGGCAAGCTTACAATGGGTGAGGCAGAAACCTCGTGACAAAGTGGCAGTGAATTTTACCGTGTTAATGTTTTCAAATGTTACTGAAAGTCACGTGCCTCCCTGCCTGTGTTTAGAAAACAGTGCTCCTGAGCCTGAAGCAGTTCCAGAGCAGAAGGAAGAGGCCCCTGCAGCTGACGATCCCGCTGCAGGAGTACCGTCCGGTCGCAGGAATCCCCCTGGGGGCAAGTCCAGCCTCATCCTGGGTTGAATCCCAACCATCTCCCCCCCTCTTACATCCATTCATCTCTGAACTCATCTTTTTTTTTTTTTAAACAAGGACCCCCGGCCCCTTTGTCTGTACCGCAGGAATCCTAACTGGTGTCCAGTCGACACCAGTGTCCTCCACATCCCCAAGTGCATTGTTTTGATACCTCTTTTTTGAAAACCGTTTTGTACTGTTTTTATTGTTTGTTTGTTTTGACAGAAGCACTTTATGTATTTCTATGTATAAGGTTCAAAGTCTGCCTTTGCCCCTGTAATGCATTAGACCTGCCAGACAGGGTACAAGGATCACACCCTCATATCAACAAAAAGTAATTTATCTCCCCTGACCATATTGCGACAGCACAAGCTGTGCGTGATTATACAAGCAGTTTCCAGAACACGAGCAAAAAAGAAAGCTGTCACTTTTGCACTGTGTTCGGTTTTGACCCATCTTGCATGCACGTCTGGTCTGTAACGTATGAATGTGAGAAGAAACATAACTGTGAAGATTTTTCTTTTTATTTTAACCTGTTTGTTAGTTGTTTTTTGTGGAATAATTGTATTGTTGTTGCATGAAGTTGGAATCTTTCTACTGATAATATTATTATCCACTTAGGAGCCACATAAATGACTGTCATTGTGATCTGAAGGATGCAAACATTTGTCTTCAGATAGGTACTGTAGGTCCCATGTCAGGTAACAGAATTGGAATAAGCCTTTTTTATATTGTAGTCAATAACCTTAGATTATTGTAACCCCAGTGCCGGTTTTGAGTGCCCCATGTTTTTATAGGTAAAATTTACTCTAAAATAAAGTGTGCCTGTTTGTGTGTTAGGCTACAGCATCAAATAAGGTTGGGTTTCTGTAATTGCATCCTACCAATGTCAACCAGCCCTGTTTTTCCTTTGCGAGGCAATGGACTGTTGTTGGTCCTGACGTGTTTCTGGTAAACCCATCCTAAATTTGACAAGTGACCTTATGACAGCTCAGCCTTTTTTTTTTTTTCTTCTTTTTTTTTTGTCTTATGTTTTACACCCCCCTTATACATATATTTATCATTCTGCTCACTGGAAACATAGTAGGCTACAGTCTTTTTGTACATTTCATTGTCACATTATTTAAACCAAAATTCCAACTCCCTCCTGCTTCTGTCTTGTTGAGTCATGTGTGTGACTGCTGTGTCAGCCAGCTGTCATGCAAGAAGACCTACATTTCAGGTACATGAAATGTAATCCCTGTGGTGTCTATTTTTAACATCTGTTATGATACAAGATATGTGTGTTTGCATCCTTTACCAATTCCTGTTGCTGGATGTAAGTCACTGCTGAAATTTGAAATTAAGAAATGGCACAAGTGGAAATGAACATTAAAAATCAATTTTGACCATGGGTTGTATTGTCTGTTTGTATTATCTGACTTGGAATGATTACACTTTATCAGTTATGATTATTTTACTACAGCCCAGGGAGGAAATACCGTCTGGCAAAACACAAGAAGGACATTTTATACAAAAAAATAAAACAGGGTCGTAACTTTGGAAGATATCCACCTGATTTGACTGACAGAATGTTTAAGTATTATGTAAGCCTCAGACTAACATTTGAATACATTTTTTTTCTGTAGTCATTTTGTTAAAAGTGCAATAGGATGGTATCTTGTAATGACCAGTATGAACAGACGCAATGACGTAAATGTCTGTATGGGCATCACCGCGATTTTGACGTCGCAGAGGATCTTGAGAGCCACCTTGGGTCAGAGGTGAGTCGGCAGATAGTCTCCCATGACGAGTATCTCTTGCTTAGCGTGAGATACGGGTGACATTTGTCTCTGAACAATGAGCATGATTGGCTGGTGCTAGGACCCGTCACTAAAGCAAGAATAAGATTCAAAACAGAAGAAAAAGAAGAGGAAGAACAGAAGCAAGGAAAATAGAAAAAAAGTAAACACTAGAGTGACTATATTGCCTATAGCTTATCAGTAGGATTGTTATTTTGGTTATGATGGATGTACAATAATTTCCCTCGAAATGCGATAATTTCGAGTTTCTGGCACGATAATCCTACATTTCCTATCTGGCAACGCTGGGAGGACAAGCCAGCAGGGTTGCCACTTGCCAGATCCGCTTATTAAGCGTGACTTTGGGCTTGTTTCTAAAGTGGAGTTGCTTATTTGGGCTTGCTCTCTTAACGTCACCTTTCTCTATATATATCCATCTAATAAGTTATTTAAATGCATGATAGTATGTCGGATTGCAGTCGCTTCTTTTGGGCTTGTTTCCATAACCCCGGTTGCTTGTTTCTCTCCCAAGATCTGGCAACGCTGACAAGCCGGCTGGCAAGCAACAACAACAACAATGGCAGCGTCCACAGGATCACGGGGAGCGCGTTGTGTTTGGACCCAGGATAATAAAGAATATCCATGCCTTTACAATGTGTCGTCTCCAAGTTTGTTGACATTACCGCATTATCTGGGGCTCTGTCGGCGAGGGCTCGGTGGAGAAATCTTGGATTTGCAGATTCACATTCAGGTGCTCATGGCCCCCCTGTGGCCCCCTCTTGGGAGCGCCACTGCACACCAAAAGCATTGCCATGATAAAATGTTGCACAGTTCTGCCAAAGTTGCCGCATGTAACACAATGAATATATACAATTTAAATGATAAAATAACATAGAATGATAACAAGAGTTAAGTGTGCATAGGTGTTCTTAAAAGCTTTCTCATTCATTTCCTTATTAGTTGTTACAGTGAGCTTATTCTGTCTCGGTTCTTAATGTATTCTTGACTTTGTAGGTCAGTGCAATGGCTGGGAACAGACATAGCCCTGCCCCTTGTCTGTCTTTATTGTGTTAGTCTGGCAGTGTGTACGCAGCCAATCATGCGTTTCGTTTACTCATAGTGAAAGTGAAAGTAAAAAGGACCGGGGCAAAGACACTCCGATGTTCAGTCGTTAGTCAACCATTGTTGAACCTGTAAGAGACGTCGCCTGGTCGAGGAGCGTGTGCGGTGAGTTTGACATGACATTTTAGCTGTGCTGGCTGCGCGGCAGGTCTCAGAGGTGTTGCGACTGGCTGTGTGAACATTGTGAAGTGGTGAGATGACGTTAGCAAAAACTACTGACTGCGGCTAAATTAACCTTAACATATAACATTAGGTTAATGAATGGCGGCATGGTTGTTAAGTAGTGTATCTTATGTTGTAGTTTGACTGAAACCACAGAAAAAGTATGTTGTGTCAAATTATCGGTGAGTATTTTTTGTAAAGGCGATATACAATTCCCACCGTGAGCTCAGCCTTACTCTAAATTAAACATTTGTTTAGGCTACTTAACATGGCCTCCAACCCTTCCACGGTCATTTTGGCACCTTAAACCTCCAGGACACAATGATCTGGCGTCGTTATCACATTTTGACAGTGCTTCCTCTTTTTGAAAAAACAGAGAAACGTTGGAGTGAGGCGGAAAAAGTTTTGCATACACAACACAAGCGACGTCAAGGTGTCAGACTGCAGTGAAGGCGACACATGAACGTGGTTGTTTGCTTGTTGACAGCTCCCACAGTGACTGGTTTGATTGGTTTGCTCACTTTTAGGAACTGAAGATGTGTAAGCAGACATGCTTGATCACATAGTGTCATTATTTCCACGAAGAAGGTCACATTTAAACACAACAGGAGATATCTTTGGTCAGTCAGGGGGGAGGATGTTTGTGGTTTAAGGGACTGTAGCCTACTTGACTTATCGAAGGAGAAGGGAGACTGGGTGTGACTGGACTCCTTCCAGACAAAAGCAATAAAATGTAATAAGCTTACACATCACACACACACATTACAGCATGCTCACAGTTGGCATTAGCGACATGAGGATATAACAGCTGCTTGCCCGAATAAACTGCACAGTTTCAGTATCAGTAACTCGGCATAACAGATGTTATTAGTTTTTAAAAATGTACCCTTTGATGTTTTAAAGTTAAAGGTTTTAATGTTTTACAGGATAGTGTTTTTGCCAGTGGTTTATTTTTGGCAAAATTTTAAATGAAACATAGAATTAAGTGATTATGATAATGGAAGCCTTCATCGGAAATTTGAAAATCCAATGCTAATTCCTGTTTTTACAGTCTGTGGCTATGATAAATGTTGTAATTTTGGCAATTTAAAAAAAAAAAACCTTTCAAACCTAACAGCAGGATTTGGGGTTCAGAGGGTATTTAAAATAAACACAAAATTCAACCATTTTGAAGTTGTTTGTTCCCTCGGGAAGCCTAAATAAATAGCACAAGTCTCTCTCATTGCCAAAAAAATTTTTTTGACATGCCTCCCGTTTTGCACCCCACCCTCACCCTCTCAAAAGTAGAAAACTGTCCCTAATAACACATAGAAGTGTTGATGGTGTTTTCTTTTGCAAGGACTTAACATCTTGTGTAGTATAGGGTTTATACTGCATAACATTAGCCTATTTGAAAACCCCAATTTTGCCAAAAGGAATAATTTAATAAAATTAAAAAACAGAATATTTTCATCATTGATCATTAATGAGAAAGGCAGCCCAGTGGTTCAGACAAAATAAGCTTCTTTAATAATTAGACATAGAATATAGTCCAAACATATTGATTATGGGGACCTAAGCACGAAATAAAAAGGTGGTTAATCTGGGCTCCCGTCTTACTGTAATAACAATAGGTCCGAGACGGAAAGCACCGCCATAAAAGAGCAGTGCAGACACTGATAGCAAAGTACAGACGGGGTATGTGTTTGTGTAATTGTGTAATGTTACCATCCGTTCTGTTCTCCAGTGTTAGTCTCAGAATGAAGGACCTTTTGAAACTTTCCAGTAGGGTTTTACTTTGTCAACCTCACTGTGTGAAATAAATGATTCAGAGGGGGTTAGAGCTTTCGTGTGATAGTGACAATGGGTTTTCATCGGACTGTGTGGTTGGAGAGTTTTAAAAGGGTGAAAGTTGCATAATGATATAATGTTTAAAGTGAGGGTTGATGGTTGCTGATGTACTGCGACAAGATGACTGTTTGAACGTCTTTTTTTACAATGTTCAGATTACCCTAGCTGAAAGAGGGGTTGCTTTCCTGTACACAGAGTGTGAAGGCTTGTATTCTCATGCCAACATTGCTTAAAGCCCTGATCTGTTCCACCCATGGATGTATCAAGGTTTCACCATTTTCCCTTTCAGATTCAGGGATCCAAGAAGTGGGTAGGGTTGTCAGCTGGTGCAGACCAATGTATCAGCCGGGCCAATATGAACTTTAGTATTAGTATTAGTTTATCATAGATACATTGGTATTTTCATAAATTTTTGCTGATGCTTAATAAGAAATTGCAATAAAATATATTCAAAAAGTATATTTCATTAGCCAATATATAGGTAGTGTGTTTTTTAACTGTCAGTATCAGCGTTCATGTACAACACACCTCCTTCATCTTGCAGATATTGAGCCTCTAGAGCTCATCAGGAGGAAGGACTGTCAGGACGTTCACACACTCTTAGTATCCAGACAGGAAGTGTACAGACAGGCCAGGCCACCCGGGCCTTCTTGTCAGTGTTCTTAAACAGAGAAAACAATTACGACATAGAGCACATCTTGGGGGACCACTGAGTTTAAAACAATATTACTGTTGTTAAAACCACAACCATTATTTCCTGTGGCCTGTCCCGTGTGTAACGCCAGAGTTGAATTGACCTGTAGCCTGAGTTGGCGTGTAAGCATTATGTGCTGTATATCTTCAGTCTCTCACAATCACAAGAGAATGTCATGAATTCAGTCATGGTGTGGTTGTGTGGGGAGCGCAGATGTTTCTCCACTGTGTCCAAGAGATTGAGACAGGAATGGAGTAGACTGGGACGGGTGCAGGCAGGAATACAAAAAAAACACTCAAACCATGATATCATTGCAGGAGTAGAGAAACAAAGCAGAAATTCATGACTCAAAACTACTTATCTCTCTGACAGGGACGAAACAAACTCAGAGAAGCAGCATGAAGGGGTCACCACAGATAATTGTTCCCCAACCCATTCTAGTGTAGAGGATATTGCCTAATATGTGGCAACTCTTAAGCTCTTGGCTCTCAGCGGCATTACAAACATTTCTTGAGTGGACTTTCTCTTTCAGTATGACTATTTGTCCATTTCAGTATGTGGGCTGACACGACATGTCAAGTGTAAGTAAATACAAACACTTGGAAAGTCAGTGGACAGCTGGTCAAACAGGTTTCTGAAGTACTGAACTTGTAGAAACGAAGAGCAAGACTGCAGAAGCAAACATACATCTAGATACACTGATTTGACAAATAGATTAAATGGCTGCTAAATGGCTGAAGTCAAATACAGACAACCAGGATTTAAAATGGATCCTAGATGCGGAGCCAAAATCATTTCTCATCCAAGTAGACACAGATTTGCATAAGTGATCATGCCAGTAGTAGTGAGTGTGATCAGTTGTCTTATCTTAGGATCTTATCTACTTTGTCCACAATTTTTTTAACGCCCCTTTAGGGACAGTGTTGGAAATTACAAATTACCTTAGGCTATAAAAAGCTACGAGGACTTTCTTTTGTCAGCGACCATCCAGTGCTCATATATCTGTTTCATTAAAGTAAACATGAATGAACACACACTCACAAGACAATGTAGTCTCTAGAAATCTTACTTCCTCTTTGTTGCTCAAGTTTGGTCACAGAAGAAAGGATGGTTTTCTTTTTTTTAATTACTTATTTGGTTAAAGCTGTTGAACTAGCTTTTGCCTGTTAAGGAGAATACATATGTTATAGATTATTGGCTGTAACTTTTTGTTTCGTGAAATAGCACAGGACCTTTGTTTCCGTCTTTTATAAAGCAGTGGTGAGATTTTTTTTTTTTGATTTTTTTTTTAAATAGATTCTCAGGAACAAACTGTGAGAATTGCGTGGTGATAAAACAAACAAAGAGGAAAAAAATATACTTAAGTAAACACTGAGCCAAGCCCCCACACACACAGGCCTTCAAACACAAATAAACACAAAACCTAATTAGAACATAACTCAACAACAGATAAAGTTATGGACGTCTTGCTCCTTTCACTTCTTTTCATTACATTTCATGCAGCTTCACAGCCTTGGTTTGCTTTTTGTCCCCCTCTGCTTTGTGTCTGCCACCCTCTCTCTCAAACAAAAGCACACGTGCATGCAAGGTATCCATCTTTTACCCAGGGGGCATAGTCAAGTCAAGTTACAAAAAAGAACAAGAAGAACAAGAGTGAAAACTGAGACCTAAAGATAGATATCAGGGTATGAGAATCTTTCTAATCACTGGAGGAAACAGAAGAAGAGACCACAATCAGCAAATTCAGATTAAAATACTGACTGCTGTTAGAAGATGCTTAAAGAGAGCAAAAACACAGTCACTGGTGACACAGCTGGAACCATCTTATTCAAAGTGTTATATTTATTTTTAAAAAGGCGAAGTCTTAGTTTGAGGATTTGGTTCCCTCCCCCATACAAGATCCAGTGTGCACTTACTCTAAATGCCTTTTATGTTTTGAAAGAAACAGTTTCATCTTGGTTTTGAATGGAACAAGTCATTTTGATGCTGGATAATGAACTACAAATTGTTCTTTGTGCAACCACGATATCAAGACGATCATGGTCCAATGAAAATGAGTGCTTTCAGACAAACAAGGCAACAAAACACTCATAAGATTGTTGTTCAACTGGCCACCCCAACTTGATCTTTCAAATTGAGCTATAAGTTGAACTTTAATGTCACGGGGGTGGGAAACTAAAGACATGAAAAGGTTTTGGAAATTACTAACAGTCTATTTTTGTGTGGGCATACAGTTTAGGGGTTTCCCCAAAGAACAGGTTTAGCGTTTCAATTGACCCTTATTTAATAATGATAATGCTGTTTGAAATACAATGGGTTAATGTTTTTAATTGTGGTGCACAATTCTTCTGGGTCTGAAAAATAAAGCCAATGTAGAAGAGTTGAAAAAACTGCAGTTCCTTGAATGGCCAGTTGGGGCTGGCTCCAGAAGTGAGTCACTCCCCATAGATGCCCATATTAAAATGTCCAGCCTGGTAAAAAAAAAAAAAAAAAAGACAAAAAAAGGTTTTGATCTCTAAAGCTCTTTTCCGTGTTCATGACAACTGCATGCGGGATGAATTTTTATATAACTCACCTGTTCGCATTTTATTAAGGCTTAAAGTTACACAAAGGCTATTTAAGGGCAGGTCCACTTGAGTGACAGGCTGTCTGCAAGGCGTTGCTACAGTCTATGAGCCATATTTACCCTGCATATGGTCACATCAAGCTTCAAAAAAACAAGATAGTGAGGGCCGAAATGCCGTACTCAAGGCTTGAAAATCCCGGGGAACTGCGCTGGGCCAAACATAGACTTGTAACTTCAGGGTCTGTCACATGATGCCATGGGGCCCAAAATGACTTTTCCTGGAGACTCGCATAGTGAAAGAGACGTCTGTAAATCAGCGGATACATTTTTTTTGAGCGTCACAACCCCAGCAGAATGACTTGTTTAACTATCAGGATTCCATTCAGTCCAATAACATTTCAAAAGTCTAGAAGAGCTGCAAGATTAAATTGTTTTATCCCCATTTAAGTTAGGGGAGATCTAAAACCAGATGTTAGCCACTTGGTCACGCTCGGCCACCGTACGTCTCTATTGTACTTGCTCTATGGCCCCCACAATGTGGAAGATCTGGGTGATTTCATGCCGCAATGTTTTTGGCTTTATGTGCTACAGAGCAACTTTCATAGGAATGGAAGGGAGCCCACCTCCAACGCTGTTTCCAGTTCGCTGTATACATCCTTGTTGAAAATGCTTCAAAACAGCAGTCCACAAACCAATGGGTGACGTCACGGTAGCTACTTCCATTATGTTATACAGTCCATGTTCTGCAACCAGTGATGTTGCATTTTTCTGAGGGTCACTGAGGTTCTTTCCTTAGCTGTGCTGGTTTGATATTTTGCTGACTTGCCACAGTAGAAGGTATCGCCACTGGCAGTCTAGCAGTTCACTTTGATTTTAATTCTTCTGCCAAGACTGACCACATTTGGCTAAGTAGGCCGCTCACCTGCTCAGACCAGTTTAGCAGTGTGTGATTTGTAACACACCTGTGTTGTGTTTTCATGGCCTTCAACTGTGAAGGCAAACAAACCTTTTGTAATTGCACAGAAAAAATCTGATTGTGTCAAAACAAAAAGGCAAAGAAAAGATTATGCTGTAATTCTTACCAGTATACAACAGCTGAAAGCCGCACCCGCTGACTGATTAACTTCCCACACAGTCATATATGGGAGGCAGTTGTGGGTTCCATCTACAGAGTGACATGCTTTGTAAGATCACCATCACGCACACTAAAGCCAGTGGAAACTTAATTGCAGAACAAGCCTGACCTGCACTATGCTCTTTATCAGTTTTTGCAGTACAAATTGGCATAAGAATCACCTGAAACACCACATTTTTAATTGCTATTAAGGTACATTGTTTGTGATCCATGTCAGAATCATGTCTGTCATAAGAGAGCCTTGGTGATGGGTTTTATGAGGATGTGCCCAGAGTTAAGAATTTGCTGTATAAAAGGATCATGGGGTAGTTGCCAGTTTTTAATGAAATAATTAAAATAGTAATTATTAATTAAATAATTAATAATTAATAAAGAAAACACCAGATAACATATTTAATCTATCTCTTGTTGTTGAAATCACAATAATTAATGTGTGGAATAATGTGAGGCTTTTTGGTGTGTTCAGAAATGGGAACTCTGCTTAAAGAGACATCGTGCAGAGTTGCAGGTGCAAATATCTTAATTAAATAACTATCAAAGCGTGGTGGTGTGGAGCATGCATTCACCAATCCCTCACACACTGGCCTCTAATGCATAATGATAAATAAACAGTAGGTAGTGAGACCCAAGTGGGGCTATGCTCCTCTTGCCACAAAAATACCCAAAGTGCCGTTGGTGTAGTACTTGGTGAACTTGCACTGGGAACTTGATTTTTCTTTGAACGCTGCACTTTAATTTTCAGAAATAGATCCTTTTTGAGTTGAAACATTTTTGCCGTTGTTACATTTTATCCGATTCCCACCTAAAGAATTGTATGTTTTGTCATTTCAGGTAAATGAACATGGCCTCAATGGGTATCCTGCTTATTTTCGTTCTCATCTTTGTCAGTGTAGGACATGCAGATACAGGTAAATTCTGCTTAAATCTGAGAGTTTCAAGGATGAAATGCTGCATGCTACTGATGTACCATATTTTTTTTCCTACAGATTTTGTAAAGGTGGAATGCAAGGCTCAACAGACGGGACAGTTTGGCCAGCAGTCACTGCTGGACTGTGTTGTCAAAACGACAGCAGATGTAGTGAATGCAAAAATCATCGTGGTCACTTGGAGGAAAAATGGAGATAGCAAACCCTTGATGGTTTTCAACCAAGGGAAAAGTGAACTGCAGCAAGGCTACAAGTTTGCTGAGCCATCCTGGAATGTCCAAAACATGAACGTGTCCATGCTCATCACCAACACTGCTCTAAAGGACAGCGGAAATTATTCCTGTTATGTAATGACAGACAGCGGTGATCACACTGCCGACATCAGCCTTGATGTCACAGGTAAGAGCCTGTAGCTGTGGCATTTTGTCACAGAGAGATGACCATTTTGAGTCAAGAATGTATCTTGAAAACCAATGCCTACCAGCACATTTGCAGACTCAACCCATGAGTAAAGTTGTTTCTGTAAACAATACAATGCATTCTAGTTGCAAACAGAAAATGGACTTAAAAGTTTTAATTGTTGCCTTGATGTAGTGAGATCTTGGGGACTTTCCTGGCCTGTTGGTATTTCCCTTTCTGTCTTAACTTAGTTTCAGTTTCAACGTTACAAAGAATCACATCCAGAAATACTTGTAAGAGCCACTTTCTTTCTAATCTGTCTTGCTTAGCATATGATATTATTAACAGTACATGTGAAATATTATGGTCAACAAATAAGTTTGTGATACTTTATAGGCGTCATTTGATTGACGTCATAGTGCAGTGTTGAGCGTGTTGTTTTTCTCTTTGCAGCTAAGTACAACAAACCAACGATAGAATACGACCCTGGGACAACAGGCGGTACCCTGAAGTGTGAATCTGATGGCGGCTTCCCAAAAGGTCGCATTGGCTGGTTTAGTGAGCTCAAAGATGAGTGGACAAGCAGCTCTCGAATGGAGGCAAAGAAGACAGGAAGTGGTCTGTTTCAGCTCTCGAGCAAGCTGCCTTTGCAGCCAGGATCCAGGTTCTCCAACTACACCTGCATAGTGTATAGTGCCAGTGGAGGCAAAGAGGGGGAGAACACATTTGTGCTTCCAGGCCCACCACCAGAACGTCATGGTATATATGTTTTTGATTCAGCTCTGCCTCACACAGTGAAATGTCATAAAGTATGTCACAGTTGCACATGAGGCCATGCTTTACCAGAAATTTGAAGCAACACAGATGCCACGACTGTTACATGAACACAGTTCCTTTTAGGATTGTACAACTAAGAGATGTGAACCACAAGCCAACATCATGCATGTTTTGAGTTGCCACGGGAGGGCTGACGGAAACAAACAATTTGTTTTCCCGCATTGCTACAGCTTGTTTTTTGATCCATTCATAACTAAACATCGTCTGTGCTCCCACAGTTGTTTTGATACAACATTCAATGAATAGCCAGGCTGTAACATGTCTACCAATCTGACCCAACATCTTTCTCAAAGCGTCAAAACAATGCTCCTCACAAAGAAAGAAAACTATGTGTGACAGTCCAGGTCTGATAAGACTATACGCTTGTTGTGGTGTGGAACTATCACACACTATCATTCTCATGACCCCAAAATTCATCAACAGGTTCACATAGCAACTTCACAGCCACCCTGTCTGTGTTGTTGGCTCAGTTGTCACAGCTGCCACATACAGCGAAGGTCATTTGCAGACTCCTGTGACAGTGAAAGTGGAAGGGATTGTAGGTTGCCAGTGTGTTACAGAGGGAACTTCCCACCACCAGTGCATGCATACCTCATTTTAACAACAGCAATTTCAACAACAGCACTTACATTTCTACCTTCTTGGTCATGACTTGAATAATTAAAGCATTAAATCTTTATTATTCAATTTGATTTATGCAGGAGCCGGGCAGGGGTCAGAGAAAGTGGGTCCAGCAGCCAAAATAGTTGCTCCCGTGGTGGTCATCGGGTCGCTGATCGTAGGGTTGCTGTTGCTGCTGGTGGTGCTTCACAGAAGACGATCTCAACGTGAGTATTCACACAGGCTCTCTTCTGGCTTTTCTGTCTGTTCTGTCTTTATACATATCTTTGTGAGTAAAAGGTACAAGGGAGATTAATAAACATTGCTAGTTTAATGTAGTACTACCTGCTTCCTTTATGAAACAAGAGTTCATTACATTCACCATTTCAGACAACCAAAAAAAAACGCTCACACAGTTATGAGCTACAAGCTTTTGGTTATTAGCTCTTGTTCCTGTGGACCTAAATGAAGTTATTGTAAGTTGCTTTGAACAAAAAGCCTAGTAGTGTATCATTATGGAAGACATCTAATCAATGCACACAATGTTTTGCTGCAGTTTTCCATAATTAAAAAAAAACAAACACTGAAATGTTCCAGGAGGGACTAAAAGGATAGCTCCACAGTTTTTTAAGTCAATCTTAAAACAATTGTCAGGTGCCCATATGTACACTGAAAAAGGTTTTGCTTGAGGTTCCTTCTGTTCATACTTTATTTTAAGTAATATTTTATCACAAAATGGCAATTTCTATTTCAAGTACTCACGGCATGTAACGTTGAATTCTTGGAAGAAAACTTTGTTTTTCCAGCACACTTCCACAATAAAGGAAGAATTCAAAAATGGAGAAAATCTCTGATGAATTATAGTAAAAGGGGGTCACATTTAAGAACAGCAGAACTATATGAAAACATCCATTTGCAAACTTGGAAGTACTGAGCATACTACTGGATAAATGATACTTGGATTATACTGCATGAACTGTGCAAACAGATGTTTTTCATTGACCGTAGAAGCGTGAAAAAAAACAAAGTTCTCTTCACAAATTCAACACAACATGGAGTAATTAATACACAATGATCATGTTGTAGGTGAAGTGTTCCTTTAATCTGTCATATGATAATAGTAAGTAGTAAAATGCAGTATCACTGATAGAGTAGACAATAACAGAAATACGTTAGAGCTATCACCGGAATATTTAATCGTGAAATGTATCCTATCCTTTTTTAATGTGACATTGTAATACCAAAGTTCTCATATGTTGTGGGGGATTTCATCAGTGGCTCTCTGTGAACAATAAAATGCTAACAGGAAGTAACCATACAATAGGTGAAAGGTGATGCCACAATAGTTGAGGGTAGAAAAACCTGTAGAACACCTGGCAAGCAGCCATGTTTCTCAAGATGGGAAAGTACGACCTTTTTTGTTGTTAACTTGAGTCAAGCAGTATAGCTACTGCAATCCTGTCATTAGTCTAAAACGTGTGTAAAAACTTTCCATTGTTAGACAGCATTCCCACAAAATATCTCTGTAAGAGCAAGTAGATATCTGATTTTCCCATATCATTTTCTTGATAGAGGCCCGGAGATGCTCTACAGCACCCCTTATGAGTATGTTTGTCTTTGGACATGATATTGCTGCTGTTTTTGTTTTAACTTCGGGTCTCTTTGAAGGTTTTAAGTAAAGTTTCTATCTATTGATTTTTTTTCTATCTGTTAGTTTTAGCTGCCTAAAACACCCAATACCATCGACAGACCTGACATATTAAAGAGTGTTTTAGTTGGCTAAAATAATCTAAATGAACCTTTTCTTTAATTTGCTTGAATTTTTTTCTTTTCTAACTGATGAATAGTTGAGTCAGTGGCCTCCTGGAGTGCATATTTTGACACCAAACTCACTCACCACAGACATATTTCTGATCTCATTCCAGGCCTGTTGAGGCATGTTCTCCTGCTGTGTTCTGAACCTTATTCATTAACACAGTTGGAGCACATGTTGATACTGACCCAAAAAGTTTACTTTCTCTGCAAGGCTTTGTCATCTTACCTAAACTACTTACTGGCTTTCCTCCGACGTTAAAGATGTATGAGGAAATAACAGTGATACTTACCACACTAAACAGGTTTCCAGTGCTTGTGGAAAATGGGCTTGGTTACTAATCAGTTTTTGAATCACGCTATAACCTGACTCATGGGTCGGACAGTCACTGGTGGAATCTGCCTCTGCTTACAAACTTGCTTAATTCGGTGATGGCTTTACACCCACCCATTGCAGTCACACAGTAAAATATTTTAATTTGTTCCAGGTGGACATCATCAAGTCCCAGATTGTGGCTCTCATGTGGAGGAAGGTATGTCCAAATCACAGTACTTAGACTCACTGTGTTCAACTAATAGAACTTTGTTTTCAGATATACTCTATTAGATTGAATTCAGACTTTAATATGAAATATTTCTGCAGGTGATCTTCAGGAGATGGATAAAACATGGCATGACAGCCGGGCCTGAGGTAATTATAATGCTCCAAGCAAACAGCTGAGAAGATTAATTTCGATTTCATTTTTTATGGCAGACTACAAGACAGTATCATATCTAAAAGCTCTCTCACTCTGGCTCTGTCTCACTCTCTCTCTCTCTCTGCAGGAGACACTGCGTATCACATGACTTATGTTAACTCACTGGCAACCTCTGAAATCAACACTTCCTTGTTTGCTGATCTCTACTCTATCATTGTACTTTCCCATCTGCACATGGTTGTGTATATAAACAGGAATAACTTGTATCACTGAGATTTAGCAGAGGACCCGTTGGCACTTTTATTCATCTAAGCTTACTAAGTAAAAAGCCTTTAAAAAATCAAGTCTGAATGTAATGAAAGGTCTTGGCTGATTTTGTATCAGTGATGGAGAAGAAGGCAGGGGTGTATGACAGCCACATCAGGAGCAACATGTAACATCATAGAAAGCTGATTTTATCGTGAATTTATGATTGCAGTGAATCTCTGGTATGTCTTCGTTATTGGAGGAAAACATTTTGTTCATTTATGCCCATGCAGTAAGTGTAGCCTTTGGCAGCTTGGTAGGAGTGGCCCTCCCTCTGACTTCCTATTGTCATATTATTTCAGCGTTACAAGGGAAATGTTGAGTCATGTGTGTGTGTGTGTGTGTGTGTGTGTGTGTGTGTGTGTGTGTGTGTGTGTGTGTGTTTGGCTTTTATGTGTGGTCAGGTATTCTAATTAAATAACTAATTTAGATTCTTCAGTCAGATCTAACATTTTTTATTTTTTTGACATTCCACAACTTTATAAGTAGTCCAAGTTCTGTGAAGGTATAAAAAGACAAGGCTCAAGTTAGGGCTGGGTATCAGTACTTGATACATTAAGGTATCAACCGAAAAAATCCAGTAGGCTACCAAGTAGGGCTGCCACGATTAGTCGACTTATCGATGACTAATCAACTATTGAAATAATCGGTGACTATTTTAGTAGTCGACTAATCGGTTTGAGTCATTTTTCATAGAAAAGTACTATAAAAGTATAGAAGATATTGGCAGCTTTACACACTCTCCCGTGACAGTGAACTAAAACCCTTTGGCGTGAGTATGAAAGAAGACATTAGATAACGTAATTTTGGGGTTTGGGCGAGACAGACCGACATTTTTCAACATTTTGACACATTTTTCGATGAAATGATTAGTCGACAGTGAAAATAATTGTTAGTGGCAGCCCTACTACCAAGTAGCATACAAACTTCTCCGGTCGAACGATACTGGCATTTGATCCTCTTTGGGTTCTGATCCTTAACCATCCAGACTTCCCTGTGGATCAGTAGACTTAATGTTACTACCATCTCCAGAGCCACGCTCCTGTTGGCAAACAATTGGTCCAGCGTCTGCGTAGTTAGCACAAGCTAACATAGCAGCAGTGGCTAGCACCCAACACTGAGCCGATAAATGGTCCCAACAAACTCACACCAATACCAAAAAATAACTGTTGGGTAATGTTAGCGATATGATGCTAACAGTTAGCCCTGTCACTGTGTGTATGCAGGCAGACTCAGTGTTGGTGCAGAACTCACAGTCCCGCAGCAACAGCAACAACCCCTACAGTCTGGGGTGTGGTGAAGTCGAGCGCGGTGTATTCGACAGAGTTGGCAGTTTGGCGTGCCGAGGTGCCACCAAAACGTTCATAATTGTGGCTATGCTACACGCCACTCTATCCACATTATGGTTAGCAAATGAAGTACTCAACTGGTATCGGTCTTGGTATATTCGTATCCTAATTTTTAAAATGATACTCAGCCATAACTAGAGTTAAACTGTTTTTTCTGACTGTTAACCAGTTTTTGGAAAAGACCAAAAGCAGCAATGTGCTTTTTCAATTCTTCCTACTGAAAATGTAAATCATAAATGGTTCACAAGCATTACCTGTTGTTTTATGTGTAACAATGCTTCAGTAGTTTCATGAACAGCTGCCCAGCTAACATAGAACGTTCCCATAACACTCCTGGAAGGTTCCTTTCAAGTTTCTATTTCAGTAATCGTCTCACAATGTTCTAAGAATGTTGTGTAAGGGGTTTTGTTAAATCTAACATTCCCAAAACGTCCCACTAATCATATGAAGTAACGTTTTGGGGGTGGTTATTTTTGTTATATTCCCTTGAGGTTCCCTGCTGGTGGCCTTTTAGGTGACCCTCCCACAACTTTCTGGGAACATGACAATAACGTTAGTTTTACATCAGGGCCTAGTGAACATCTTGCAGGAATGTTCAATAAATGTTCCCAGAACCCACAAAAATATGCTCCTGGAGTGTTTTGGGAACCAAATTTTGCTACCTGGCTGGGTGCTAGCTTTCAGGAGTAAATGGTGTATTTGCTTTGAGCTATTTTAAATATAGTTTGCCTTTTTCTTGAAGGGTTTTTGTTGATATATTTCTTATGGATTTAGAACACTGGTTATTTTCTGCTTATAGACAAATAATCAGATCAGTGAATCTAGTCTGGTGCCACAGCTCACTGAGAACATTCCGCCCCAGCAAATTTCATATCCTTTTTCTTACCACTGAGAAAGTTCACAAGATAAATGCTAGTCGCACTTCCACATGTCACACGATTCTCACTTGTCACTGACTTGCTATTGGAAAATACAGTGTGGTGTATCAAAGCCAAAAACATGTTTTGTGTTCCTCTAACTGTCTTTTATGAAACTGTTATATAACTTTTGGCAGACGAATGCAGCTTGACTGCCAAAATAACACTTATCTTCACCATCTTTAACAGGTTTTAGGTTTCATTCTGATCTTCACCCGACACCAGCCCTCATAGTGATGGCTGCTCATATTTTCAGGGATCGTGATGCCTGATCTAAGGCCTGCTCGGTAATGGAGCAGATCACATTGTAATAAAAGCTTTGCACCGACACCACTAAAGCAAAGTAAAGAGTCACACAACAAAAACACCTTATCGACATCCGTAAAAGTATATGATTAATCTTGGCTGCCTGACACAAAGCCATCTGCATTAATCATTGACTTTTTGGAGAGAGGAAAACAAGGCCATTACAAAAGGTTAAAGGTCTTTAATATGGGAGTTTATGCAGGATATTACAGAAAACCCCACAGGTATCCTTTAATGAAACCTTACAAAGGAAATTTTAAGGAAGTTGTTGTAGGCAGGTACATTTATAAATCTGTGAATATTGTAATTCTGTGTTCTACTGTTGTGTTGTGCTTTAATAATTAGCACTGTCTGAACTGAACTGTGATTTTTTTTCCCCATGTAATAAAATGTGTTTTAAAATAAGAGAATTGTGAGTGCTTCTTTTTATTTTTATTGTGCTCTTGTGTAGATTATGTTTCAGCAGTGGTGGAGGAAGTATTTAGACATTTTACTCAAGTAAAAGGTGGAACACAATACTGTAGAAGTACTCAAGTAAAAAGTCCTGCATTTACAATTCTACTTAAAAGTACAGAAGTATTAGCAACATAATGTGATAAAATAAATAAATAATAAAGGTTCTATTAGCTATTGTCAGTGTTATATTGCTGTAGTATATACAATATTTTCAAATTATTCCTGATTAATTAAAGCAGCATTTTAATTGAGTTTGCAGAAGTTTGTGATTGCAATTAATTTATATACCGTTAGGTGATTATTCCATGACAATGCATTATTTGCAATTTACAATTTTAATTTGAAAATTAACTACCAACTGTTGGATTATTATGGTGTGGCTAGAAAGTACAAAATCTGTCTCTGACATTTAGTGTAGAAGTATAAAGTTACATAAAATGTAATACTCAAGTGAAGTACAGATAGCTCAAAATTGTACTAAAGTAAATCTGAGTGAATTTATTTTCCTTTCCACCGCTGTATTTCAGACATGGCAGTTCTTGTTAATGGTATTTTTAATGCACATGTTCAGACATGAAAAGAACCAACGTCACTTTCCTGGTGATTCCCCTCAGTTTCAAGGTAACATCAATACTATGACATGATTTCCAAAGAAATGTCCAAGTTGTGTTTACTGCATCACATTAACGACTCTAGACGTATTGACTGCTTCCATTGCAAGCTCATCTGATCAGACTTGTGTTCACACTCAACATTCTTATGTAGTGTTCACCCTTGTTCCTCTTTCCTGGAAAACATGTCTCGTGATAAAACCATAAAAGGAAATTATTTAATTATTAAAAAAAAATTTAATTTTTTTTTATCCAGCCTTTTTATTCTCTCAGATGATAAAAGTGTATTGTTATCAAGTCTTTGTAACTGATATTGTATAACTAGTTAATGGTGATCATTGGTTTACTAAACCTGCCTGCCTGACTGTTTTTAAAGCCTCTGACTCTGCATCAGCTCTTATCATTATTTCTGCTGCTCAGCAATACAACATGTCACACATTATGACATCCCATTGATCAATCTTTAGGATAAATATGTCAGAATTCAGATCTTGAAAGCCTTAAATTGATCTCAGTCCTGCTATCTATTGGACATATAACATAACAACATGTTGCTAGGCCATAACAGTGCAGACAAACTACATTAAAACCTGATTTGTGGCACTGAACCAGCTTTACCTTTTGATCAAGACCTTGCAGTGTGGTTGAAAGCTCCAACAGTAACAAGTAAGTGGACCTTTAGTTGAGATTGTTTGACCAAAGTAAAATAAATATGTAAATATATTAGAAGTGGCATTTAATTAATGTCTATAAGAATAATATTTTTCATTCATTTGCTGAATTATTCCTTTATGATCATTAATATCCCATATGCATGTACACATGCAGTATATATTATATACATATATATTACAGTTTTTTGCTGAGGCACTATCTTTGAAATAATAGTCAAGTTGTGTAACATTTTACACACTAACTACAACACCTTACACCAAACCAGCAAAACATTATACATCTCCTGCAAAGGCAAACAAACCCTTTCAGACTCTTATGCAAAATAGTGTTTCTATGTCAATAAGTACACGCAAACCATCATTTGAATAAGCACAGGGGAAAGAGGAAAACTTCTGCAAGAAGCAAAGTATCTCTCTTAAATCAACATTAAATTCTAACATTTTAGAATGCTTGTCTGATGTGCTAAAGCATATCATGTCCATCCTGTTACATTTATTCATAGTGGAAATTAATACCTTTGGGTAATTTTCACAATATGGTTGATACATATGTTAAAAATCTTCCTAAGTTGTCACCAAGAGAGCTAGATTTAGCTAGATGTAGGGACATGATAAGTGTTTCCATCATGTATTGGTATTTATCATTAATTTATCATTAATTTATTGGTTATATACTTGTAGAAGATTTGTTAAAATGGTGTGCTTGTGTTTGTCAGGGAATGGCGCCCCCTGTCTGCTGCAGAAAAGCATTGGCGCTACAGGGCACGTCGGGATGCAGACCCTGAAAGAAGGCAGCAATATCTTAAAGAAGGAAGGAAAGGTGGAGAGAGGACACAGAAAAAGAAGGAAAAAGAAGGAAAAAGAAAGTGTCAGACCCTAGTGAAGTAAGCGTTTAAAGTAAATGTTTACAATTGTAATTTTTATGCAAATGTTGAAGGAACTGCCTTACTTCAGTGAAATGTGTTGTTATTGCCGCTTGTGTGTTTATTGGAGGGGGACTTTAAAATGGCAATGTTAATGATTAATAGTTGTTACTAACGTTGTTAAGTAATGTTTAGAATTGCTGACATACGTTGTCAAATGTTCATGTGAGTCCTATTTTCTTAAATGAAATTTGTTGTTGTTCACTGATGCAAGTTCCACTCTGTCACTCTCCTGTCCACCCTGTTACCTGTGTGTTTTTGATGATAATTAAATAAATTCAACAAATATTACTCATGACTCAGTGGTTACTTATGGGGTGCCGCTTGTGAAGTGTCTCATGCTGAAAATAACATCAACATTTTTGCCACATTTAGCTTCAAACAATGTTTAAAAAAGTGTTGTGATTTTTTTTAACGTCAACTTTTACCAAATTTACAGCAATATTTGTTAACTTAGAAATATATTATATAGTCAAATGTAAATATTAAATGTGGCACCTAAATGTTAAATGTTAAATCTAAATATTAAATCGAAATCGAAATGCTAAATCTAAATCTAAATGTTAAATCCAAAAATTAAATGTTAAATACAAAAATTAAATCTAAATCTAAATGTTAAATCTAAATGCTAAATCTAAATCTAATTCTAAATGTTAAATGTTAAATCTAAATGTTCTGGGTGAAACTAAATATTTAGCTAATATGCAAATTTACACTGCCGGTCACCGGAAGTACCAAAATAAAAGCTCGAGATGGTCAGACTGTGTTTATAGAATCAAATAACGAATTAAAACCAACTTATCGGGGGAAATGAACACTTGAACATACATTAGCGTGATAATAACTACCTAAAATAACAAAACACATGTTTGGAATGTTGAAAGTTTATTTGACGTGTACTTTGAGTTGATAGTGTCCAAGGATTCGGATATGAATATCTCACATTTTTCACGTCACTATATCACCGTTTAGACTAATCTGATGTTTATAAAGTCTATAAATACAATGATTGAACAAACATTACTATTTCTGTGTGCATGTTTTGTAAATAATATGGTTATGGTATAGATTAGAGGGGCTAACCGTTAGCTGTTAGCCCCGTTAGCGGTGTTAATATTTAGTTATTTAATATATTTCTAAGTTAACAAATATAGCTGTAAATGTGGTAAAAGGTGACGTTAAAAAATTCAGAACACTTTTTTAAACATTGTTTGAAGCTAAATGTGGCAAAATGTTGATGTTATTTTCAGTGTGAGCCACTTTACAAACGGCACCCCATAGTTACTTAGATGCTGTGAATTGGCAAAATTCATTAAAATGACCTTTAATCTGAAAAGAAGTGTGTTAAAATTGGATTTTGCCTTAAAATAAAGCAAGCAATTTTTCAAAACAATGGTTCTTGGTGAATATTTTTTTTTAAAAATATTTCAAGGAAAATTAAACTTTAACTCTTAGAATAATATGACTTTTATAATAACTGTGCATTGAAAACACATATAAATAGAAATGAGACTGTCCTGTAACAGGGTGGACATTCGGTCGCTGTCACATGCAAAGAATTTGTTAAAAATTATTAAATCATAAACTGAGTTTAAAGCAGAGAATGTGCACTCACTTTGGCACACTTGGTAAATGCATCGGATATGGTGGAACATGGTGGAACATGGTGGAAACTACCACAGAAGCCATTTTGAGTACTCTGCCAAGTGTTGGATTTCATCACTGTCACAGCTGTGTAAGATGAAGCCTCAAGGCGTTACAGGTATGCAGTGTAGGTAACAATGAAGGATTGTTTCAAAGATGGGTGTGGTCCAAGCAAGGTGAAGAAGTGGGGATTTTTTGGTGCCGTTGAACTGTATTGCGTTATAATGATAGGTCAAGATTTTCCTGAAACTACTCAGAATCAAGTTTCAGTATCATTTGTGAATAATTCCTAGGAGCAGGAGTAATGTTTTTCAAGGAAGATATTTTCTAAGATCCGTTTTCATTGTTGGGGCCTGCATCTAGAGCCAGACTACATGAGTTTGATAAGGCCCACATCTGTGTGGTTACATGAAAAGGAAGTCTGTTAAGGCTGCATTTATAAACAAGAGCAGAACACTGAGAGGAATGCACTTTGTGTAGAGAGCAGGGGTGCACTCTTGCTCATTATCAGTCTAACTGCAGAGTGATAGGCCGAAGCGGAGTGACTGCCCCAAAACCCTCCACCAGGGGGTGATCTCACCTCTTAATATGAAACAAGCTCTGGCAAGGAGGCACAATACACTAGCATTATTGGTCAGGTAGATACACTGTTGGGTTAATGATGCCATAGACCTTTTTCACTGCACACATCTTGACTGGTCATAGCAGGAAAAACACAGGTGAAACAAATTCCGTTGGGGATGTCTTAGTACAGAGGTAGGCAACCTGTCGCCCCCTCCAGTGGCTCCCTGTGGCTTTGACAAAAAATTATGTAGAAATTAATAACTGCTATTTTTTTATTATTTTTTTTAACATTGTAATTTTCATTTTTCACTGTCACAGACCTTGAGTGATTGTTACATCGTCCATTGTAAAAATGTGTAGCCTATTCACAGAATTAAAAAGATAAATATATACATTTACATTTCATCAATTAAATATGCATCATACGGCCTATAGCTTTTTTTTTCTTTTTCTTTAATTTTGCCAAAGCTCAATACCAATGGCTTGTCATAGCTAAGCTAGCTAAGGATTCCAGATAAAAAAAATAAATTTAAATAAATTTAAAAAAAAAAACCAAAACAGTCTTGGAGGACAATAGAGAATTTAACAGCGTGCTGACATATTCATTCAAAATTTAAGAACCAAGCAATCATAAAAAGCCCACTGTGGAGCAGCCACCTTGTGGTAACACATATTAATAAGGCTTATTTAGACCCATTAGTAATGCTAATGAGTGTATTTAGACTTACTGTTCCCCTCATTATAAGGCTCAAATATAACTTGCGGTTCCAGGCAGATTATTTTAGAGCTTTTTTGGCCAATGTCTCTTTCCATAGTAAAGGTTGTTGACTCCTGTCTTAGTAACATCAAAGTGTCCTGGTAAGCCAGGCCAGTGAGCCAGCAGTAACAATATCAGGACACAGGTACGACATCTCATCTAAACAGAAGGCACTCATCTTAAACGCAATCAATAACACCTTTGCTTTTCCTGCTACAGTATGACAAACCTGTGTGAAAAGTCTATGATGAGTAGATGTGTCAACAGTGGGAGAATCACTGAATCACTGTGAGGAACACTAGTGGGGAGGAATGGATCTGAAATGACAGCTAAATTAGAGCACTGATAAAAGACAATTCATCAGATGCAGATTACGTTTATTACAATCAAAATATATACACGCAGACATTTTTACTTGTCATGGTAGCAAAAGTTCAGGTGGTACTAATAACATTAATGATGTCTATGGTCAAGTGTCCCCGTGAACCATGACAGTGTGATAATGAGCCAGAATGTGCAATACAAGGACCCTTAGATTGAAGCAGCTTTTAAGCAGTTACAACTCGTTTTAAGTGAAAAAAGTTGACAATAATAAAATGCATTTTTTAGAACTCTTAATATATGTATTTACATTATATAAATACAGTATATAATGTTTATATATAGGAAAACATAGTACCTGCATATTTAATTCAAATTTGTAAGTGTATTGTTGTTTTATATAACTTTCATTAGCATTCAATACTTATGGTGCATTCATTTATTTTTTTTTTAACCTTTGACACATTTTTCAACCTAATAGAATACTTCACCCACAAATGGCCGTTTGTATATGAATTAGTCAGGCTGTATTACCCTAAATTTGTGAAGAAAACTTAGACAACAGCTAAACAATATGAAAACATCCGTTCACAAACTCTCACACAACTCATGCAGTATAATCCAGAGGTGGGACCAAGTCATTATTTTGCAGCTTACAAGTTAATTTCAAGTCTTAATACTCAAGACTCAAGTCACAACAGGCAAGTCCCCTAGTCAAGTGCCAGGTCCTAAACTTTGAGGTCTGGGTTCTAAACAAGTCATAATGTAAGCAAAAGTAATGTTATTTTAACAACAGAGTAAGAATTTACAAAATGATTATATATTAGTTCTCCATGGTTCTCTCCTGCAACTTGACAGGATGTTGCCAAATTGATTCAAACAAAGTGGATCTGAAGAATTAAGTGTTGACTTGCTGGGAATAAATAAATATATGATTTAGGACTGAAGAAAATTAATTGATTAGTGAAAGATTTTTTTTAAATTACATAATTTGTAATTTTTTTTCAAGTCAGAAGGCTCAAGTCTGAGTGGGGAACGAGTCATTGGTGTTAAAGTCCAAGTCGATTTGCAAGTTTTTTTTATTATCATTTTGAAAAGTTGAGTCTAAAATCATCAAATTGGTGACTCAAGTCTGAGTTATGTGACTCAAGTCCACACCCCTGATATAATCCAAGACTTATATATCCAGTCGTATGCACTCAGCAGCAGTACTGAGCATACGACTGGATAAATGAGACTTGGATTATACTGTACAAGTTGTGTTAGAGTTTGTAAACTGTTGTTTTGATATAGTTTTGCTATTGTTAAATGTGGTCGGCAATCTGCGAATCATTGGTTGCTGTTTTCCGTGGAGGCATATAAGAAAAACAAAGTTCCTTCATTTATTCCAGGTAACACGACATGACTAATCGATTTACAAATAGTCATGTTGTGGGTGTACTCTAGCTTTCCCTTTTCTTCCATCTACACATTTTCATAGTCCTTTTCAACATCTTAGCACTGTACACACGCTAAAGGTCACATTACTATCGAAGGCCCATAAGGAAATGACTGAAACCAAAAGATTTTGTTTCACAGGTTGCACATCATCACCCCACATCAAACAGTAAGGAAGCACTGTTTACCATGCTATGTATCTGTGTGTGTGTGTTTGTGTGTGTGTATATATGTAAAAGACACAGACAGTACGCAGTCAGTGTTGCGAGATGATGCACCTCTGTTGGTTCACACTGTTTCTCTGTCTTTCTGCCAATGCAGGTATGACCATTTACTTTTCTTTAAACATTTTAAGAACATTTTGCCATAGCTCAAGTCTGATTGCAACAATTTTCACTAGACCAGTTGAGAGGATTCTTTTTAAACTGTGCAAAAATAGTTTCAGTTGCTGCTTCCTGATATACTGCGTAGATGGTTTGAGGTATTTTTGAACCCTCTAATCAGACAGCTTGTCTCATTTATGACAGAGAACAAAGCAGTTTGGCGAAAGTCCGGCAAGAATGTCACCTTGGAGTGTTCCTCCGCAGGATGTCCCGCAAGCATCGAAGGATATGATGCGATGTATCTTTATCTGTATCAAGATCACAAGGAGCCACAACAGGTGCTTTACTATTTCTTTAATACAGAATTAAATGCCAGAATCACCCCAGGAGAGAGGTACACTGGCAGGATTCAGACCAAAGGATCACTGCAGAGCCACAACACCACCATCAGCGGACTGATCGTGGATGACTCTGGTGTCTACAAATGTGTCTACACAAAAATTCCAAGTCAAGTGGAATGCAACGTCTACACGCTCTTTGTGAGAGGTGCATTTTTCCTTTTTCATCTCAAAAACTACAGTGCACACATACGATGTATGCCAAAAAATGTTGGGAAAGGTACTTTTTACTGCGCTACAAGTTTGATAGCTTAAGTCCTCAGTTACTTATGACAACGATTTGACATACAACACATAAGATGCGTTTATTAAATATACTTAACAGATTGTAAAATGGGTTCATGTTTGTTATGTGTAAAAGTAATATAATCTGATTTTCATCAAATGTTTTATCTCCCTTCTGAGTTTATAAAACACCAGTAGTTAGAAAAGTATTCAAGTGGAGCTTACATATTTGCTGCAGTCATCCACCAAAGGATTTGAATACTGAATACTTTCGAATACTCCATGTTTGCAGCTTATTATGATCTTTAACTACAGAATGTGCCTGTCTATCTACATACAAATAGAATATCTACCTTGCTTTAGTTTTAGAGGACCCCTCCTTTGGGTCCTTGGTGAATTCACTGTTATTTTGAGAATTTAAAAGTAATGTTATCAGTAGATGAAACGCTGCAGGAACATTTACATGAAGACATTTTATTTGGTATAACCCATGTTTGCCTTCATTTCACACAGGAGTGGCATCGTGTTCCAGATCCGTGGAAGTGCCTTGTGCCCGCACTAATGAGAAAAGTCCACCAGTGGTGTTAATCATCATCGGCGCCTGCACCATCAGCATGCTGGTTATCGTGATCAACATCATACTAATCGTCCCGAGGGTGAGTTCAGATCTGTCGACTCATCACTGCAGCCTGCTAGCTTCGGTTGTGGTTAAGTGTCTCCAGATATTATTCACTTTTATCAGTTTATCACACTACATTCTTCTGAAACTACCAAACGGTTGTAAACCCAAGGTTTACCCCCTTGAGATCTTAAGTTTGCGTGCTAATGGCATAGAAAACCACTGAATGCTGTGTCTGCAGGATGTGGGTGCAGCGTCTTTAAATTTACTACACATCTGTTCCCATTTCGTCCAACGTTGTCTTGAGATATATATCATGTCTCTTGGTAAGAAAGGTTTCCTTGAATAAATAGAAACACCTTTTTACTCGGTTGTGCTCGACACGTTTAACCATTAAGGACATGTGAGTGTCAGAGCATACTCTGCAGATCCTTACACAAAAAATATACTAATGTCATCTTAAAAATCAAACATTTTTATTCCCCTCTGCTGCCCTGAGTATAATAACCTTTATACTGACGACACACGCATTTCCTCTTACCATTACAAGTTTTTACTTACCTGCATAAAGACATCCAATCCTTGTACTAACTAAATAGGGGTATGGCCATATACTGGCTGATGATATTTTAAAATGATAATATTGATATCATGTTAATAATATATGATAACATCTTGTAAATAAGTCAGCACCACTTAAAGGTTTTATTTCCCGTTCTCCCTTTGTCTGCCTCGCTTAACACTATCTGGTTGCCTTTTCACATTACATTTGATGTAATTACTCTTTTTGAAAGATGTTTCTATAGTTACAGACTCTCTCTTCACCTCCTCACACTCGTATTTTGAGTGTAATTCATTTGCCAAAAAAAAGAGACAAAATGCACAGTGAACAAAGATAAAGATTAATTTGATTGTTATTAATATTGTTATTGTTATCCCCCCCCCTTTTTTTTTTTTTTTTTTTTTTACAGTATAGTATCATTATCACATACTTGTTTAGACATGATAATTGCATAGTAGTAGTAAAAGTAATAGTAAAAATCTGATATCAGGCCAGCCCTAACCTCAATGGAAAAATCATCACAAGCACTTGTAAAGAAGTTTTGTTCACACTGATATTATATTTTAAATTGCTCTGCCATTTCTCCTGGAGGAAAACTAGCATCATCAGCGACACAGTTAAAAAGCTGCAGCCTTTGAATTGCTTCCTTTTAAACTGATAATAGTCTGTGATGTTGGATCCCATATTAAAATATCTATTAAAATATTTTTCTACCGCTAATGTCAGTCTCTCTCCAGTTTTGGTCTTGAATAAACAAACTACCCCTTAAATATAATAACTGTAATTTTCTGCTACCTGCACACACCTTCATGCTTTCATACAGTGATATTTCACCACTAACAGGTGAGACGGTGGAAGCGCAGCAAAAGAACAACAGCAGCAAGAGTCCGGCAGGCCTCCATTGATAATGTGTATGAAATCATGACCAAGACTGGGCTCCGCACTGCTCTGGAGGAGTCATCGCCAGACAGTCAGTTTGCTTAGTATTTCTTAACATCAAATATTATTGGCTTGGGTATCGAAGTGGCAGCCATGACAAGAGCTTGCTGAATTCTCTCCATGCAAAGGAAAGATGCTTTAATGATTCCTTTCTTATTTCCTTGAGCTTAGGGTCATTCCTATCCTCCTAGGGTCTTATGTTCCCCAGCACTGTATAAACCTATAACATGAGCTTTTGTGTTAGGTGAGAGGATTATCATCATGACTCTGAGAGCTCTATCCGGTGAGCTACCGGAGCTCTTTATTTTGTACGGAGAACAACTCCCACACATATTTCAGCCTTTAATTTTAGATAATAAGAATATGTCAACTGATTAATTAATCAATTAAAAGAGGAAGAAAACAGAGGATAAAAAAGGAGAAAAACATTTATTATATGTTTTTCAATGGTAGTTCAGTATTGCAATTTCCAAACAGGTGATGATTAGGAAAACAGTTTAGGGTGAGGTTAGTTTATTTATGAAATACTATATCTTGAAACAGGTTTAATCTGACCTGAACATAATAGGGGAGCTGATGTGAGGGTGAGTGTGAGTAACCCTTCTCAGTGTGACAATTGTTTCATTTCACTTTTGTGACTTATTTCTTTTTTATTTCAATTCCAGCCTCGGTAATGAAGTCATATTTTTCATTGGGTTTTCCACATTCACATAGCCTGCGTGAAACAACAAGGTAACAGTTGGAATTATCTAAGATGCACGTTCAGTAGCCCATCTGCGGAACATTGTAGTTTCACAACAGCGGACCCACATCAGTAACATCTGCCGTTACGGAGCCTAGTGTACAGTCGGATTCTCTGAGCATTGCGGTTGTCTTTTCCTAAGCCCTTTTATATTCTCCTTCACATCTTTCCTTGATGTCATGATGTTTTCCATTTAACATAAAAAACAGTGTTTAGGAAAAGACACAGGGCGTCAGGCTTGGTTTACTTTACTTATGATTTCAATCAGCCATGAGACAAAATCTAAAAGACATGTTTAATAGCTAAACATGGATTATTAAATTTCTTTAAAGCGTTTCATTGTTGTGAAATGCCACCAAAATTATTCTTCATATTATTAGTATTGATTGTCAGTACTTAAGCTTTAATATTTGTGTGCTTTGTTGGCTATATTTGACTGCTTTATCACATGTTAATAAAATGAATGCTTTAATAATGTTTGATAATTGCATTACTTGAAATTTTTGTATTTGCCTGGGCTTGTTGGGGTTTATATTCTGTATTACTTACAAATAAAATGTAGGAAACAAACAAAATAAAGTGCTAGAACTATAGCATGAAAGAGATGCAAAAAGAAGTATGATTAATACAGAGGTGCAGGAGACTGAAACAGCTTTAAGCAATCAGATTGTTGTTTTTTCTGAATTTGCTGTGAAGCACAATTCGTATGTTTTTTTTGCTTTTGTAGCAATCCAGCGAATGTAGCTTTTGAAAACAATGAGAATCTGGGGCAGGTATTTCTGAAGCTTGTGTGAGACTGTTTCAAGAGGTTGCGTGTGGGCAAAAACCACAAGGCGGAGCTGGAGGTAAATGTGTGGGTGGTTTGCGTGTCTACAGTACGTGTAGAGCTCTCACGTATAGTTCTAAATTCTTTCATCCATAGATTCATAATGGGGCTATTAGGTACAGATATGACAAATGGCTAACTTAGATATAATAATGTTGATAGTAAAGGTGCTGATGGTGATGATAATGGTTAATGTAAATCAATTTGAGTGTGAACTGTAACTGTGTATCACTTATAGAAGGATAATAAATAACATGTTTTTTGTATGTTCTGATAATTCTTGATTCTGGTTCTGTTTTTTATTTCCTTTTCTTGTGTATATGGTGCATTTATACAGAATTTACTGTATGTGATGCATTACATTTGTGCTGTAACATCAAACTTCATACTTGTTTCGAAATGATGTCAGAAGTTTTGCTATGACAACAATGAAAGTGTTATCTGCATCTGTGGTATTTGAGCGTGTTTATAGATTTGCAAACAAATGTTGAATATTCAATAAAAGCAACTCAGATCAACTGAATTTTGATGATCTCACATTAACGCCAGGTCAACACCAAACTTGTGTTTCTGTCAGTGTTTTTATTTATTTGTTTATTTATTCATAGCTCCGTGAGACACAGGTGGCTGTCAGTTGAGAGCAGGAAGCGCATTCAAACTAAACCACAGGCATTACAGAAACAAGGCCTGACAGACACCAACCACAATGGTAATAATAACAATACAGTTCGGTTGCTTTTGAGTTGAACTGTAGTGTGTTTACCCTTGAATCATTTAATGGAACCTATTGTGGTGTATTAACACCTGCACACACTGACCCAAATAACACAGTGGGATTTGGTGTGACTGTGAGTGTATGTGCTGTATAGGAATACATATAATACTGAGAAATGGTCACAGCGCATGTGAGCTCACCTCCTAACCATTGTTGAGGTTCAAAACCACCAGGTTCATAAAACCTCTCATTTGGTCTGTGTATCTTCTCCACCGGCTTAATGTCACGAGGTCTATTTTGACCTAACTAATAGCCTTGTGCTAGTCTCTCCTGTCTCTGTCTGTTTTAATCTATTTAACTATTTTCAAGAGTGCATATAATCTTCAATGAGTCAAATGCACTTGAATACATTATTTTTCATTTAGCTTTACATGTAAGCAGCATCTTCATATATCTGACCCCACGGGTGTGGACTTGAGTCAGACTCAAACCACAAATTTATAACTTTAGACTTTACTTTACAAATTTAAAAAAAAAAAAAAGAAAAAAAAAGAATTGCAACTCAACTTGGACTTCAACACCAATGACTCGTGACTTCAACTGAGCCTTTTGACTGAAAAATACTTGAAATCTCCCCCAAGCCCAAAGATGAAAAAGTATGTTATTTAAGAAGTGCGCCACAAATCAAATAATTTCCCTCCATTTCCTGATGCAACCTTAATTAACACTATTCATTCCAGGCAGGTCAACACTTAGTATTTTGTTTGCATACAAAAGCTATGGCTCATCAACAAAAAGGAAATGCAGTATGCAAAACATGCAGCTCCAAAATTACAGACAGAGATGCAACGACTTCCAACAAACTTGATTTAACAAGTAAATACAAATTTTAAAAAGCATTTACGATTTCTGAAAATGTAATATATCATTACTGCATTGTTAAAATGTCATTACTTTGGGAAAGAGCACAGTAAGACTTGTTTAGAACTCGAAAATCAAAGTGTAGTATGGGACTTGAGTGCTGGAGACTTGTGTGTGACTTGCAAAACAGTGACTTGGTCCCACCTCTGTCTGAGCCTCTTTTTAACCACTCAGCTTCCTGAAATGGTCAAGTTAAATATGAAGACATGGGTGGAGCTTTAACATTGTCTCCATGGATTATGTTTCCGCCTTCTGTCATTTATTTTGCAGAGCTGACAGATGGTCCTTCACACCAGGAGGTGGCAGCAAAAGTCAAACTGACTCTGAACCACAGCTTGTGTAAGAATAATGCTGTGTGCTCCATGTGACTGCTCTTGTCTTACAGACCCTTAGCCCACTGTATTATTTGACCAGGTAAAGAATGTTTTAATCTCATTTTCATCCTTTATTGAGTCTGTTTCTGATCGTTTCACCTCCAACATGCAGGCTGGTACATTTTGTGTTGCTCACTGTTACAGTGTATGTCTCAGTTGTTTTTATTTCACTCAGTCTGCCCCTCCACCCTCATCTCCACTTCCCCAGGCCCCTGCTTTGCTCTTCTCCATCCATCCACCAGATGCCCTCTGACCTGTCCCAGTTAGCTCCCACTTCCACCTACTCACCTGTTTCCATTTCCCTCATCAGCCATGCCGTATAGATTATTCCAGCTATACATAGACTATTTACAGTCCACATGTATATATAGTTCATCATAAATCCTGAATGCTACTGAATATTAAATGTGTCCTCATTTTAAAATAATCCTGGATGTTCCGAAAAAGAAAATGTGCAAAGTATCCATATTTGTCAAATCTCTGAGAGGCACAAAATGTGAAGTAGGACAAGATAACACAGTCCTTTGGTTATATTTTAAAATGATATTTTTGTGTTTTTTCTTCACTATGAACACACGCTAGCTCATTTTGAGTTAATGTGTACTCACTACAGCACCAAATGTATATGTATAGGCCTATATCAGCAGCTCTGCACACTGTACAAAGAGATCTCCCTTCTGCCTGATGAACATGATTGCTGAAAATGTCAAAATACAAATAAAGTAAAAGTGCAGCTGACTATAATACAGAGCATGAAATCCAGATTAGCAAATAAAAGCCATGTAAATGTTTCCCAGCGGTGGTGGGAAGCAAAGAGTGTGTTCATTGCAGAGGAAAGAGCGGGCTCTGGTGGTGAGAGGTGAGAAAGAAAAGCTTACAGCACCGGGTATTCCCAGGCGGTCTCCCATCCAAGTACTGACCCGGCCCGACCCTGCTTAGCTTCCGAGATCGGACGAGATCGGGCGTGTTCAGGGTGGTATGGCCGTAAGCGAGTGAACATGTAGCACACAAGCTATTTATACTTAACAACACACTGTTAACTGTTCACAATACTGTTCAACGTGGTTACCAATAATCAAGATAAATCTTGAACGCATATTTTCTGTGTATCCACACTTTGATGAAGCTCTGTGTCCTCTGTGCCATAAGTTATGGTCTACCTCCATTTGTTAACCAAAAGTATTTATAATCGCCTGCTCCACTGAATTTACTGCTAATCCCTCACATTTCATCTGTTCTTAAATCTTCACAATCATAGATTATTGGTAACCATGTTAAACAGTGTTGTGAACAGTTAACAGTGTGTTATTAAGTATAAATAGCTTGTGTGCTACATGTTCTCTCGCTTACGGCCATACCACCCTGAACACGCCCGATCTCGTCCGATCTCGGAAGCTAAGCAGGGTCGGGCCGGGTCAGTACTTGGATGGGAGACCGCCTGGGAATACCCGGTGCTGTAAGCTTTTCTTTCTCACCTCTCACCACCAGAGCCCGCTCTTTCCTCTGCAATGGACACACCTCTTTAAAAAACACCACGCTGGGAAACATTTACTTGTCTTTCATTTGCTAATCTGGACTTCATGCTCTGTATTATAGCCAACTGCACTTTGTGTTTTACACACTATTATAACTGGTACCACTCCCATCATTCATACATACTAAGCTTTTATCTACCATAAATTCCTCTATGACGTGCTCGTTAATCTAAGACATTTTAAAGGACCTGTAGACACCCTGACAAAAGATCACAGCAACAGGACAAAGCTTCTGGGATCAGTTTATTACTGTGCTCACTGCAAAATCAGTTAGTCATACTTTTAATTACAGGTTCAGCTCAAATTTTCATGGACAACATCTCCAAACTTTTACATGACTTTTCAAGGACTCATAACGAAGAATTTTCTTTTTCTGTCCCCACTTGCCCGGTGTTTTTCAAACATCAGATTCAAATTCTATGTAAACATAATTGGCTCACAGGAAGGGAGAGACAAACTGAGGGAGAAATTGACAAATGGGGGGGTTTCCGGACCTAATTGTATTGCAGAGTTTTGCACAGCAGTGACCACATCTTTGCTCTCAAACCACAAAAAAATGTGATGGCACAACAGTATCCTTCAGTACATTATTCTATGCTTTCTTTTGATTTTCACATTCACATTGCCGCAAGAAAAAGGTTAATCAGCAGTGCCGTGCACTGTAGAGCCGATGTGCTGCTGGTTCTTCCGGCCTGAATAGAATAGCAGGTCGACCCGTAACCCATGGGACCCGCAAATGGACCTGTGGGTCGGGCAGCAGTGATCGTCTGTTAAATCGGTCTGTAAATGATATTATGACATTATTGGCTATTACTGTCATGGCATCCGAAGGTACTGATGCGTTAAGCAGGTGACAGTCCAAGGTCGTTTTCAAAACACACTTGTGTCACGCACTCCAAAAGAAACTTGTTGAAACTTTAAACAAGAATTCATTGTACAAAACGGGGGAAACAAACGTTGACAAAAACGGTTCCATAATTCATATTAAATTCAAAAGATAACAAAAAACAGCTACAAGTTAGAGGGAAAAGTGATAAAGTGGTAAAACTTGGCATTGATCCACAGCCTCAGACGGATGTGCTCAAGCGTGCTGTACGCACAAGCTCTGTTGGTAGGCGATACTATATTTTCATATTTTTAACAATGCAATTTAAAAGTTTTGATTTTTATTGATAACCTACATTTACCAACAACAAAAAGACTACATTTAGCACCAAAAAATATGTAAAAAAAAATAAAATAAAGAAATTAGTAAATAAAAAAACCGAATATGAAATACCAAATTTTCATAACGAATACCTACCCATAGAAATGAATATTCGAATATCCGAATACTTGGGTAGAGCCCTATACATTATATGGAGGGTTATCCACTGAAGATGATTGTAATAATTTCACTATACACAAACAAGTTCTGTGACTTATAAAGATTCTGACTAATTCCATAACTTTTCCAGGTTTTCCATGACTCTTGCAAGTATAACATTCATTCAAACTTTAAAGCAGTCTCCTCCTTTTGTTCTTTATCTCACTAGTTTAACTTTTCCAGACCTGCAATTTCAACTACAATTCAGGATTTGGACTTCACACCCCACTTCTCTTAGCATGCTTTATGGAACAGGCCTCTGAAAGCTCTGCCACATGTTTTGGATGTAAACAGTCTCACTCTTGTTTATGTGTGACTTCCACTGGAACCTCTGTGCTCGAGGGATGCACCTTTGCACCTGTGTGCGTTCTCATGTGGACTGTCAAGTTATGGCTAGATCTGAAGTTTCTCCCACATGTTTTGCAAGTATACGGTTTCTCACCTGTGTGAGTCCTCATGTGGACTAACAAGTAATCATTACGTACGAAACCTCTCCCACATACTTTACAAGTATACGGCTTCTCGCCTGAATGAGTCCTCATGTGGACTAACAAGTAATCATTACGTACAAAACCTCTCCCACATACTTTACAAGTATACGGCTTCTCACTTGAATGAGTCCTCGCGTGGACTAACAAGTAATCTTTACGTATGAAACCTCTCCCACATACTTTACAAGTATACGGCTTCTCACCTGAATGAGTCCTCATGTGGACTGACAAGACACCATTATGTCTGAAACCTCTCCCACATACTTTACAAGTATACGGCTTCTCACTTGAATGAGTCTTCATGTGGACTAACAAGTAATTATTACGTACGAAACTTTTCCCACATACTTTACAAGTATACGGCTTCTCACCTGAATGAGTCCTCATGTGGACTGACAAGTAATCATTACGTATGAAACCTTTCCCACATACTTCACAAGTATACGGCTTCTCATTTGAATGAGTCCTCATGTGGACTACTAAGTAATCATTACGTATGAAATTTCTCCCACATACTTTACAAGTATACAGCTTGTCACTTGAATAAGCCCTCATGTGGACTAACAAGTCACTATTACGTCTGAAACCTCTCCCACATACTTTACAAGTATACGGCGTCTCACCTGTGTGGATTTTTATATGAGCGCTCAATGCTGATGTGTCATTGACTCTTTTCCCACATGTTTGGCAAGAAATCGGCCTCTCACCTGTGTGGCTGTACAGGTGTCTCTGCAATTTTGATTTGTACTGAAAAACTTTCCCACATACGTCACATTTTAATGGCTTTTTACCTGTTTTTGAGTTTTTCACAGCAGAGGTGTGTGGACTGTTCCTGTTAACTACACTTTCATGATGTCTTTTCTCTGCTTGAACCTCTGTGTTTCTCGTTGATCCTGAGTCTCCATGCTGGTATTCTTCCTCATCTTGGCTCTCAGCTACGTGAGAGTTGTGAGAGAGCAGCTGGTGGTCACTGTTTGGTATTACATTGCTTATAACTGGTATGATGACGACAGACTCTTTCTCTGCTGCACTTTGAGCGTCGTCATGAATGGAGTCCAGAGTCCGATCTTCACTGTGCTCACTTTTCTCATCAGCAGGAGTCAACATAAAGCCATCAGTCTCCTGCTTCAGTACAAGCTGCTCTCCCTCCTGACTGCTGCACACTTCCTCCTCTTCCTCTTTAATCTGTGGAGGCTCTGGGTGCTCTTGGTCCACACTGTGCTTCCTCTCCTCAACACAGAGCTGCTGCTCAGGGACAACCTCCTCCTCCTCCTCCTCCTCCTCCTTACACACATGTTGCTGTGGGAGCTCTGGAGGGACACACAACAACAACACAAACAGCATACTAATGTCATGCTACAGCAAATATAGACATGGCAGTAAATTAGTTAAATTATGTTTCACCCACCTGTCCTGTGTAACCTTACTTCAGGCTTCAACACGATATCCAACAGTCTGCGCTGACGATCAATCTCTTCCTCGTACTCGACGACGGTTCTTTGAAAAACTCCCAATATTTCTTCAGCAGCAGCAGTTAGTCGCTCCTTGACAAACTCTCTCAAAGACTCAACTGAAGACATTGTTGTCTAATGTAGACTACAGTAAATGTGGCTCGAGGTTTAACTCACAGATTAACCTCCTGAAGTTAACTCACTCATTTGCAAAACGCGCCTGCCGCCTTTGTTTCTTTAACTTCCGCCGGATCATGTTACACTTCTTCTTCTTCTTCTTCTTCTTCTTCTTCTTCTTGTGATTTGATTGGCGGCTGGCAACCAACTTAAAGGCGCATTACCGCCACCTACCGGACTGGAGTGTGAATCAGTCGATTAGTAAAACAGAACCAAATGAATAGAAAAATAATCTAAATCCATGAACCCTGTTAACTCTGTGTGTTATCTTTCCTGTTTCACCCTGAAGGTTCTCTACAGTGAAACTTAGCTTTGCTTTCTGCAGTGCTGTTTTCAGTTTGTTCCTCTCTTCCTTGTCGGCCCTGCAATCAACCAGTACATGTTGGACAGACTCTGTAGACACTATTGCAGTGTGTACATGTGCCAGTTGCGTGTTTTCCTCTTTTGTGAAGTGTGCTGTTTAATCCAGTGTGTCCTATCCTGAGACGGGTGATGACTGCCTCTTCTTTTCGGTTCCTGCCCAACCTTCTTCCTACCCCACATGTTTTTGAATATTATAAAGGTGTCTTCCAGTGTTGATTATGTCCCAGTATTCTTGCCATGTTTTTGTTGTACCTGTTTCTTAATGATTGCTTTCCCCTCCTCCTTACTTAATGACATATTCACGCTTATTGTTTGAAATGTGATTGCTTGCTTGGCCAGTATGTCAACATCCTCATTTCCCTCAACGACTACATGGGCAGGAACCCAAATAAAGCCTACAGTCACACACTTATTGCACAGTTTGTATATTATATAATGTATTCTCAAAGATTTGATGCTTGTGAGTGCTGCCCAACTGTCAGATGCAATCAATGCCTCTCCTTCGCTGTTACTTTCTAGCCACTCCAGGGCTGTCAGAATAGCAATAAGTTCCACTCTATATACTGACAAATGATCTGAAGTTCTTTCCTTAATTGCTATCTTGAATAATACTGCTCAACATACTTTTCTGTAGTGGTACCAACAAACCCCTGTTTAGATTTTTTCATGCAATGTTTGATATTAAAATCTACTGACAGCATCACAGACAACCAGGAAGGAATAACTGAAGATGGCACAGTTGAACTGAATTTTATGTCGTTTAGACCCATATTTTCTGCTTTTGCATTCCCAATCCACCTCAAACTCATGTTTGATTGATTAATGCCCCCAACAGTCCTGTAGGATAGCCTTGGTGGGATGCCCTTTATTTCATACACATACCTAGATATTATTTCTTCTCTGAATATCATAAGCACATCAGGTAGGGTATGGGTGAATAGCAGCTACAGACAAAATTGTGCTAAGTGGTAAGATTAAGATGTCCTTTATTGAACCCAGGCATTGACACACAGTGCCAATATAAAAATAGGAGAAGAATACAATCAAAACAATTTGAGTAAAAATATACACATGCTGTGAGAAAAGTATTAATAAAATGGAAAGTAGGTACAAATGAATAGAGGAACAAAACGCTGCATGTTATATACAACAGAGTGTTTCTTGGACTCTGATAAACTGTCCAATGCTGTTAATACACGTACAGACTATAGACCTATTCATTCATATCTGTATTTTTGATGACAACTTTGATGCAGTGCGACACCTGCTGGTCATTTTTAATAACTAATTTTGGCGTGCTCGCTTCATGTTGATAGTTTCAATGAGGGCAGACTTCACTGTTCACGGTACATTCTGAAGAAAACTTACTATAGAGCTTTCATTTACATGGTCTATCAGCTGCATATTAACAGGCAATACAATAAAACGCTGTTGCATTACTTCATTGCCTGTCTGTGTGGGTTGAATCTGCAGCCTCCGGGTCTGCAGAGACATCTTGCTGGCGTAAAGGCCAAGAGGTAACCTTATTTTGAAGGGCACAGCCCAAATGTAAGTGACAGAGCACGTTAGCCAATCGGAAGCAACAATAATAGTACGTTACTAAGTATAAATAGCTTGTGTGTTACATGTTCACTCGCTTACGGCCATACCACCCTGAACACGCCCGATCTCGTCCGATCTCGGAAGCTAAGCAGGGTCGGGCCGGGTCAGTACTTGGATGGGAGACCGCCTGGGAATACCCGGTGCTGTAAGCTTTTCTTTCTCACCTCTCACCACCAGAGCCCGCTCTTTCCTCTGCAATGGACGCACCTCTTTAAAAAACACCACCGCTGGGAAACATTTACATGGCTTTTATTTGCTAAATAATCTAAAACTAATAAAGTTAAATCTCGAACACATATTTTCTGTGTATCCACACTTTGATGAAGCTCTATTTCCTCTGTGCCATAAGTTATAGTCTACCTCCATTTGTTAACCAAAATTATTTATAATCGCCTGCTCCACTGAATTTACTGCTAATCTCTCACATTGCATCTGTTCTTTAATCTTCACAGAGATTTGGTGTTAAGATTTGTGGCACACTTTTTAAATAACATACTTTTTCATCTTTGGGCTTGCGCGAGATTTCAAGTATGTTTATGTCAAAAGGCTCAAGTCCAAGTGAAGTCACGAGTCATTAATGTTAAAGTCTATGCTGAGTTGCAATTCTTTTTTGATTTTGTCAAGTAGAGTCTAAAGTTATCAATTTGTGATTGGAGTCTGACTCAAGTCCACACCTGTGGGGTCAGATATATGAAGATGCTGCTTACATGTAAAGCTAAATGAAAAATATTGTATAGCCTACTATATATCGATAATCCTACACAGTGTCTATGTGTAAACATTATAAATACATTTGTACAACAACTATGTTGACAGTAATACACAATAATATCATGTGAATGTTTCTTGTAAGGGTGTGTGTCAGTGTTATGGGCAGATTCTGTAAAGATTCAAATGTTGAGATTTTATTTTAAAGATGTGTTTTTGGAGCAGGACAGAAAAAACATTGTATATTATATGATATTGCTTTCTTTAATAATAACTTGGCTAACAAATGGAGGCACAGAGGACACAGAGCTTCATCAAAGTGTGGATACACAGAAAATATGCGTTCAAGATTTAACTTAATTAGTTTTTGTCATTTCATGGGACCGTTTTTGCTTAAAGCAGCTGTGCGGAACTTTTCGTTTTCGTTGATTATAGCGCCCCTTTGGTCGAAGCGGTATGACACCCACAGCCTGGTGTCGTAAAGCCGGCAGTTATCGCATGCATTTGTTTTGGAGAGCGAGAGGATTAACTAACGTCAGGTCAGTCCAAGTAAATAGTGGAAACAGCAAAATTACTCAGTAAATTCTCCTGTTGTGTTTCTGTTCTGATCTAATCTAAGATGTTGTGTATTTTGAGCTACTAAGGCTACCGTAGTAGTGTGAGCCTCAAGTTATTCTGGGTGATGTAGTAACCGTTGTTGTGCTACTGAGAAACAATGAGAAGCAGCCGTGTACGTTCGGTGTAAAGAGGAATAAACAGTTAACAAGTCATCTGCTGAGTCCGCATTATTATGTGAAAAGAAAACTCCGATGATTTGGGAGTTTTGCCCTTTTTCTATCATTTTCATATTGAGACAGCGGTTAGCATGGCACTGTCAGTACATCTTGTGCGGAGGGATACACCGGTGAGCAACAGCTGCAGCTGGCTCTGGGACAGGTCGCTAGGTCACTCGGTAAAAGCAAACAAAGAGACGACACGGACGATATTACTCACCCGACTGAAAGCTGTCCATCAGCTCCTGCAGGCCTGGAGCGTTTTTTCCACTTCATCTTAGGAACATGAAAAAAAGGTTCAATCACGCCAGGATTAGTGATTGCTGCAAAGTTTTCACTCCTTGTGATGCACTCTCTGCGGCGGTTTTCCTCCTGATGATATATCTCCCCAACGATGGCAGCACATGATGTGCAGGAAAATAGTAGCGGAGGATTCAGCCTCTCTCATCTCTGCTCAGCATCCAACACATGGAGTTCCTCATCTGTGTGCTTCGGCTCAAACAGGTATGGCTCTGGATCTGTGTCCGCTACAAGAAACTCTTCAAAATCGCGTTCAAAGTCGTCCATTGCAGCTGCTAAAATCCGGAGATATCGCTAGGCTAAATAAACAGCTGAGTTTTGTTTACAAGCTACGTCTGTGCCTGCTCACCATCATATCCCTCCGCCCATCACAGCGCAGGACGTACTGACCCTCTATAAGCTCAATGCTAAAGGCTGAGACCCAGCCACTGGACTACAGACACAAAAAAGATATCGATCACGTTGTCTCAATATGAAAATGATAGAGAAAGGTCATAACTCCCAAATTGTCAGAGTATTCCTTTATGTGAAGATACACAGTGAAGACATAACATAATCCTAACACAGCAAAGCTGTTAGCTGCAGCCTTCGCTTGCAAAGCTAACGCTACTAACGTTAGGTCAGTCCAAGTAATTAGTGGAAACATGCTAACATGCTAACGTTACACACAAGTTAGTAGTAAAGTAAGACCTGTTCATAAATGTTCTGGTGTAGCTCTGAATTTCTTATAAACTGAGGACAACTGCCTGCTGTATATTTCTGTTCATGGTCACAGTCACAGATCATTTTACATGATGCTCCTTCATTATCTGCCATGACATCAAAAGTACAACCAAGGTACAACTAGTACCTACAACTAGGGACAGTTTTATTAATGGTAAAAGGTTCCGCACAGCTGCTTTAAATGAAAATCATAGATTATTGGTAACCACGTTGAGCAGTGTTGTGAACGGTTAACAGTGTCTTGTTAAGTATAAATAGCTTGTGTGTTACATGTTCTCTTGCTTACGGCCATACCACCCTGAACACGCCCGATCTCGTCCGATCTCGGAAGCTAAGCAGGGTCGGGCCGGGTCAGTACTTGGATGGGAGACCGCCTGGGAATACCCGGTGCTGTAAGCTTTTCTTTCTCACCTCTCACCACCAGAGCCCGCTCTTTCCTCTGCAATGGACGCACCTCTTTGAAAAACACCACTGCTGGGAAACATTTACATGGCTTTCATTTGCTAATCTGGACTTCATACTGTAGTATATAGTGCCACGCACTTATACTGTCATGATGATGTCAGTGACGTGCAGGCGGAGTAATACAGTGTTTCATGTGTCTAGCTCCCGGTCTAGCGGTGTGCATGTAATGCTGGTTACAAGTGTGTGTGATAAAGTAACACTCTTGGAGTTAAAGACAAGCCATATCCATCATGTACGTCGAGTCATCCAGTCATGAAGAATTGTAACACATACTCTGTATTATAGTCGACCTGTACTTTTACTTTATTTATACTTTTGGCATTTTTAGCAAATTCATGGATTATATATAGGCTACATATAGTTCATCATAATCCTGAATGCTACTGAATATCAAATGTGTCCTCATTTTAAAATAATCCTGGATGTTCTGAAAAAGAAAATGTGCAAAGCACATAATGTGAAGTAGGACAACATAAAAAAGTCCTTTGGTTATATTTTCAAATGTTATTTTTGCATTTTTTTTCCTTCACTATGAACACACACTAGCTCATTTTGAGTAAATGTGTGTTCACTACAGCACCATATATATATATATATCAGTAGTTCTGCACACTGTACAAAGAGATCTCCCTTCTGCCTGATGAACATGATTGCTGAAAATGTCAAAATACAAATAAAGTAAAAGTGCAGTTGGCTATAATACAGAGCATGAAATCCAGATTAGCAAATAAAAGCCATGTAAATGTTTCCCAGCGGTGGTGGGAAGCAAAGAGTGTGTTCATTGCAGAGGAAAGAGCGGGCTCTGGTGGTGAGAGGTGAGAAAGAAAAGCTTACAGCACCGGGTATTCCCAGGCGGTCTCCCATCCAAGTACTGACCCGGCCCGACCCTGCTTAGCTTCCGAGATCGGACGAGATCGGGCGTGTTCAGGGTGGTATGGCCGTAAGCGAGAGAACATGTAGCACACAAGCTATTTATACTTAATTACACACTGTTAACTGTTCACAACACTGTTCAACGTGGTTACTGATCTATGATCAAATCTATGATTTTCATTTAAACAAAAAAGATCCCATGAAAACACCAAAACTAATGAAGTCAAGTCTCGAACACATATTTTCTGTGTATCCACACTTTGATGAGGCGTATTCCTCTGTGCCATAAGTTATGCCTCCATTTAGCCAAAATTATTATAAAGAAAGCAATATCATATAACATACAATAACATTGCTTTTTCTGTCCTGCTCCAAAAACACATCTATCAAATAAAATCTCAACATTTGAATCTTTACAGGGTCTGCCCATGACACTGACACACACCAATACAAGAAACATTCACATGTCATTATTGTGTATTACTTCAACATAGTTGCTGTATACTGTGGAGGTTTATCAATATATAGTACGAACACAGTAAGATGTTTTTTAATGTAAATTCTAATATGGATGTGTAAAACAGAGGAGCAGATATTTAAAGCAGAAACTTTGTCATGTGGTGTCATAGCACCATCTATGTACATACAGCAGGTCTCTGCTATGCATGCTGGCTCTCTTTGGTTTTTGCCTCCTTGCTTCAGAGTGAAAGCAGCTGAAGTGTTCCATTGCCAGCCTTCTCTTCACACATCAGTGACTGCCAGTCTCATCTTTAACCAGAGGAGAGCAGCATTGGACAGTTGTTTTCCTGCAACACTCAGAAACGTGTCACTAACTATCTGGTAGACATTGCAGTCAGTCACAGGTGTTCACAGTTATAATGAGCACTAAAGTAAAGGTTAACTTTGTAACTGAGCAGCACTGCAGTGTGCCTGGTCAGGAAATACATCTTGGGTGTAGATTTTGGGGGTCAGCAGGGGCACATGTCCCCTTAATATTTATAGTCCCCCCTAAATGTTGACAAGAATCCTACACCCTTCCTTTGAATTATTTTCATTGTTATTGACTTAATTTATTTCACCTACTTTTAGTATGTATATACGTTTTCCCGATTGTGTCTACAACCAAGTATGTTAACAGTGTGGTATTAGAACTTTTCTTAAAGTGCTGCAGTCACGACATTCACAGCATCACACATTTTGCCATTGCTGGGTTTTTTATTTTCCTGCATTGTCAATACTGACACTGTGGAAAATTACGTTCCTTTTATTTAAGGTTATTTAAAAGTACATTGATTTCAGTTCTGCAGAAGTTCTTCTTCTTCTCGTTTTTTTTGGTGGCATGTCTCCAGTTCTTGGGCATGTTGTAGAGTATTTGCACACGTCACAACACCTGCCCTTATACAGCGATTAGGGGGCGTTACCTCTGCTAATAGGTTACCAAGTTGGATTGATCTTCAGCACACCTGGGTAAAGGCAGATTTGGATGATTAAGACATTGTGGTGCAGTTGGAGTGGAGTCCTCTGGGATTTTTTCTCTTAACAGAAAATTAAGAGAAAATACAGGAGAAGAGAGAATGTTGTGTCTAAGTTGTCCCTCCCCCAATCAATCAATCAATCATTAAGTTGAATTAGACAAGAACTGAATAATCCGTTGTTAACCCCAATAAACCAATGTAATACAAACTATTAGAAGAATTGAGCTTCCATTGGGATGACATCATGACTGTTTGTTCCTCTGATGGGTCCATCACATTAATTGTATTTGAAGGCATCACTCATTTATTCATTTATTACTTTAAATAGCAGTTAAATATCTTTCTTCAGTTGGGATCCGTGCGTAAAAGCGCGTCAGTGGACCCCCCCACCCCCCACGCGCTCACATTTATTTTACCATGGTCGTGCGGTCTGGAGACTCTGAGCTAAAGTGCACATCATCGAGCTCAGCGATTCACACGGCATTTCTGCATCTGCGCTGCCTGCAGTCGCACAGGGTCATCACGCACCGAGACAGAGCCGCACAAGAACAAGTGCAGGGAAACTGACACAGCAGCGTCGACTCCACTTTTTGTTTTGGACGAAGGAACCGCGCGAGACGGACAGTCCCAGGTTTCCTGTGAGGACCACAGCGCTGATTTTTACTGACGGCTGAGAGAAGTGGACCAGCAGCAAATCCAGAGCATGAAGAAGACTCCCAATTCAGGTATAGATGTTTCAGAAACTAGTATGCTAAAATACACTTAATATGGTGATACTGTATTGCACCAGAGTGACTTATTTAGTCAGTTATGATCTGAACTCGCAGAAACATAATTACAAGTATGAATTATGCATATAACATGTGACCTCGTTTCGATTTATAAAATACTTTTGGTGTTTTTGCATGTCTAAGTATTTGTGCACAAGCTGTATATAAATATCTATAGTTTGGATGAATGTGTATGTTCTCCTTAAACTTCATTTCTGTTCATCTGGAGTTGTCTTTTTTTTATCACTGTCCAACTTGCCAAACTCTGTCACTTCGCCCCCTCTGTTGTTTTGGGCCAGTTTGTTTTTCGGCTGAGTGTGCAGCACCCAGGGGAGCTCCTCGGGGTCCCCTGACTATTAAAGTCTGATGTGCATCATCATCTGTCCTTCTCAGCATGACCTTCTGTATGGATGCACTGGCCCCTTCAGGCTGTGCTCTCTGCATGGACTCATAGTGCTGCTGCTGCTGTTGCTGCGTGTGTGTGAATGTTTGGCTTTTACACACATTTTGGACATTTGGTGGCTCGTGATGTTAGTGTACATGCTTCTGCCTGCTCAAGCCTGCTTCTGTGTTGTTGTGCATGCATGGCACAATCTAGAGTGTGATTGTGTGTGTTATACAACACAGCTCTTGCGCTGCTCAGGACCCATCTGTGCGTTCCCCCTCTCTCAACATTTAGGAACACAGGATGGGCTCTGGGGAGGAAAATAAAGTGCTCTAGATTAAACAGACGCAGAAATGTGGCACAAGCTGATGCTGTGGAGGCTTGTGTCGAGAAGAAAAAGCAGTAGATATATTTATTAGTAGCAAGAGTCATTTATTTTGTTCCGTCTTTAACTATTTTACAGTACATAAAAAGTAATGAATAACAACAAGGCAATAAATTAAAAGGAAACCGATATTGACCAAAAACACGTAGGCTTAAGCTTATTACCTACCCTTTTTTCCATAGCATATACTAGTAGGCAATCCTTGCACCACAAGTTTTAGGCTGTACAAAAACAAGAAACAAAAACAAACATTTTATTTCGTTATTAATCCTACCACCATTTTTTTATTACTGAGTTTGAAGAATGCCATAAAAGACTGAACTAATATCTGTTTTCAAGTTGCTGGATGAAGAGAAAGTCTTTTAATGATGACCAACAAAATGACATGACATTTGATCAGTTCATTTCCGAGGTGTGTTATAGTTGTTTTCTTTATGACATTCCAGGTGGATGCCCATATGAGGCTTACATATCAATGTCTTTAACCAGGTCTAGACTTGAGACTTTCAAGTCACCAGTGAGAGGCGTCAAGTCTCTAATCCTCACTCTTGTGATTTATCCCTAATCCAGTCTAAATCTGTGGTCTCTTTTTTGAAATCTCTGTCTCAACATGGTCCACATTTGATGTTCTGCACCCCTGAAAAAAAACTACACACTCACCCTCCTCCTGCACCTTTCCCCTCTCTGTCTTAAGCCCCTCCTACCAGACGAGCACGCATACCTACATGCTTCCTGCAGTAACCTGTACGAATGCTCGTCATTCATTTCAATCATCCTGATCATGATTGTGATCTTGATTCCGTTATGTAGCGCCAGTGTTGCTGTCGTGTTTTCTTTGTAAGCTAGTGAGCCTGTAAAGCCCATTGAGATGACACACTGTGATTCGAGATTCCAGCTAACTTTAGCTTCATGAACATGAACTTCAGTCAGCCTTAACAATTAGCAACATTTTCTTTCTATCCCTGAGACACTTTACCGATAATGACTTAAGTTTTGTTGCATTTATTGTCAGACTCTATGATAGTACGCTCAAAGGTTACTGGGGATTCTTGCCCCATGAGAAACAAAAACAAAACAAAACAAAACAAAAAAATCCTGCCTACCCCAGCTTTAACAAATATCACAAACACAGCGGCAGTCTGGAGCCATTAGAAATCAGTGCTTGACCTTTCAAGAAAGAAAGGTCATACTTAGAGGGACTGGCCTGTTTAAGGAGTCTTATCACTTACTGTCAGTTTCTATCTCTGGAGATCCTCACTGCTGCACCTGCACTGACACAACACTGCTATACAAACAAACTTAAACTATTTGCCATTGTCTTTATCCTGGGGTGGATTGGTAGCTCTTTTGGTGGTCAGATTTCCCAGGAGGCTGGAAGTAGGCATTGTCACTTAAGGTGTCTGTTGGTTGCAGTTTTCAGGTAATGTGTCATTTTTGCCACACTTTTCTCAGAAGTCCAGATGTAATATTTCATCTAAGAGGCTTGGAAAAGCAAATTGTCCGTCACTGATGACTGAATAAGGCCGAGTATTTTAACCCTGAGGCCTTTATGTACTTTGTTCTTTAGGGTTGGCTGGTAGTCTGATCTCTCTCCAGGCGAAGACAAACAAAGACCAGGCAGCCACACTCAGCTCAAAGCTCATAGTAGCTCCAGCAGTCTCTCCACACACCATCTTGACCTCAAGGTGTCAAATTATCTGTCAGGCTGGATGATTTTATGGCTGAACTGAGAGAGAACCCAATTAGCAATACCACAATGTGTTTCCTAATGAGGATGCTTTCAGTAGGGAGCCTTTGGTCTTCTAAGACATATCCTTCAACTTATCCCAAAAGTTACGGTTTGAGTGAGCTGTCTCAGAGTGTGATAATGCAGGAGAAAGCACATGTTTGAAGTTTAATCGAGAGCAGCTATCATGTTCTAAAACAGCCGGTACAGACCAAGAACCTTGGTGTGAAAAACTCTGTCATATTGAATCCCTATGTCGTAAACATGTTTCATGTCTTACTATCTCTATTTTCCTTTGAGGATATCTCATAAAAGCAGAACAATACCTCAATAACAATGACCAAAAGCTGCACTCAAACACAACTTCAAAGCTTTGTTTTTAGAAATACGCCACATGTGTTTTGGGAGGAGTGCATTAGATCCATGTTTTCTCCAGTCACTCATACTTAATTTCACTCTCCGAGTGGGAGCATTGTGTTGTCCGTCGGATCACCAACAAAAATATGTTGGCTCCCATTTATGAAAGTCCGTAGAGACCTGGAGCTTGTTGGGCTTAATGAACTGAATGTACCCAGTGTTGTTCTGTAGTTTCAAGAAATGTGACCCTGAATGAACAGGGAGACCCAGCGGAGTAAAAGCACTGTTCCTCCCCCTTTTTTTCTTTCTATCTTCCTACGCATGAAAGATCCCAGTCAGCTGTGCTATATATTCTCATGGTTGGGTCATTTTACAAAACAGGCTCGTCCTCAGCTTGAAAAGACTCCTTTGTGGCGAACATTTGCTGGGGGCTGGTCGTGTGGATTTGTTAGACTTTTCATCTTTGATAGAAAATTTCATAAAACTCAGGGAAGCGTTCTTGATGTTGATTTGTGGACTGAACTGACAGATGTGGTATTTTTAGGTCGTCATGTTAGAACCATAGACTTTATATAGAACGCGCGCTGACTACCACAGTGCTGGATGTCTTGGGGAAACATTCTCATCTCTGCCAACTTTACACGGAAATGACTATTTATTAAGAATGACTCAACATCTCAGCGCTGTGCAGCGCTCTAGAGGGGGTGATGGACAGGATTTAGTCTGCTGGATTAGATGTAGTGGGTGACACGTGCATACTTTGGCCCACACACTAAAATATTTGACTAAGCTGAACTTTGTTGGAGCATGTTAAACTGGAAAGGTACTTCTAATGAAAATAGATCACTTATTTAATGCAGGTCCTATCAATTAGGACTTAAAGGGTAACTTTGGTATCTTTCAACCCAGCCCCTATTTCCCCATGGCTTTGTATCTGAGTGACTTAAGCATGCTCAGATTGTTATTAAAAGTGTGGAATCTGGAAAGGATCCCTCTTTTGTATAACTTTTGTTTATACCTTTTTGATGTACTGTGGTGAGCTACTGCTGCTGTGTGAGCCCCTCAGCCAGAGCTATTTAAAGTAACACTTACCTTTCTGGAAATTTTACACTTTTCTTTGTTTCTAGGTTAAAATGCTATTAATAAGCCGAGGGCACACTAAAATGTAATTGAATTCCGCCAGAGATAAAAACTCAAACCATTCTCATATGGTTCTAAGAAGACTCTGACCAATCAATCAATCATGACCATCGCACCGAATGCAGTGATTGGCCGAGTGTCCTTTCTGTCTTCCCCACGTGGAGGCCTCTGACTGACCGCCCCTCAGTTTTATCTTCCTTGTTTGTTGCCAGTCACCAGTACTATCTAACGTTAGCGTTTACGTTATATTATAAAACTCGTCAGTCATCACTGACCCTGGATACGTTTCAAAACTCGGGGTTTAGTTTGCTTCTAATACATATAACGCTAAACACAACACAACATCCAGTTGCTAATGGCTAACGTTAGCCTATTGTAGCGTAGCCTCTGAAACATTAACGTTACCTTCCTTGTGCATTTCCACATACTAGTCATGCTAATGCTACTATCTAACGTTAGCACTGTAACGGAGGCGGGAGTTGTGGATGTTCAAATTTTTTCGAAGTGCTGTGTGAAATGCAAGAAAGGTAAGAGTAGCTTTAAAGGAGCTATATGTAAGAAATCTAAAGCAAATAGTAAAATCATCCTAATATGTCCCAGAGATTAAGGAATAATGTTCATATAACATACTGATCTCACTGACAACAATAGTGCAGCCGGAATATTCGCATTTAGAACATTTTTTTATGGTCTGCAAATTATGTTTATGTTTTGAATTTGTGTTTTGACCTGTTGCACCACCCACCGCCGTCTACCAGTCACACAGTCAGTAGAGTCTCATCATCAGTTACAGTTACGGCTACTATGGCTGATGGTGCGACTAAACGACCTCGTTATGATTCCCAAAAAAGGCAAGACAAAACTCGAGGCAAAGCAAGGGTCTATATAGGAGATGCTTTTGAACGGTGGAGACGGTTGAAAGCGGAGAAGAATTTGAAATTGGATGTCGAAGTGGCTACTCTTCTCCACGACCATTGAAAAGTCACTTGTATCGCGGTATATCACATCATCACCAAGCAAAAAGCAATACTGTAGCGATTGCACCGACATCTACAGGATCTTCAATTTTCTATTTCAAAAAGGGGCGTGGCCTTTTTTTTTTTTTTTTTTTTTTTTGCAAAGTAGCAACATGTGCCAGTCTGGTCTATTGGCTTATGAAGCTAGTTGATAGCGGAAATGTGGGAAAAGAAAGTGAAGTTAGCAAGCGCTAGCATTTAACTTATCTGGAAATGGCTGAGAAGCATGTGTTCAATCATATGAGTAAAAATACTAGTCTACAGCTGCAGATCAACACAGTCATTCAGTTCGCTGATGCATCAAGCTCAGACTTTTTTTTTTTTTTGGAGGGGCGAGACTGGATACAGTACTTAAACTCTTGAAAATGACATGGCATTTTAAACTGCAGCATCAATCATGTCATCCATCCTCCCACTACAACCCCAGTAGGTCCCATGGAGACCGAGCAGATGAGGAGAGTCAATACAGCTCTTTATTTCACTTCAACAATGGCTCTTCAGTGACAACTGAGCTAGATTCCCTTCAGTCTGAGTCATATATTGGCCTGGACTGCCACCACATTCACTACGACTCCCCGTGATAATAAAGCTGTCTTTATATACATTGCTATTCATCGGTGAGCATGTATTTAATTCACCACCTGAGAGTCAAGCTGCCAGGCTCTCAGGTTCATATAATCCTTATCACATTAAAATCCCTGCTTGAAAGCCTCCGTGAGTATTAGACTACCTTTATCAGTCTTCTTCTGTGAGTGCCAAGTACAAAAGTCTTAGCCCCCGAGGGCTGCCTTTGATACCGGTTATTCAACAAAAGTTTCTCTCATGGAAAGAACTTTTTCCCCTTAGATAAACTTTCCCTTAGCTATTAGCTTAATCCTTTCACTCCCACTACAGGAAGTGACACATGGATTTTGTTCCGTCTCTTATGGTTTTATCTCTCAGTTTATCTCTCCTCACAGCTGTAATTCCTGTCTGATTAAACTTTGCTTTAGGCTCTGAAAAGCTGACCCACGCTCTCGTAATGCATGCGTACCATGAGGGAGACCTCTCTCCCAGCTGAATAGTCCCAGAGACCCTCGCCTTGCACATGCACACGAGTATGACATCATCTGCCACTGTGTCAGAGTTTGGCTATAAATAGAGATGGTCGACGATGACGTTTCAGCTTAACAAAGCCCCCCCCTGTGAATAACATAAGGATGAAAACAGGCCATGTCACTGCTGCTTATCGTGATGAGCAGCCAGTCAGTCGTGACTGATTTTGCCTCATGTTCATTAAAGACACACCTGATGTTACAAGCAGATGCCATTAGTAAAGCATGGGGATGATCATCACAAGAGCATCACTGCTACTTTGCATTTGTGTTTTATGACATCTTTTGATGTAGTACAAGGAATAACATTAACATTTATATTCTCCATGTGAAAGAGGTTTTGCTTGCGTATGTGTGTATACAAATTAATGTGGTTTAGAAAAAAAGAAACATAGGTGACCATATCCTTATTTATTACAGTAGATCTGGTGATGTGCAAAATGCACATTGCACATTTTCTTTTCAACCATAACACTAACCCCACATACATCGATCAACCAAAATGTTAAAACTACTGGCAAGTGGAGTTAATTACATTGGTAATTTTGATATAGTGCAATGTTCTGCTGGGAAACCTTGGTTGCTGGCATTCAGATGCTCCACCTCCTTAAACACCACTGCAGACCCCCCTCTGCCATGGAAACGGCACTCTCCAAAGGCAGTGCCCCCCGCCCAGCAGGACAATGTACCATGCTGTACCATCAAAGCTGCTCAGGAATGGACCACAGGGTGTGACAAAGAGCTCAACTTGGCCTCCAAATTCTCCAGATCCCAATCCAATCAAGTATCCATGGGACATGCTGTCACCCTACCTCACAAACCACAGCACTGAACAGATCTGCCGCCAATGCCCTGGTGCCAGACTCCACAGGACACCCCCAGAGGTCCATGCGTCGACATGTCAGAGCCAAGTCCAATCCAAGGAGGACCTGCCATGGATCAGGGGCACCTTTGAGGTACTGGCACATCCCACAGATGTTCGATCATGTCGGGATCCTCGGGCCATTCCTTAGCAGTTTCTATGGTGCGGCAGGGTGCATTGTCCTGCTTGGGGGTGCTCTGCTGCCATCAGGGAGTGCTGTTGCCATGAGAGTGGTTGCTATCTTTGCAATAGTGTTTGGGTGGTTGGAGCATGTCAAATGGCATCCACGTAAATACCAAGACCCAGTGTTTCCCAGCAGAACATTGCATTGTAATGAAATGATCAAGTGGTTTTAATGTTTTTGCTGAATGGTGTATACAGAGATCTGAATTCTAGAAATTGGTTCACTATATTTTCCAATTATGGTTTCCATCTATAGTTTACTTGAGCTCTTTACATTTTCCATATGTTTAAAATTGTTAGTTAGAAATGTTCAGTGTTGTTGTTCATGTTTTCAGCTGCATGTACATTTCTGTGCACCTACACTGAGAGCAACACACACACACACACACACACACACACACACACACACACACCAAAAAGGGTCAAATTCCTAGTATGTGCACACATACTTGGCCATTAAAGCTGATTCTGATTTTAAAATGTTGTCTTTGGCCGACCAAGAGAGCTTTTCCAGTGATATATATGTATGTACACCTTTTTCGCATTAGGCTCTTGGTACACAGGCAAAAGAAAAAGCAGAATAAATCTGCTGCCTATTTTCTTGATTAATGGTTTTGGTCAATAAAACATCAACAAACAGTGAAAAATGCCTGTCACAATTTCCTAAAGCCCAAGATGATGTCATCAGATGTCTTGTTTTGTCCGACTAACAGTCCAAAACCTAGAAGATATTCAGTTTACTATAATATCAAAACCAGCAGATTCTTACATTTAAGAAACTTGAAGCATCATTATCCAGCCCAGCTGACAGAAGTAAATGTTGGCATTGTGTGTTTCTGCAAACCATAGATTCATTACATTTGTAGGTGACACCTGCCAAGATGCAGACCACTATTGGAGACCAACAAACAACAAAAGCAGTTGTTATTTAGCCATCAGCCATAGTCATTGCTGCCTTTCCAGTGGCTTTTTAGACGCTGGTTTGTTTTTTGTTGACCCCTTGGTGTGTTTCCAGCTAGAATAGTTCCAAGAAAAGCAGTTGTTTTTTAATAAGACATTTCTACATATCTCTGATTAATGCCACAAAAGCAGCTGTTTTTTATTGCAACATTGCTGAGTTTCCAGCCTGGATTGTGCCGGGCATTTTAATCTAAAACATGATCCTTTCCTAACCATAACCAAGTAGGATTCATGCCTAAACTTAACCACACATTAACCCCAGCTTTTTTAAGATGTAAAGTTTCAACACAACACTGAAATGTACAGATATTACGTATCCATGGTTTGCGGTAACGTACAATGCCAACATTTATTCTGGCAACTGGGTTCCATTTTCTTCGGCATTTCTGCCTGAAACATTATGTAAATAACAAATTAATAAATCAGTATGGCTAATATTATTGGCTTATATTAGCTTATCACAGATATATATTTACACCAGCATGTAGGGCAGCCTAATCAAAAGCCCTATGTTATGAATTTATGTCAAATGACTGATTTTTTTCCAACTTATTGATATTGACCAAAAAATAAAAAGTCATCTATTAGGGGAACCAGAAAGCTCTGATTCTAATTTATGATACACGACATTGCGTAATGGCTCAGTGTGACAGTGCATAGATACAGTATGTGTTTCACACTCAGTCGTCTTGCATTTATTTGGGACATGCGCCGCTGCCAAACTCCACATGAACAGAGATCACCACAAAGCTCATGTGTCAGGAGCTTGCTGTGTGTGTGTGTGTGTGTGTGTGTGTGTGTGTGTGTGTGTGTGTGTGTGTGTGTGTGTGTGTGTGTGTGTGTGTGTGTGTGTGTGTGTGTGTGTGTGTCCGCATGCATGTGTCTTGTGTATATTTGTGTGTGTATGTATGTGTGCAGAGTATAGTGTAGACTGTCTGGGTCCGAATTGTGGATTTAGACATCAGGAGCTTGGCATGCTGATTACAGAGGTCCGAAGCCACAGGGAACCACAGGAACTCTCTTCTCCTTCTCCCTTTTCTCCCTTTCTCTAGCGCCATCCCTCCATCAGTTCAGGCTAATTTGCGCAGATGGAGGTGAAAGCAGCAGGCCTCGGGCTAATGTGGCTGGGTTATGATAATCAGCCAAATCACATAGCTTTGCTCCTCTCATCCATGCTCCATCTAAGCTTTACCTGTACTCAATTACCTAATGCACAGTTAAGCAGTGTGGATGGTAATAGCACAAAGCACAATGAGCTGTGTTACACACTGTAGCGAACACTAAGCACTGCTGACAGACTGTTATTGTTCCAGCTTAACTAATTTCATATGGATTTGTGAAGCCAACATTTCAGGCTGTTTTTACTCTTCCTTCAGTGCCACTCAAAACCACAAAAGGAGTCCTTGCACAAATCCTGCAGAATTGATGAAAGGTGGCCTCTCCTCTATCTGCTATATCCACACAGTGTCCCCATACTTATCAATTGCTACAACAGACTCCCTCTTTCCTGCAAGGGATCTGGAACTTTGAGGATATCCCATTTTTATGTCTCCTGCTGCCAGCTCCCTCTCACATCTAATGATTACCTTATGGAGAGGAGGAAATAGCCAGCAGTGTTACCACAGCCATGCTGGGACAGACAGACTGCACTACTAGCACTTTTACAGCCTCTGACAGTCCAAATGACCTGAGAGTGGGATTTAAAATGTCAAAGAACTGGAAGAGAGGAGCCTGCATGACTTATATGTTAAAGGAATGGGTTTTCTGTGAACTGAATGGACTGTGTGAGTGTGCTCCTCTGCGTATGTGTGTGTCATGCGTAGCAGGGTCATGTATTGGTTATCGTCATAATTTTTTCTGGTTCTCGCAGAGGATTGGTTCAGTGCATCTCAGCGCTGACTGGAAGAAGTGCCAGTTGCTGACTCAACATCAGTAATGTAACTTTGGCCTTGGGTTTTGCACTCTGTTTTGACTACCGATTTCATGAGCTGTGAAACATCTTCCGTGGTTGAGAGTTTGTGATAAGCTGTTAGTAATTATAGAGGTCAGTATTTCTGTGTGGAATTTTTTTTACTCGTCAGTGGATTACTCATAGAGCTGGAGGACATTTAGGTCTCTCCCTCTTAAAAATTGTAATATTTTTAGCTATGCTAAACTGACTTATTAGCTAGTGCCTCTAGCAGGTCTGACCTTTGCATTGCCTGATATTTTGGATTACATTTATGTCCAAATATCTGCACAGCTTATGATGCTCTTAACAGACCCAGCACCTGTGGGAGCATCAGATAAACCAGTGGTTCTCAAACTTTTTGTCATAATATACCCCCTTTTAAACATTTTTCAGCCAAGTAACCCCTGACCAACGCAAAACATTTTTGGTAAGAAAAAAAAAACAAAAAAACAACTTTGCGCCATTAGTGATTTACTGACATCTGGGCCACAGTGCCTGGGTGAACAGCATTACTTACCTCACTGAACTGCTGTTGCACAGAGGCCTGTAGTGTTCACACACACAGTGTTGCGGTTGTGGCTCTGCTGCAGAGCTGCCTGCTGCTGTAACAACTGTATTCTCACAATTAAAAGCTGACACATTTATGGAGCCCTGCAAGCCACTGCATTGTTAACAACACGGTCATGACAGTATTTCACAAGAAATGTCAGTGACAGATACATACATTGAAACTGTACTGACAGGTGATATAACGTCAATATGATTATCAAAAGATCATATTCATTGTCTGTTTTTGCTGAAAACTAAGTGCATCATACACAAAAAACAGGCAAGACTCATCATCTTTAGATGTTCCGTAGTAGAGCAGCAGTCCTGAGTGGCGCTGCTCATGTGGGTAGTTTGGCTGTTCTAATCTGTTGACACAGACACTGAAATAAAAAACAAGGTTCTGCAATGCATGAGCACTGCTCACACAGGCACTGTGACCCACGCATAATCCCTTCATTTGTTAACACAAGGATTCTGCTGGGAAGATTTTAGACCAAGTACCCCCCTCGTGGTAATTTTTATGTTTTTGTTGATCGATGTATACTTATAATAATATTGGAATAAAAGGGATTTAATTAATTACTTAATTTGCAAAGTGAGCCACCGCCAATATGACACAAATAAATTCACTCTTTCAATTTGCAATATAAGACAATTCTTTGATTCACCATGAGGTTCTCTTATATAATGTTTTTCCATTAAATAAAACCTCCGGAGTACAAAAAGTTTGAGCTTCGTCCACACACTTGGCATCACCTCCAGAAGCTGGGCACTGTGAACCGCATCAACAGCACTAAAGTACAGACTTTTCCCCAAAAACAGACGAGTAGGGAACTTTTCAGTGCCCAAATTATCCAGGGCATGAGTGGTAACCTATAGCTTGGAGCTCAAGTTTCATGTTCATTTTGCAGGAGTTCAAGTCTAACATTAGTATGGTGGTAAGGGATAGTGACTGTTGTACTGATATTTTTTGCTGCACCTGCTTTGCTGCTGTTTGTCACAAAAGCAGTGGAAGTTGCTGATTGTGTTGCAGCCTCTTGGTCTACAGTGCCTGTAGGTCTTTTTTATACTACTTTCCAATATCCACAACAACATTTGCATCACTTGTTCAGTTTTTTCCTTAGGGTGGCTGCTCTATGTGTGGCATATATATGCCTACGTCCTTACCCTCACACAGCTACAGCCTTACATGGGTGGAAAGACCCCTTTGGCTGCTTCTGGGTTATTGTATTGTGCAGATTTATAGACTTAAAAAAAATGACAATAGTGGATTGCTATGCTGCCAATACTACTAATAACAACAAATTGGCACTGGCTCTTAAATATCTCCCATTTAGCACCGGGTCTGGTTCCCATCCAACTCAGCTGATTTGTGTTTAGTGCTAATTAGGAAATCTTAGCATGCTAATGTGCTAAACTCAGATGGAGAACATTGTCAACATCATACCTGCTAAACATCAGCTATCTAAAGTTAGCGCTTTAATTGTGAGCATGTTGCATGCGAGCGCAAAGCACGGCTGTGTTTAGCCTCACAGAACTGCTAGCATAGCTGTAAACTATTTGTCTTGTTACTTTATGAACAATTTGTCATATTTTCCAGTAATTATGGAGAAACATAAATGTCAAATGAGTGCATGGGAATCCCAAAATTGGATTTCCTGACAAAGATTCACAAATTGCATAAATGATATGTTTACAATTCTCAGGCAATCAGTCATACCTTTTATTGAATCCAGGCTCACTTTGTTCACTTAACCCAGCAGGTCAGCAGTTCTGATTGTGCATGGAAATACCAAAGGAGTGAATGAGAAGCAGACTGAGCGATACGGCTTTCATTTTTTATCTGACATGCACTCGTGAGTTTATATTAAAGAACAGCAGCAGACAAGTTTTCCCATTAGTTTCTCTCCCCTAATCTTGGTCAGATTCAGTGGGAATGGTTTGTGGGGCCATGTGGCTGCCATCAAGCCAAGCTGGGAAGTCTGATTGGAAAATAGAGATACAATCAGGTCTTCTTATTCCCAGATTGCTGTAATGATGTGCACTTACAGTGTCTGAATAACTCCTGGGCTTATTCTGGATGGTACGTTGTGTTTAAGAGGACTGCTTGTCAAGACCGAGTACCAGTTTCAAAATGTAACCTCACAGCTGTTATTGTAGAAAAACACTGAAAACCATCATCATCGCTGTGGTTCTTACAAATCACTCAGACCATGGTTCTCAGTGTTGTTTTGAAGATGACTTGCCCATTATTTTGGCTCTTCCACAATCCGGTAGAATAGCACTTACAAAATGAAAAGAGAAATCTTTCAGGACCAAGGTCTTTGTGTTCACAAGAAACGCATTTCCTCACAGTTTGCATGTGAGCATGGGGTCCGCTTTTAAAATTTGGCTTGTGTAGATGAGTGATGTGAAGAGTTGTGTCGTCCCTGTACATGCCCCAGGTTGGATGTGTAGGCTGGAGCAGCAGCAGGGGACACAAATGAGGAGGACAGTGCTTCTCTCTCTCTCTCTCTCTCTCTCTCTCTCTCTCTCTCTCCCTCTCTTTGTGCATGTGTGTGGGCATGATGGAGACGAGGCAGGGGGATGATGAGTGCCGCGTAGTGCTCTGGTGAGGTCATCAGACTGTGGCTAGCAGCACCACATCACACTGTTTTCTCTTTTTCGTGCTCCACCATCTCATTGAACCTCTGCTGTAATGTCTGGAGAAAGGAGGCTTTTTGGGGACTTGAGGGAATAAAGAGATTTACAGAGTGTGTGAGAGAGTGTGTGTGTGTGTGTGTGGTGAAGCATGCCTGTTAGGCCAATTAATGCTCAATATCACTTGATAATGTGCAACACATCCTTCCAGTGTTGGTGTAATAGATTTAATTTGACACTGAACTATAAATCAATACACCCAAGGCGTTTGGCACACACCTTAGCGCACAATTCCACCTTTAGAGTTTATTTGTGTGTAGATCCTTCTCACATGTGACCCAAGCAGCTTCAGCTCCTCTTCCCCATTTCGCTCCTCACCTTATCTCCTTTCTTCTTCCCCTCCATTTACCTCTTTCACTACTTTCCTTGCTCGCTCCTCCTCTTCTCCTTTCATCTTTTATCGTCTTCCCACTGTTCTTTCTCCGTCATTGTGCATCGCTGCCCCGCAGGCATCCCTTTAGTGTTGGCTGGCATGCTGGTGAGTTTTTTTTTTTTTTTTTTGGCCCGACTGTTATATAACTAAATTTAGCATGTTTGAGTCACGCGTTTGGCCATAGGTCGTGCTCTGAAGTGACGGCTTACATTAATGTGCACCCTAAGGCTCGTCATCCACCCGTAGTCAATGTGTGATACACAGCTTTTTTTGGGGGGGCGGGGGGGTTGAGTTTTTCTCGCATGAGTGAACAAGCACACGTGTCTGTCTGTGCCTCATGACCATCTGCATTGTTGGGTGCAAATATAGGCTACGTGTTTGGTATATGTGTAAGTCAAGGAAAAAACAAAGCTGTGTGTGTGTGTGTGTGTGTGTGTGTATGTTCACAGGGTGTACTGAGTTTTGTGTGTGTCTGGTTTTCAGTGGATGTCATAATAGTTCTGAGAGGTCAGCGTCACTTCTGATAACGCTTCAGAGCACTGGAGTGAATAATCTACCAAGGTTTATTATTGGCAGGTTATGTTAGATTATCAGGAAAATAACTAATAATTAAATCAATTAATAAAATAATAAAATGTCAGAAACACAGTTTTCTTGTATGCCATGCCTTCATTTTCATGTTGCAGGTGAAATAAAATACACATTATCCATAATCACTTTTGTTATATTAATTCTGTCATTCTTATAGTAATTTATTTCATTATAGGTCCTCAGACCCCCACAGGTGTGAATGGTTGTGTGTATTTATTTGTCAGCCCTGAGATAGTCTGGTGACCTGTCCAGTGTGTACTCTGCCTCTTGCCCAATGTCAGCTTAGATAGGCTCCAAGATATTTGGTGACACCTGTAGTTACAGCTGTAGTGGCAGCAAAACAAACTTTTGCTATTTTAATAAGGAAGTCATGTAATAATTGTGTGCAGCCTGTTGCCTGTAGTTCGTCATCCAATAGCTCACTGTGGCTGCTCCTGACTGTTTTATTACTACCTTTAATCATTCAAACTGAGCCACTGTCAAAAAATGCAGAAAATGACCATTGTCTTGTTTTGTAGATGTATTTTCGATGAACGATGCTAATAATACTAAGCTCACTGAAAACACATTGCATTTCCTGCTACAGCTTCAAAATTAAAGTCAATTTTTGCCAGTTAAAGGCTATCAGTGAGGTTGATGACTGCCATCAACTGAAACTTTTCCCGTGTGCCAAGTGTATGCCCTATCTGTAGCCAGTGTTTGGTTTGTCTGTAGATATGGAGATATAAACGGCTTATTCTAGGGTAACGAAAATATGTGATTTTTATTTTCAGGTTATTATAAACTAAAGAAAACATACCTATATATTACAGTATATTCCACTTCTGCCAATATATCCCCCTAAATCCTACACACTGAACCTTTAAATACTTTTAATGTGAAGCTGCAGCAGTAGGAAATGTTGGGTTTGTATTAGCTGTAACTTAATACAACATTTTTCCACTGATGTCACCCTCGACACCCAGTGCATAATACTGCAAAAATATAAATACTGCAACACTTTTGTTCGTGGGCCATTGGCTCATCCCCACTGTGTTACCTCACCGAATGATAGGAACTTAACAGATGTTTATTTAAATGAAAATCTTCAAGATTATTACTGTAAGTTATGTTAACTGAAGTAACATAACTGACGTAATATAATGCTACGAAACACTGTGTACTTGATGTCACATAACATACATAATTTTACCTACAGTTACTGTTAAGTACTATACATTAGTTATGGAACAAACATACTTTTACAACGGAGTGGCATCTAACTGAGGTTGCAGATTGCAACCAACTGCGAAGGGTATAGGAGAACCATGGTGGCTAACACACAACCGCACAATCGCGCAACTGCCAACCGCCAACCACAAATGGTTCTGTCTAGAGCCAGAGTTTGGTTTGTCTTCACTGGGTTACTGTAGAATCATGGCGGCGCAACATGGCAGACTCCATGGCAGAGGATTCACTCCATATGTAAATATAAATGGCCCATATTTAAAAGGTAACGAAAACATAGTGATTATACGCCATACACTAAGGAAAACATACTTATTGTAGTAAATTCCATTTCTGTCAGTAGACAGTAAATCCTACACACTGGACCTTTAAACCTAACCAAGCCGTTTTGTCGCCTTAACCTAACCAGACTGCGGCCGTTTCACAACATAAACCGCTTGTTCAAAACTGCAACCATTTACCGTCATATATGTCATTCTTGTGTTGATTTCCTGCCATCGGTATTTAGAAAACGCTCCTGTGGGTCGGATTAGAGGGTAGGAACAAACGACCTATGTGGTCGTATGGGTTGGAGGACGTTTCTGGTTTACGTGTATGTCTGAACATGTGTTTGTGTGTTGTGCATATGAGAATGAGTCAACAAATGCATAAGCACATGTTGTGTGTTTCATGTGTTTTTTTGACCCTGACCCTGTGATTAAGTGCAGCATTTCAAGTCTGGAAAATGATCACAAGACAGCAGGAAAAAGCCCGCGGCCAAAGAGACATGTCTCTATTTTTAAAACCACACTTTTGTCACAGCACCTGCATCCAACTTTCCATATGGATTCAGCACTGAAAGGCTCATTTTGAATTTCTCTTATTACCTTAATCAGAATTTAGATTATGGTCCCTGTGTGCACGTTGTATTAAAGTTAAAATGCAGTATAAAGACAACACACCATCACATGCATAAAACTCAAACCTTAGACTTTATAAATATGTACAAATATAAGTACACACCATAATGGCAATAAACTTAAATTGGCATTAATATATGTATGATACGGCAAAATATCAATACATCTAAAATAGCCTTCTAGCATGCTAAAATAGCCATTCAGACCAAATCCTCTTTATTCAAACTAAAGAATTTAGTTGATAAATCACATTGCATAGGCTTATATGAGTCATATTTTTACTCTGATCTTTTTGGAATTAGTCAGAGGGCCTTACGGGGCGAAATCTACTCACAGTTCAGTAACACTTGAATATCCCTAATCTGCCTCCTCTGCTCTGCTTCTCCTCACTCTTCTCCTTACTCTATTACGGATGTCAGAAAAGGCCTCAGGACTGCAGGGGAGTGGGAGCTGTGTGTGTGTGTGTGTGTGTGTGTGTGTGTGTGTGTGTGTGTGTGTGTGTGTGTGTGTGTGTGTGTGTGTGTGTGTGTGTGTGTGTGTGTGTGTGTGTGTGTGTGTGTGTGAAGTGGCCTGTATCACTCAGGATGCTCCACCTGTCTATCATTTGTGTTCATATTCCAAACATATACTGTACAGTATAAAATAATGTGAACATTATTAGTCTTACAAGCTTGGAACTATAAAACACAGACAGAGAAAAAAAAAACCCTTTGGCTGCTCGGAACTTGGAGTGAATGTTCTCTGTATCAGAGCAGGTCAGATAGGGAGAGGCGTTTGTCATCACTTCATGCCTGGAAAAACAGCAGGTCATATCATTGCTTTATCCGAGCACCGGCCTCACCCAAGAAAGATGTTTCTATGTGTGCCCGTCTGTGCTTGCATGCCGATTGCAGCTGAAGCTAGTGTAGTTGCGATGTTTAAGTCTGGAAGCAACCCAATCGCCAGAATAAATGTTGGCATTGTACATTTCTGCAAACCACGGATATGTTACATTTGTACATTTCATCTGTGTCATATATGTTGAAACTTTGCTTTTTAATTTTCAACTTTACGTTGTGACAACACTGTGGTCAGCGTGCGGTTAGGTTTAAGCACAAAAGCCACTTGGTTAGGGTTAGGAAAACATAATGTTTCGACTCAAAATATCCAGTTTGGTCGCAACAAACATGGCTGGAAATTTCCCGACGTGTCATTAAAAAATGCCCGGCTTTGTCACAACACACTGCTGTCTGCTGCTTGGCAGGCATCTCGCTTGAGGTGACACGCCATCCAACATCTCCTTGTCCTCTTGATGAGAAACTCGCCTATATACATGTAATCTGAACTGCGTCCGTTTAGAAACTGTTGATATAATACGTTTGAAATGTAAAAGTTTGCAGAAATGTACAATATCAACATTTTTTTCTGGCGACTCGGCTGCTGGACAACATGGGTTGGGGAGGGATGTTCTTGTAAGAAAGAGGAAGAGGAAGTGAGTTGTTCAGCTGTGCCTTCTCTCCCTGACACAAAAACAAAGCTGGGTGTGTGTGTATTGTATTTTCTTGGCAGTTTTTCACCAAGGCGACGGCTCGCTAAGTGGCCCTGTGACCTGGTTGAGCTGCAAGTTGAGGGTCAGGGTCTAAGCATGATGTGTGTGTGTGTGTGTGTGTGTGTGTACGTGCTGCTGTGGTAACACTGGGTTTTTTTTCCATAAAATCTCTGGAATAATGATGAGTTCAGACTGTGAGCAACATGATGATGAACACGTCAGACGTCCAGTCCTTCAGAGCTGAGGCTGAGAGTCACTCATATCATGTGTGTGAGGTCAACAAGCTTGTTGGCTGAGATCTTGTAACACTTATTATTATTATTATTATAAACAAACCTTATTGAAAAGCACTTCACATATGAGAGCCCTGGACTGAAGTTTATATAAAGCTGAGAATACTCTTCAGTCCACTCCAGTCATCAGTTGTTTGGATGATTAACATCCTGATCAGAATGGTGATGATGACATGGTAGGAGTGTGTGTTGTTGGTTTAGTGCAGGATGTCTTGGTGGACTGCTTGAGGTTTTTTCTGTAATGAGTGGACAGAGTTTATTTTCAGATTAGGACCTTTGGTCAAAGGGCTAAGGATCTATTTCAAAGACAATTCAGCTTCAGTGTCAGAGAAGTGTGTGTGTGAGAGGGCGGCAAGCTTCAGTATCAAGGGAATAATAGAAAACATTGGAGGAAAGGAAGAAAGAACAGAGGTAAGAAAGTGTCAGTGTGTGTATCTGGGATAACAGCCTGCATCATGTGTGTAGGAGAGAGCTGTGAGAGAGAAAGCAAAGAAAGCGACTCCATATGACTCGCACATGGCTGTAGACGTCTGCTCCGTTCACTTGTTATCCTGACAGACTGAAGACATTAAAACTTGGAGGAAGTAAGACGGAGGGAGGAAGAGGAGGGAGGAGAGAGGGAGGGTTGAAAGAGGGGGACAGGGTGACTGAGTCAGGCGAAAGGGGAAGTCTTCATGAAGAAAAAAAAGGGGAAGGGAAGGGAGGAGAGGAGAGAAAAAGGAGAGGTTACATGTGGCTATTTGAGGTAGCCGTTGAGTTATGGAGCGAGACAGAATAGCCGGTAAGTTGTGGCTTTTTCCAACTTATTTGATACTTTAATGCCGAGGAGGCTTTCTTCGGGAGGGACTTTCTTTTACTCTTTTCTTTGTTAGACTGCAGAGGACGCAGCTTATTAGCAGTGGCAGCAGTCAGCGAGAAACCACCCTGGTTATGTTTGCTTTGCTTGGCCAGCTGGGGTGGGAGAGCCGTTTAGATACCTCTGTCTGTCTCTGTGTTTACATGTCAACTTTACCCCTCTGATTTGTCTTTCCTATATGTTGTCCGAGTACAAATTTTTCTTTTCAGACATTTCTTCTCTAATTCTCATTGAATGGACAGCTAAGCTCATTGTGAAGTGCACACACGATTTCTGAATAGCTACCATATGCACAGCAGCAGTGAATAAACCTCATGTGATGGGCTGTCAAAGACGACTTCCCAGAATAAAGAAACTTCCAGTGCAGAGTGGCTGCTGTACTGTAATTGGCTGCCTGGGGTTCGGATGCTGACTTACAGATGACCCACATGCAATGCGCAACTACGATCTGACAATAGACGGACGGAGTTAAATCCTCATGCCATCATCACATGATTGGATTTTAAGCTGAGGAGTCCAGTTGTCAGATTAATTCCAACCAACACAGATGGTTTATTTTACTGTAAGTGTCGGGGAGAGGAAGCAGAGCTCATATGTCAGCTAATATGATTTTGTTTTTGACAGACTGCAGACTCTTTTGAGGAATGTGTAGCATGCATCAGAGTCTGTATACTGTCCTGCATCTGCGGTGTCAAAACTCTGTCCTGCTTCTTCTGGCATGGCTATTTCTCAACAGGGATCCTTCTTGTTTCCTTTAATCAGCTTCTCATTATTGATTTTGATTGTTTAGTGCTAATGGAGATTCAGTGGAACTTCTGCTCAGGCCCATATGTGTTCAGACTGCACTGAGAGGATAAGACTAATCTGGCATCTTGCAGTGATTAAGGCTGGACATCAAGCTGAGCGACGCTCTGCAAATTAGCTTTTAATTTGACCGTTAATAAGGTGGCTGAGTTCAATAAGCCGTATGATGCATACAGACACACCGCGCACCCACTTTTATTGCCACTTGGTGGCAGCGTTGCAGTGTCATTTTGTCCTGTTTCAGTGCAGCCACCATTTCCCTGAGAAGTTCTGTGAAATGTTCCATGCGGATGATTCATATTTTGCAGGCGGAGGGATTTTTTTTTATGGGAGATGGAGGAATTTAGTGACTCCAGTGGGGGCGAGAACCGTGCAGTGGAGAGGTGAGGTGGAGCATTATGTCAGGCATCACTTCCCCCCTCACTCCTCTCGGTTAAGGAAGTCCTGCATGGGCCGAGCTGCTTCCTGGTTTTCAACCTGTGCTGTGTAGTTGTGTTTGGACCCGTTGCCTTGACTTCAGCCGTCGCCCCCTAACTCACTCACCCCTGATCCCTTCAAACTTTGTTTTAAAAATGATAGGAGCTGAGGTTGTGGTGCATAGATGGCATTTTCAGCCTCTTGATTGTGAGTGATTCTGCAGCACCTCCATGTTGACTCAGAATGCCTCCTACTTTCTTTGTCCAAGCCTGCTCAGGATTAAAACAACATGTTCAATATGACATGTCATCTGCATGTCAGTCCCGTATGGTCACCACATTGACAATAGCTAATTGGTGACGCACTGCCGTGAAAATACAACAAAGGGAAAAGAAAAACAAAGGATCAGTCTGAAAATGAGAGACAATGTTGTGTCATGTTGCTTTATGTTCTGCCAATTAAGCAGGAAGAAAATCACTGTCTTGTCTGTTGCGAGGACATTAATTGCAATACTTATTGGCCTGTTTAGCATCACACTGACAACAATAAAAGCTGAGATTTAGTTGACAATTACAAGTGGGACACCCTGAAAGTTTTAGAAAAGGCATAGTGGTACACTCCCTTAAAGAAATAAATGAAACCTGTTTACATTTGTTAACATGACGCAGTCAGGGCCAGGACCTATCCTTTTTGCATTTGTTGTAATACACATTATATTTTGATTTGTTTTGTATCACAGTTTAGATTAAAATCTAACATTTGACTTATTTTGGTTCCTCTTGGTCTCCCCGTCCAGCAAGTGAACAAACATTATTCATAAGGGGTTTTTAAGTGTTACTTTTAAATTGGCCTTTATTTTAAAGGGATAGTTTGGATTTTCTGAAGTGGGGTTGTATGGGGTACTCTACCTGCAGTAGATGTCTGTCAGCATGCCCCCAGTTTGGAGAAGCAGCAGGAGTACCGACACTAAAGCTGAGCAATGCACTGCGGTTGACGTGGGGAGCTGTATTTGTACCTCATACCACCCCACTTAAAAAATATGAGCTATCCCTTTAATGGTACTTTACAGGCAACCCCGGTTCAGACTCTAAATCGCAGATATGCTCTTAATGTCGCGTACTGCATCAATAATGGCGTGGGAGCTCTCTCCCCATAATCTGAAGTGCTGATGTATCCACCCAGAGTCCTGTGTACCCTCACCCAAAAACACACGTGCACAGTTCCCCACCCACTTCCACAAACACACATGAACTTGGAGTTAAAGGAACTCAAGGAAATCACCCAACTCACCATGTTCCATAAAAGAAGTGTACAGGATATCCTCTATGAGTGAACGCCCCGCAGTCCTCCTCCCACTAACCTCGCAGTATCTCACCTCATATTGTTTCCCAGATTATTATTTCGTAATGATAAGTGAGGGAGACCATGAAATCAGCCAGCACGGGGACTTCAGGAAACTGTCTGGGAAGCCCCACCTTCAGTCCGCCTGAAGCAGGATATCTGACAGGTGAAATGATTCAACATGATGGAAACACAGATCAAGCCAGGGGTGACAGAACAGAAATAGATCCTATGTGAAAGCTCATTCAGGTGATTGTTTACAAGCAGCTGTACTTGTGGTCAGCAAGTTGCAAAGAGGAAATCAGCTAGTGTCAAAATGTTTATATAGAAGCAGGCTAAGTGTGGGAAACACACATTAATAGTGATACTTTTCATGCCTTATAAATGCATGTTTAGAACCGATTTACAAAATATCATGAAAAGTAGTCCCTTTTCTTTGGCACAGTAAGAAGCCAGAGTTTAACTCACCATATTTAACAGATGTGTATTTCTAAAACCTCACAATACAGTGTAGTAATAATAATAGTAATATTTGATTCAGAAATTCAAAACATTAGGTACTTAAGAATGAATATTTGTGACTTTGGCATGATAAATGACTCTGCATCTCTTATATTTAATGCAAAAAAAAACATGCAATAAATACATTTTGCTCACAAATTGCAGCACAAGACACCAAAAATACATGCATTAAATACATAAATTACATGCATATTAAACCATTTTATGTGTAAATGTAGAGATGCATAAAGAAGTTCATCTATAGCTTCATCACTTCTCACATACAAAGACACAGGAAGCCAAATGTGCACGCTCAAATCTACACAGTGGCATCACCTCTGTAGGTGTGCGAGTTGTCAGCAGACGGACTTTCATGTGAAACTTGTGTGTCTGCTCGCACAAAGATAACACAGACTCCATAGATCCCTGATAAGTATGATGTTTGGGCTCAGTATGACAATCCCTTGCACAGTGAGTAACATCCAAGTCCTAAAACCGCTGCAGCGATACTGCTGCCAGCATAAATTGTCCACACAGCTATTAGGCCAATTTAAAAAGCTTACTATGAAAGAGACAAGGATAATAGTTTTTTCCAAAGAACTGTCACATTAATAAAAACATGTATGTGAGCAGTGGAGTAGACTGAAATGAGTTAAAGCAAGGCCTTATGTGCTACTCTCTGTGAACTACCCCTCTACCTCCCACAGTCTATCTCTTCTGTCTTGAAACTATTTATTGCTTGTATTTTCCCTCTATTCTTCCTTTGGATTTGTGCAGCGGTTTCACTACCCTGTTTAATTGCACAATATTTCTGCAGTGACAGGGTGTTATTTAGGCTACAATAAGTGAGTTTATTCCAATAACATTCTGCAGTGTAATTTTGCCTCCTTCTTGCACATGTAGGTCAAACTGATCATCTTTAAAAGGTGTCATTTAGATAAACGCTGAAACCACACACATGAGCTCATTACAGGCAAACAGAAGTAACTCAAATAGAGAGGCTGGTTTTGTGCAACTTCCTGCCAATAAATGTTTGTGGTCGTGCTGAATTCCTGTTAATCTTAGACTGGCCAAGCAACAAAGCTTATAGAATCTGAGATACACATCCTAGGTGTTAATTTACTGGTACGTTTGTGACACGTTCTTTAGTTTCAAGGGCCACAAAAAATTCTGTATGTTATGGATATGTACAGCCAATAAAACTGCAACTGGGGGAAAAGAGCTGTCAGGTCATCAATCATATGGTGAATTTGTAAAGAAAAGTGATTTAACAAGCTACAAAGTGAATAACAAATTCCACAAATATTAATTCAGCATGAGTAATAAAATCTGACAGCCTCGCGGATAAAAAATGAATAAATGAATCACTAGGGAAACAACAATGTGTGAATTTGTAAGCACTTTCACACCTGTAAATGTTGCTATTAACAAGGTACAAAACTCCCTCGGCACCACAGTGATATGGCGTTGAATGGTTTTGGTTAAGCAGATTTATCATAAGTGCAAAGGCCTCTGTGTTTACGGTGCTATTTCAGGGGCACAGACACACAAACACACCCGCATCCACAATCATAGTCAAGTAAACCACATGTGCACATGCATGCATAGGCACATATTCACATAATGTTACTCACAGTGCAAACGCACACTCACACACACACACTTCTCCAGATGTTGTTTTGGAGCGTTCCCTCATTCTGTCGCTCAGCTTTGCCTCACAGCCAGCCCAGAGTGTGTATCCATGTTTAGATAAATACACACTGGCTGGGGGAGGTGTGTGTTTCACACACCGTGTGTTTTGGTTTAATTGAGTACTACAGAGGCTTGTGGCATATGGTTTACAGTGCAGCCCACTTGGGCCTGCATGGGCACAGAGAGGCCACACACTTTGTTACGTATAGTACAGTACAGTATATACAGTATCTATATATATATATATATAAGTCTACCCAGCAGTCACCCCTCCAAATTACTCTTCTCTGACTCACTTATTTCTCTAAACTTTGTCTCTTGTCTCGTCTCTCCCCTGTGTGTGTGTGTGTCTCACTGTATCAAAAGTCACAGATTTGATTGGCTAAGTAGCATCTGTGAGTTTCCTGATCAGCCAAACCAGTGCAGTAAAGGCTACAAATGCTGCTGTTAAAATAGAAACAGTCTTTCAAAATTTAATACTTCCCAATAATTTATCAGTTTAAAAACCACATCTGCGTATGATAGCGTCTGTGTTAGCCTCTTAGTGACCTTGGGGTGATAAAGCATCATGCCAGGTTAACAAGGGCGATGCATTTTGGTCATTTTTAGGGTTTTTCCATTGGCACTTCAAGCCACACCGAGTCAAATCATGCTTGTTTTCCACTGTCAGTTTAAAGATGCTGAGCCACGCCAGGCCACTCCAAAGATGGACCATCTCCAAAGTTGCTTTAAAAGTGTGCCTGACCGCCTTCAAGTGTGTAGTGCAGACATCTTGCTGATCGCAGCCAGTCCCTTATTACCTCGTTATGACACTCAATTAATGTCTAAGGGGAATCTATCCCCCTCCACCCCCCCTCGAATCACCTACTGTGTCTACCATCTATGTACACAGGATGTGAAAGCACACTACTTTACACGCACATATAGATGCATTTTCACTTGCTTGCTGAGATGCATTTCCGTAAACATCCATGCACACAAATTAGCTATAAATACCCACACACAGCTGTCACTATGAATGATGCATATCATGTGCATTCTTACAAGATGGACTCAAAGCGTAACTGCACAACAAGCATCCAGTAAAGCCTTCCCAGTGAAGCCCCATGACGGATGGATTTAGGATAGAGCAAATGCAAATACTGAATGTACACACCACTGCCTGTGCCACATTCTGTTCTTTATCCTAACACACCTTTGCAGCAGTTGTTTAAAACATAACCAGACTGCACCATAAACACACAGTGTTATTCTGTGTTAACGTCGACCTCTCAGGTGTTAGGGTTAGGGGCCACTGGGTGGGCTTGGCATCCTATTAGTGCCCCTTAGAATGAAGCTTTTCAGTCAAATGGGATTTTCCGGAATACTCATAGGCTATAAAAGTGCTAGGCGCTGGTGCCATGCCTTTTTGCATTCACCGAGGGTGAAACACTCCATGTAATTTGAGATATCTGATGTGTGACAGTATCTTTTGGCAATTGGGAAGCGGAAATGCCAGCTTCCTGTGGCCCTTGCTTTAGTTTTTGGCTCCCCTTTAGCGTCGGCTGCAAACCGGCGTCTATATTCACTGCTATGACCATTACCATTAGTGTGGAGATGGTAAAAGTGACCCAGAATCAGGAACAATTCATCACAAATCTCATTTGCAGTCACGTCTGGCTCCAAACAGGAAGCTGTAAAAAGCCACTCACTCATGGCCAATCAGTAATTACAGCGATAGCATCAGTATTTGTTTGTTTCTGTGGGAGATTCATGGATAAGAAATACTGTCCCACAGGGAGACAGTGGATGTGGTTAAATAAATCCAAGGCCAACTTTGATATTTCGTCACTTTTATCAACTTCTTTTAACAGCATTTCCTAAAGAACAGTCTCTAAATTGGCCACAGCGGCTTCAAGGACAAGAAGTGTAACCATACCCGCCACATCAAAAGCTGGCTTGTCATCGGTTTCGCTCCCTAAAGAAGTCCAGCAGTGCTAGATTACCTGGTCAGCTGTGTCCACTGAGCTCAAATTCCCATGTTCTTCCTGATAATTTGGTGTCACAGAGGGCGGGTTGGTGCACAACTCACCCTCTGACTGCCCTGAGGCACTATCGTATATCCGTAGTGTCAACTTTCTCCTGGAAATCTCTCCAGTGTTTCTGTGACAGGAAAGCAGAGGTGGCTGCACTTTAATTTAACATGTCAGCCAGTTTGTAGAGGTTGTTTACTCAAAACTGAAGCCTCAGACTCTTGCTGTCTCTTTAACTGTAGTCCCTCTGCAGCTGTGACAGAGTGAAACTAGCCTCCTTTGTGAGAGTTCTTTGAAGAGCCGCGATTGTAACAGGGGATCTTGTCTGATTGCAGGTTAACTTGGTTAAAGCAACTGCGTGACATGTTGTCCACTTTCACTGTCAGAGCTGCTCAGAGGCTGAATGAGGAAATCAGACCTGAGAGCCACTTTGGTCCAAAAAGGGTCTCGGGGAATGACAGGGTCTGTTGTCTGCGTGAATGCTTACGCGTGCATGTATATGTTTGTGGGGGGCAGGGGAAACACACACACACACACACACACACACACACACACGCACAGACACAGACACATACACAGGACATGAGGAAGAAGGGGGAGTGTGTTTCTAGCTGCAGGGAGGGGAGGAGAAGGGAGGAGGCTTGCCTTTTTCGCACTCTCTGAAGTTTGAATGCAGTGATATAGAGAAGTTAGTGGGACGTCAGAGAATCTAAGTTGCTCCTTTAAGAGAGTTGTGGACTCGGATTTGTTTTCTCATTAACTTTATTTTGGAATTTGTTCAGAATTAACAGAGAGCCACTTTAGAGTTGAAGGAAGAAGAAGTTTTCTGTGTGAAAAAAATGTCTGATTCTGGAGTCAATCCACACTTGGAAGGAATTATTTCAGATTTTGAAGGTTTGTAAAAAATTTTTCTTCATGTTGACAGTTTATGGCAAGCAGCAAAATCTGTCAGAAGTATGCCATTTGTGAGTCGTTATAATATTGATAGATATCTTTCCACTTTGTGTGTGTGTGTGTGTGTGACCGTGTAATACTGCGCATGTGTGTGTCTGTTACTGTGTTAAAAACAGGGTGGTGAGCATGTGCTAGCCAAGTCCCTGTAGCCTATAGTCTGTTATTGATTATACCCAAGTTACGTCAATAATAGAGACAAACACAGCGCTGACACCACACTATTCCAGCACCGGAAAGCCTTCAGCAGAAAGCACTGAGAGGGAGACAGTGGAAACCTCAGCACTAAGAGCTAACATCTGTATAACCTCCTCACACAACGTTCACAACTGTGTCTCTCCTTTGTTTAGTAAGCCAGTGAGGAGCTGGCATTAATTCCCTTTGTCCTCGTCTTCCTTTACCATTCTGTCTGTCTTCCTTCCCAACTTCTTTCCTGTTCCTCCTCCGGTCAGACTGGGTCACTCCAGCTGGTCTTTGGCCTGATGCTCATCCTGAGATGTCGTGGGCTGATGACTAGAGCAGAAAAATCCCAGACAGTGGTGGAAGTACTCATTGTATAACAAACCGTATTTCTAAAAGTGTTTAAACTGCTCAGGTAGTGCTACTTACGTCCAGTAACCTGACTTACATTGATTTATTTAATAACCAGTTGACTGCTTTCTCATTCAGTTAATTCCTCTGCGTTGCTGTCGTCTGTCTCGTGTCTGACGTGCAAAGTTTGGAAAAGCTGAGGGAAATCTGGCTGAATTTTTAAATGCTATAAAACTAAATTTGAAGTAAGGAGATTAAAGTTTTTATGTGAGTTTCAATTGCTTAAGTATTGCCTTAATGAGATTCCTTAATGAGGTTAAGGTCAAATTATAAGTGGCGACACAATACAAAGAACTCTGTTTTGATCTTGTTACTGAAATAAACTGGTTTAACTTTATTTACATCTGGAATAGCTATAAACACTTGTGCCTTCAGTCGCGGTCAGTAGGTGATCTGAGGGGGGATAAGGGAGGTTGCCATCCACCTCTTTAGCAAAATGACCAAAATGTGTCCCCCTTGTTAACCTGCCATCCCTCTCCATCTCTCCCGAGGTCACTAATAGCCAGATCATGGTTCAGGTAGAGACCCAGATACCATCCTCTTACTGTTGTGGACAGGGGCACCTGAAGAAAAATCAATATGACTTTCAGTTTATGCTATATTTAGAATTTCACCACTTTACTTTACCATCAGACAGCTCTTTCTGATGGGGAACTGAAGCTGCTATCTCTGCTGTCTTTAAACTTGGACAAAAACAGTAAGTTTACCTTGCAGAACACAAGAGTTGCTGGTCTACCACTGTCAGGATTGGTTAATTAGTTAGTTAGTGTTGTTGTTGAAAGGTCAGTTCAGATTCTCCAAAGTCACACAATAACACAAACAAACAACAAACTAACCGATCAAGGCAGTGATAGACCAGCAACTCCTGTGTTCTGCAAAGTAAAATTACTGTTTTTTAAATGAGTCTGGTGGCTTTCAGCATTTACTGGTATGTATTGTCGGAAAAAAACATGGAGTGGCCTTCATCTTTTCATTGAAGATCATGATATTAGATCATGTCTGTGCTGATGATAACCTAGGGCTCAGTCTCTTACGCTGGCAGAGCATTTTTGTGAAAAAAGGGTATTACAGGTGGATGGGAAATTCATACTTATTCAGTTATTCACCAGGTTCCTACCTGTATGTACTGTAATGTACTGTCACCGATTGCATTCACCTTTCTACGCACAGAAAGCACCTGCTGTATCCAGTACCTAATAGTGACCACCATAATCTACCCCACCAGCAGAATATACTGGTCATTATGAACCATTCCAGTGTTTCCATCCAGGACGGAAACAGCTATAGAGTGAGGCGTATGGCAAACACTTGACTGAGTAAATCCCCATTCGATCCCAGATCATTATGTTTTCCAGTACATTGCACTGCGCTGTATCTCACACTGAGGAGGAAACAGGCAAAGAGAGGGAAAGGCAATATAATTGGTGAGCACACTAAAGATGTAATAATGCCTCTTGGATCGGCTCGTGCGCGGGACTATTATGGAAAATGGATGATAGAAACCACCATAACAACTGCACACTAAAACAATATTATGATTTCCGAAAAGGTAGAAAATGTCTCTGCTGGATTTAAACGTATGAGTCACCAGAGAATAAGCCCAGAATAAGCCTGTGTTTGTATATTCAGAGAGACTCTGTAGAGTCGTACATGGGCTCCTGCTGTGTTTGCCAACCTAAACTGAGCTTTGAGTCCACTCCAAGGTATTTTGTACTGATTATCTGTTTGAAGGTGCCATGTTGTTGCTCCAGTGTGGCACGTGGGCGCAGAGAGGAAATGAACATTGAAATGGAGAGAGAGTGTGTGTGGTACAATTTGTAAGCCTGGCAGAGACGCCAGCATGTTATTAAGTTGGTTCGCGGGGATTAGGTGCGTAAATACAAGACTTTCTTTACAGGTCTCAGTGGCCCTGTTCACTCTAAGAAGTATATTAAACCAGGGGTGGCAGAAAATACATGTATTGCTAGAAGGTGACTGTGTCAGGCCAGTTATGTAAAAGTTGGATTTCTAAAGGCTGTGTGACTGAATCTTTTGTTACTCAGTCTGTCTCTGCTCCTTCTACCATTACACACACACATTGCACACTCTCTCTCTGTACCCAGACGCTGAAGATAGGGATGACAACTCTGCATCATCATCTTCTCTACCCAGTAATTTACTGGCAGATTCAGTGTCCTGCCTTCTTGAAAAATAATGTTTTTGCTGAAACATGTTTTTTGTGTCAGGATGTGTGATTCATACAGAAAAAAAAGTGCTCGGTCTGAATATTTCAATTCTGCTTTGAGGTCGGGGAGTTCTAATTAATCACATGTTTAATCCTTTGTGCAACAGTCCACGTCGCCAACTACTTTCTCTCCCCCACACTCACATTTTATCTAAACTTTATGGAAAGTCACAGACACCATGTGTTTACGAGCATGAAGTTGAACACAGCCACTGTCTCTATACCTTCACTGGTCACTGAAGTGAATCTGTTCATGAAGTGGATAGTTAACCAGTGCTTGATCAAAGGAACAGAACAAGGCTTTACCTGTCAAAGGTTGAGGCCTGGAGAGCCTGAAGCCAAGCACCAGGCCAGCTACTCAACAGCTGCCTGAATGACTTTGTGTGTGTGTGTGTGTGTGTGTGTGTGTGTGTGTGTGTGTGTGTGTGTGTGTGTGTGTGTGTGTGTGTGTGTGTGTGTGTGTGTCGGGAGAAATTGCCTCTAGGTTCTTATTGGTGCTTTGACATTTCTAAAAAAAGAGGAAGATTGTGACCAACACATCTTCCCTCTTCACCAAACACCTCTCAGATTCCTCTGTGCTGGACACAGAGGGTGTCGGCCAGACCAGCAGGGAACCACGCAGTAAATCTGACATAGTGAGCCGCACTACTGCTGGTCAGCATTAGTAAACCCAACACCATCAGCGGGCAGTGAAAGGAAGCGTGTGTTTGACAGTGTAGCATTAACGTTTCCTCTGACCAAGCAAAAATACCGTAGTGTGAAATTGTATCGTTCCTTGTTTGGCCTTGTCTTGTCAAATAGTTGTTTTCCCTGGTTTGACCACATGGACTTGTGTTCTGCGGCTACTGACATCAGATAAACTCCACTGAGCATAAACTGGTTTTATATAACCAGTGTTTGACAGGGTAACTGTCTCGATCACTTGACTTATTGCCTGAGGCTAGAATTACAAGACCGATTAGGAGTTCAAGGCTGCGTGTAGTGCGGTACATATTTCATTAATTAAAATACGGGTGCAGTGGGTTTGTCGTCGTTACTGTACTCCATGCACTGTATTTGTATGTGCAGAGTTCTCCTTCAAACAGTTACAAATTTACGAGTGCTACGGAAGCATAATGCATTCACTTTAGAAAGATACCTACTCTTGTTTTTCCAATTTAATATGATGATAATCTTTTTAAAGGCCCAGTGTGCAGGATTTAGGAGCGTCTATGAGCAGATAGTGTATGTTTTTATGAGTTTATAACCACCTGAAATTAGGAATTGTTGTGTTTTTGTTACCTTAGAATAAGCCATTTATATCTACATACAGAGTGGGTCCTCTTCCATGGAGTCCACCATATTATTTTACAGTAGCCCAGAACCAGCAAACCAAACACTGGCTCTATATTGAGCCATTGGCTTTTTCATGTTTGTTTTTTGTTGTTGTTGTTGTTGTTGTCAGCCCCCTTCTCCTACACGCTTGGCACATGCAGTTAGTTTCACTGCGAGATGCCACTAAATCCTACACCTTTAATTCAATTCAATTCATTTCTATTCAGTTCCATTCAAATCCATTTGTTAAATGAATGGCAGGGTCATCATTCAGTATTCTTGTTGTCTGAGAGTAGGAGCTCCTCCTGAGCCCCTGTCACTCTGGACCCTTCATTCAGAAAAACATGGCAAATATTTTTTTCCTGAAGTGAATACATTACGCTTCTTTATGTTTCTGTACAAAGAGGAGCAGTTTCACAAGTTCTGCTCTGAAGCTTTTTACACCAACAGAAAAGAGAGCCTTTTTTTTTTTAAGACCTTTCCCTGTTTTATGACATCATGTTTGCTGACCTGACTTGACACTTTGTACATTTGTTTCACAATAAGAGCCCTCCAGCAGTTCAGGGGCACGTTACTTTCCTGGGAGACTTTTATTGCGACACATCTGTAGGAAGTGTAGATATCCATTATCAGCTGCTTAATATGAGTTATCACAGGTCATTCATCAGTAAACAGTACGTGACTGTTGTTAAAGTGATTAAATACTTCTAGAAATGTAGATTATATTGACTTTATATTGTTGCCTGGCCAGGAGCGTTCACAGACATTTGAGGGGCTGCTGTTCTAACCCAGAAAAAGGGCCAATCCTCGACCAGTTTTTGAGGGCATTACTTGTTGTCATGTTTCTTCACTTTTTGTTGTTGTTTTCATTTTGGTATATCTTCAGTAGCATGGGCTACTCATATTTCACTTTTTTTTATTTCACAACAGCAACAATAAAACTTTTTTCCTTCCCTTCAGAGGGTAGCTCAGCCAAAGAGGGCAAATGGGTTGTTGCACTTTAGCAAGTACTTGTGCACCTTCTATATCATATATCACATAATCAAATACTTTTTAGATAAGTGTAATATCACGGTGCAGTATAGGTTTGCACTAGTCATGGTTTTTCTGAGCTTATCAGACTGTCCCAGATGTTTCAATGAAATACTGCAGCATCTGTCTGCCTGGTCAGATCCACATGACTGATGCTTTTCTCTCTCAAAAACTTGATATATTCTGAAAGATATGTCATTACTAAAATATTTTCATACCACAGAGATGTATAGTGATAGTAATTTGGTCAAAAACATTTGACTGTCTTGTATCGTCCAGCGGGTGTCAAACATGACAGCAGTTACTGTACACTGGGACATCATGTGACTTCAGCTGTAACAGGGACGGGCACACCTTTATCTTTGCTGACTGCTGTCAGTCAGTGATAGAGAACACAATGAGCAACAACTTTGTCTTGACCTGTTTTAACTTCCCTGTTTCTCACCCTGCAACCTCTTTGCCTCTCTATCTCCAAGCCTCTTTTTCCTCCTCTCCCTCCTGTTTGTTTTCCTCCCTCTAACTCTCCACTATCTCCTGCTCGTGCATCTGGGCCGAGATGATACTGAATGTTTGTGTTGGTTGGGATGTCCTTGAGAGAAAAGTGATGACACCGATGATAAAATGGCAGAGGAGCCTCACACCTGGGCTGTATTAGGACAAATGACCATGAACCAAAGCGAGGATACAGCTGCCTCCATCTTTGTTTTTGTTGCGCCAATAATCCTTTACGATATATTGTCTGTGCTGCATTATCTTCCCACATGAGACGCCGTGAGATACCGGACACTGGGCGGTGATAGGTAGTGGTGGGACATGGGGAGACGAGACTCCTGGCTGCCGTTAATGAGGTTCCTCTGAGGTGGACTGGACCTCTCGTTTCCAGCTCATAGTCTGGGAATGCTGTTTCACTGGGAACGCTACTCCTTCATCCATCTGTCAGTCCCACACTCCTTCCTTCTTCTACCTAATGCTCAGTGATCCTATACTTATGATATCCATGCAAAGAGTACCCTGGATGCAAGTAAAAGACATTTTTTCCTCTTTAGCTTCAGCTGAACAAAAAAGGCCCAGGAGTCTGTTGGAAGAAGCGTGATCTTTAAAAACACAGGATTTGAGTGATCATCTGAGTGAGAAATGCCCTGAATGCCTTTTTCCATTCTCTGTATTCCCAGACAACATTAAAGCACAGAGAGATTCAAATTCATCTCTGCTCTTAAATCATGTACACTCGACTGCACGGTCTCTAAATACAAACAAACGGCTTGAGAGGAGAAAGCACTCAAGTTCTCTGCTGTGGTCCCGTGCCTGTGGGCATATAATCACAAAGCAGCCAAGAACAGAAATACTAATCTAAGATCACTTAACAGGTCACTGGCAAAACAAGGTCGCGGTTCAGCTTTCTCATTTGGACAGAACTTGCGAATATGGATCATGATATCCTCGTCCGTGTTCAGCTTTAGTTCTCACAGGCACAAAGTCTACAGCAAGTGTCACAAGATGTTAGCGTGCACAGTTTCCTAAAGTGTTGGAGCTCTCAGAGGAGGTTACAATGAGTGCCTTGCTCACTACATAACGCTGCCTTGAAGGGCGCATCGCAACATCTCAGCTCCTTATGAAATCTGCGGACCAATTTTGGCAGACCGACTTCTTCTCTGGCCAGAGTTGAAAGTAGCCACAGCCTTGGACTCCCTCTCATAGCAATCATAAAACACAAGAGAGGGGAAAGCAGCGGTAAGACGGACACAGTCCAGTGGCAATATGGGTTTGGACATCAACTTACAAATTGCAAGTTTATTGTGTATAATTCTTTTATATGGATATCTAGCTAAGGTTGGATTTTTAGAGCTGGTTTATGGTGCCGTACTGAATAATGAACTCTTTCCTCATCTGAATTTTAGTGCAGAAAAAGCCATGGGAGTGTGATAAAATGACCTGGTATGTGTTTCTAACTCTCTCTGTGTGCTTATTAATGGAGTACTTCACCCACAAAATGATCATTTTTATATCAATTACTCACCCCGTGTTTCTCTCGCATGCCTCCATGGAGAATGAAAAATCCAAACCGAGAAGATTCTTCATGAATTGAAGTACAAGCGGTCCACATTTAAAAACAGCAACACTATATCAAAACATGTTAACAAACTCTCACACAACTCATGCAGTATAGTCCAAGTCTTATTTATCTAGTCGAATGCACATGCATTTTCACTAAAACCTTACTGTTTAAAATTCAAAAAGAAGTTAAACTTTTCCAAGCTCTCTTCAAAGATTCCATCGACAAAAACAGTAATTTTACCAAGCTGAACACTAGGGGGCGGCTGGTCTACAGCTGCTTCATTGGTAGTTTGTTTGTGTTGTATGATTTAAGAGAATTTGAACTAACACTTTGAAATACAGTAAAACCTTAATTAAAAGCTTAATCCCAATTAAACTCCTCATCTCTTTTACTAGCCTGGTGTAGCTACAGATCTTTGACAAATTAAGGCCTGTCTCAATTAGATGCCTGATCTGGTTGCCAAGCGGTTCATTTTTATAGAAGTTTTTTTTGGATGTATTAAACCGGATTGTTGACCACCCACTTGTGCTAATATCAGTTAGCAATTACCCGGTTAGTTATTTAGATTCCTTCAGTCGGTAAGGGTCCACCAATCAAAAGAATCAAAAGTTTTGTGTCAGTATGCCAGCTGCCGTTATCCTCAGGTGTCATGGAACAAGTGTCATAACATAGCATAGTAGATATGGACTTTGAAGCCTTATTTTTATTATTATCATTATTATTATTTTTATTTATAATTCCCATCTTTGTTGAGAAACAGTTTTGTATAAAAGGAATTAAAAGCCTGTCCCATATATATGTCCATCCCAAATATAAGCTTCTTGAGTTCAGCGATTTAAGCAAATAATGGCCTGGGCTACTAATTGAAGTTTGTACCAATGTCAAACAATAAGACAAACTAATGAAATGATAGAGGCAGCGGAAGACCAACAGCTCCCATGTTCAGGCTGGGAATGGCTGCCAATGGAGAGAATGGTTTCCCTTTCAGTGTAGTTTTAGATAGTAAAGTTTTAGCAAAAATGCATGTGTTCGGGGAGTACTAATCTTACGACTGGATAAATGAGACTTGAGCTATGCTGCACGAGTTGCGTGAGATTTTGTAAACGCATGTTTTAACACAGTTTTGCTGTTGATAAATCCGGCCCCCTATGACTTCAGTTCAGCAAGAATTCTCTTTGTTTTTGGATAATTTGCTTGCCAGAGGCAGGAATTCAGTGCAACATGGGCTGAGTAATTGATCTCCACACGATCCTTTTGTAGGTGAAGTTTTCCTTTAAGGGACATCTCATGCTTTCCACACTTAATATCAGTAGTGTACAGTCATCTGGAGAGGCTAAAACTAGCTTTACAGCCTTAGTAACCAGTCTTCTGTGGTGCAGGAATGCCAAAGATGAAAGGTAATGGTGCTTTAAGGTCTAGATAAAGGGTGTACAGGGAGTAGTCGGGGTTAAGGAGATTTCCAACACAAATCACGATAAACTCCAAGACGTGAGTGCAGGTCCGTTTATTCCCATTGTGAACAGGAACGTCCTTGGTGTGTTTGACTAACAGAAAAAAAGAATAATACTTTGGCTCTGGCCTGAATTTTTCTCAGGGGATAAATTGTATCAAATGTCCACCATGTTGGAATGAAGCAGCTTATAGCAGTAAATTAGATTAGCGGTGCTTGGCTGATGTGTGTGGGGAGACGGCTTTGATGCGATTGTGTTGAGCTCCACATCCCTGACAGAGTTTGGGCTTTACACAGAGCGCAGTGGGGCTGGGGCATGGTCCCCTCCCTGTGGGTGTAGCCGCTTAAAAATAAACACGTATACATTCCCGTAACACACACTTTTTACAAGCACTTTGAACAAAACTACATATAGTTACATAAAGACACGTGCACACACAGACACACCACAAGCCACAAGCAGATCAAATAATCAGCACTGCGTTTTGGGTTGCCGGAAACAGGAGATGTTCTTAAGGGTGTGCGTGAGCGGACTGGTCTAACTAGTGTGTCATTATGATACCAGCTCCTGGCCATTGGCTTGGCACAGCAACTCCACGATGGGAGTCAAATTCAAGTTGACTTTGAGCCAGTGCACTCTTCCCAGGGGGTGATCCCATCCCGCAGTATCTTCGTCTTGGACAGTGCAGCTATTTACTCACGTCACAACGAACCGAGGGGAAGGATGTGCCTCTATCTCTGCGCTCATGTTGCTCATAAACAGGGAGGCTTGGGACCTTTTTGCCTAAATGGTTGGCAGGGAACAATGCTTGGCTGATTGCAGGCATTATAACATGTCGTGAAGCACTTAAGATTGCTCCGTGTAAAACCCTAGAATTTTATTTTGTTGTGCACCACCACACACGTAGCATCCAAGTCATGACGAATCAACACATGATCCAACTTAAGCTTGTTATACAGTGTAGTGAGGAACCTGCAGCTGGTGATGGGGGATGCAGTGGAATTAGATAAGTATGGCTTAATGGCTAGTGCATGCTGTTTCCTTTGTGCCGCCACCAAAATTGCCTCTACTGCTACCCCACCCTCAGACCTCAGGCACTTTATTACTTGAATACTGTTCATACTGTGTTGTAGAAAAAAAACAATTCACTCTGTTTACTGCTCAGTTAATTGGTATGACCTTTTTGATGAATATTTTATGATATTGTTCCCACTTCCTATAAACAGCAATCTTAACCCATAAACGGTTTATAAGGAAAAGATGAGCTTAATTTGCTCAACAGAGTCAATGTGCTTTCAATATATAGCCTATTGTGTTCTGTTTTATGCACTGGTGGATTTTAGTGGGAAATACTGTATTTTTTACTCCACTGCATTTATTTGACAGCTGTAGTTACTATTTAGTTTTCAGGTTAAAAGTTTACATGAAAAAGCATTTTTGAAAAGGTTATGAAATACTATGCATTGCTATGGATTAGTGGTTCCAAACCGTCTTCTGCCTTGTGACCCCACACAAAGAAGTTTAAGTCCAAGTGTCCAACTATTAGCAGCTCCACCTCAGCAGAACTAGTACTATCAGTTTTAATACTTTGAATACATTTTTTCCAATGACCCTGCTGTACTTTTACCGATATAGGATTTTGCATGAAGAACATTTACTTGTAACTGAGTACCTAAACATTGTTGTATTGGTTCTTTATTATATATAATTAAAGTAATTTAATACTTTTCCCACCACTGGTTTTACCTTGTTCAAAGCATCAATTAAAGTGTGACTAAAGAAAATCTGAGTTTTCTCTCTAAACACATTATACATGTCAAAAAAATGAAAACGTGAAAGGACAGTGAACTATACAGTGCTGAATTGTGGAGTTAGACTGTTTTTCATTATTTTTATGTCCAGGAGTTTTTGGGTGGGCTTGAAATCATGGCTTGGTGACACACTGAAGCCATCCCTACCATAACCCCTCCCCCACTATATACAAAATGTTTGTGCGCATAGCATCAGTGTCATTTTGTTCACCCAGTATGTGTAAGCGTCGAGTTTGCTACGTTCAACAAGCTCTCGTAGCTTTTTCAGTCTAATAAATACACGAATAAGCAACTCAGTTAAATGCTGAAATCATTTAAACACAGGCAAAACAGCTGTTACAGATGTCTTTCAGTCTGAATCAGCTGCCTGGCCTGGTAGTGTACTGCTGTGGTAGTGTACTTTGTGCTAACATTAGCTGCTGTTAGCTGCTGAATGACAATCTGTTGCTGTGCAGAGGCTCACACGTTCTTCAGCTCAGGGGTGTGTGTACGTTAATGTGCTGCTGGGTTAGCTGCTAATGAGAGTCTGTCACTTTGCAGAGGCTTGTGTGTCAGCTCAGCTCCTTTAGCGGGCACACCCCCAGCATTTCAGAGAAGAGAACACTGCTTGTTTTTTATTTTTAACAATTTTGAAACCTAATTTTATATTCTTAGCAACATTTTAAATTCAGCTAGGTGGTTAATAAGATATATTTCTGTGATGTGACAAACTCAGAACGCATTCATTTTTTTTTTGGACTTAAACAGCTTTTTGTATCAGCCCTTTTTTCTGTTAATCAGTCCATGATCCAAAAACTCAAAGATATTAAGTTCACAATGATATAAAACGTCAAAAGCATAAATTATTGACACTGGAGAAGCTGTTTGGGATTTCTCTTTCACATGATAAATTAATTTATCAAAATAGTTGCTTATTAATTTTCGATCAATCAATCAGCAGTTGAATGACCCATTGACTGATGTGTTTGTTTCTTACATGCAGCTCTGAAGAGGTCCTTTGAGGTGGAGGATGTCGACACTTCATCTCACTTGTCCCCCGGTTCCCGTCGGACAACTAACTCCCCTCATCGTAACGCCATGTCTCCCACCAGCATCTACTACCGCGACCTGGGCACTGCCGCCCCGGCCACCAACAACAACAACCTCAACTACACCCAGCCCCGCTCCATCATGGGTGGAGGGGGCTCCAAGACTCCTGAGCCAGTGTCACGCCGCTCTGAACTCTCCATCGACATCTCCTCCTCTTCCAGCAAACAGATGGATAACATCACCAGCCCTGCGTCCACACGCTTTTCAACCAACAGCGCCCTAAAACGCCCTGAAGTCCTGGGCCACTCCAGGACCCCTGAGATGAGCCACAAGAGGGAGGTCACTTTTGCCAAGACACCTACTGATTCCCCAGTGATTCGTCGCAACGAGGGCAACAATAATAACAACGGCACCAGCCGGGCCCCTGAGCAGAATCACGCTCGCAAGTTTGAGCCTCCCAGTCCTGGAGATGTGCGTAAACCTGACATCAGCATCACCAGAGCTCCCCCAGAAAACAACGGCCACCACCCAGCAGTGCACCACCCACACCACCCTAACCCTCACCACAACACCATTGTCACCACTTTCCGCTGCTCCTCGCCTAGTCATGGACGAAAATCCCCCAACCCTGACAGTAAGTTTGTTTATCATATTATACGCCTCAACCCAACCCATGCCCACTGCCATCTCCTTTGTACTCTTTATTTTTGTAGACAAACCTGAAGTACTGCTCTTTCCTTCTTCTGATTTTTTTTTGCTATTGAGAATTTTAAAGGTGCCCTGTGAAGTTTTCTTGTAAACAAACAGAAGTTGTGTTTACATTCAGTTTTACTCACCAAAATGTTCAACTCTTCATGTTTCATATCTTGGTGTTTTATTTCTTGCCACACTAATGTAGAAGTGTACTCCGGGGAGTGTCAGTACACTGTGACCTCACTAATGGTTACAGGTGATACAGAACACACTTCTGTAATACAAGTTAAGCCGGGCTCAGACTACAGGAGTTTTTGGTGGATTTATCCCCAGTTCACCCCTTCCCACAATCGGACCTCGCAGGCAACGTCCCAAACTACTCACATGCCATCTAGTTCCATTGTATTGGAGAAATCTCTACAGCTGATATCTCCAAAAATTGGCAACTCAAATCAAAACGAACTAGACTTACAAATACCACTACAGCAAGGAGGAAAAATCTGTGTTTTGATTTTTGGCTGAACTATCCCTTTAACCAGTCACTGAGGCACCCATGACCTTAGCCTGCCTGCCTGCCTAATGTGATGAGTTAAGCTCCCTTTGTAAGAGGTTTATTTAGGTCGGACAGTCACACAGCAAAAAACAGCTCCAATATACAATGAACTAGAAATAGTCACTATAAATAGATACATGTAAAATACTAAGTTCTGTTGTACTTTGATAGACTGAGGCTAGCTTTTGTTTGTACCATATATTCCTATACTGTGGTTTGGTTGGTTTGCTATTTAGTGGTACGTACTTTCTGGGATGTTGGTTGTTGATGATAATGGATTGGCACATGTTTGCAGAATGCTAACGAACAAACTGCTTACATTTGTTCCCATGCTTTGATTCTTCTCTGTCTCTTTATACATCATGTCTTTTAAATCTCATTTGGTTGTTGGCTTGTTGTGTAAAAGCGTAGCAGTGCTTTGTTGCTGTGCCTCAGCGCAGCAGCCTGTGTGATTGCTTTAGCACAGACCTCAAAGTTTGGTGTGACACTGTCATCAGTGGAAAAGAGATTAAAGTGAGTGCAACAGGCTATCTTAAACCTAAATAAAACCAAATTACATTTAATTATGTGCAAAGGATAGGGAAACGCTTCACTCTTGGCTGTAAGTTATTTTACATTCAAAGCCCACTGGGTAAAAAAATGTCACATTTTCCAGATTACATTTCATTTGGACTCTGATTCATTTGGGTTTTTCTCTCTGACTTCATGTCTTTCCTGTTCCTTTCTGCACTCACACTGAGCTAACAGACTAACCCAAGTATCAGATCTCTCACTAAGAAAAAAGCCAGTAACAGGAGCAGCTTTCTGATTAGTCTGATGTCTGCATGTCTGTCAGCAACATAAGTAACCATGTCCTTGGAGGCTTGTCTGTCAGTAGGAACAGCAGACTGTATGTCTGTATTTGTGGTAATCCATGTCAGTTCTTAATGCAGTGTTGGAGCCAGCGTGGCTTTTGTTATGTGATGAAAGCCTAACCTTGGCAGTAGCAGGACATTAGTATGGTAGTTAGATAGTCAGTAGTGCTACAGTTTCAGTAAAAAAATGTGCAACAGGGAAAGAAATATTTAAATTACTGGGTTACATTAGTTTCTCTTATACATTTTATGACAGGATACGACACACAGAAAACTATTAGTGCATATGTTTATATTCAGCAAGTGAATGTTCGTGATTTTTATTGGCATCCTGTTCAATCCTGTTCTCAAGATACTGCATGTAGAAACACACCAGTACACATGCCTATTTATTAGGCCCTGTCAAGCTATTTCTGTAAATATGTTGGAATTTAGACACCCGATTGGGATGTAATTAGCCTGTTAAATGACTGTTTTCTGTGGTTATAAGCCTCATATATTTGGGTCAGTAGGGGCCCACTGCACCTATAGGTAGGTTCAGAAGGCTGTTATAAGCCCATTCAGTGGCCATTACCAGTTTGTTAGGTTTTTCTTTAACTTTCTTTAGATTTAGGCACCTAAGCAAGGCAGGTAGTGTACGTTGGGTCTGAAGAGCTTTTTTGCCAAAAACAGCTGTCCACTGCAGCCGAAAATGGCACCCTAGAGAGTGAACCAGAATGGTTCAATAAGCTAAAACTTAAATCAGTGCCCCCATATCACTATTAACCACCTTGCCAAGACGTTTATAATTAGCTCTTGATGAAACATAATGATGGTGCTTTCTTGTTAATTTAGGCCATTTAATGTTTTACAATCCTGGTTTATTCCTTATACAGGCTATAAGATAAAGTACTGCACAGACATTTTGTAGTCAGATTTCCCATACTTTATATTTACTGTCCCACTGCTGTCAGTGTGTGTCCGTCTCAGTGTTCTACGTTGTACAGTACACATAATATTTCTACTTAAAATGACTGTAAATTTGTGGTCTGTTTCTGTGCTGAAGATTTTTCATGGTTCTCTTCAGGATAATGGGGGTGGTCAACGCTTATTTGTCCACAGAGAGAGGCCCTAATGGGGTCTAAATGAAGGGTGACCTGCCTGGAGGGCCCAGGGGCTATGACTGGGCCCACCCAGCTTTGCCTGTAACTCACTATCAAGAGAGCTGAAACAAACAAGAAAAACATTACACTAACACTTATAATGGCACTACCTTCACAGATTTGAAATTATCGTCAATTCAGATATTGAATATAGAATAAAATACAAAACACTTGAGTGCAGGTCATATCCAAGGCATGAATACACATTGTTCTCTTGGTATGTGGGGAAAAGAAATGGCTTGCTAAATGATTATTTGCCCGATTGATCCAATTTTAAATGCTTTCAGTTGATTTTCTTAAGTGATATTAATTTGAAAAAGAGTCCACATAAAAGAGTATGTGGAAATATTCTGCCTAGCTTTAGATTTTTCCATATGGCTGTCAAAAATGTTTTTGGGAGTCTATGAGATAAGCTGCTTTCCTGCCCATTCAGTTTTTCCAGGAGGAAATGACATCACACGTCATTTGTGCGCACACACACAAAGGCACACAGAATATCCTGTGCTCCCTTCCGTGTTCTGTCAGCGTGATTGTTTCCCCTGCTGCGTGACCTCACTGCAGTGCGCTTCCTGTCTCAGGGGTCATGTGATCTAAGTCAGACAGCTTCCCAGCAAATATCCCTCTGTACTTTGATCAAAGCATCCCGGAGATTGACACACACTCGGGTGTTTATGCAAAAGGTCAGCATGAAAAGGCTTATGGGCACTCATACACATACTGTAGAGTAAACCACAACTATTTGAAGATCACTGAAGAGTAAATACGTCATGTTTTGTAGCTTGATGACCTTAGGCAGCGGACGTCATGCACAAACACAGACACATAGACTAACTTCCTGTCTAGAGCTGAAACACTTTGTTGATGAAGCGATAAGACTATTGACAGCAATTGAATCAGCAACTGTTTTAATAATCAATTATTCATCAAGCAAATATGCCAACAATGTGCTTTAAACTGCTCCTCTACTGTGATGATTTGCTCCTTTTTTCCAGTTTAAACTGAATCTCTTTTGGTTTTGGACTGTTGGGCGATCCAAAAAACTAATCTACTACTAAAATAAATAAAAATGAAACATGAATATGAAAATAATTGGCATATTAACTGATAATGAAAATGATGGTTAGTCACAGTCCTGCAGTATGTCAGGCTGTGCTTGTGCACTTTTTACTAGGAAAAGTAACCAAAATTTGTACATATCCCACATAATGATGAGCCAATAATTTGTGCATAACCCATGTATTTTGCTACCCTGGAAATCCAGAGTTCTCGTTAGAGCACAGTTTGAATTTGCTCAGCGAGGCACTCTGGCAGTCAGTAATGATGCTCATTATCCATGCCGTTGGAGCACCAATCACATCGGTGTATCTGATATAGGCGGGCCAGAGGCGAGCTAAACAGATGACGACAGCGCTGCGACGACGAAGTCCGGAATCAGTCAGTAAACATTGCAAAATGGCTACGGATGAACACCAGTTGTTTGAAATGGCTTTGGCTGCTACAATGAACGAGTTAGATTTGGCTTTTTCTCTAAAAGAGGAACAGAAGACGGCGCTCGAGTCTTTGCTTTGCAAGAAAGACGTTTTTGATGTTTTGCCGACCGGATACGGCAAGAGTCTAATCTACCAGTTAGCTCTGCTGGTAGCGCTCTGGATACGTCACCCCGTGTATTGTTCTGATTGGTCGTAGTGTTATCCAATTGTGTGCAGTGATATTTTCAAATGCATGCTTGGTGCCGCCCCTCGAGTTGGGTCATTTGCATTACTCATAGCCAGACCCTAAATCTTTCTAGATTTTGGTCTGGATTTCCAGGCTAGTATTTTGGAAGGCTGTGATCACATGACCAATGCACTGCAGTAAAGAAAGAAGTAGCCCTGAGCAAGCCAATAAAGAGGCAGGTCGGGGTGGTGGATGGGTCACAAAACACAGGACTTTCCCCAGGAGACAGGTGTTTGGAATGGTGTAAACTTCAAGTGAACTTTGAGTCATTTTAAAGTACCTCCTCAGCATGTTGTTTTTCCTAAGCCTAACCAAAATAACTTTACTTGCCTAAATTGAACCTCTGTAACTTCACATTAATTATGTAACTTAATGTTAAGGACATAATGTCATTTGCGAGGCACTGATTGATAGGATATGATATAAACTGTTATGTGTTAATTTTCATAGGATATCATACGCACCATTGTATGAGGATATGTCACCCCTTTAATGTAACTGATGGTTTGGTGGATCCTTCATTGTAAACTTATGTTCTAAGAGACAAGTGTTGCCCAAAGCATATGAATTTTAGCCAAGATGCCAAGGTTTCCAGTATATTAAATTGTCAATTCAATTGAATTACAAGGAAATATGAATACAATGAGTACAAGACATCCAGACTTTTCCATTAGGTGTAATTTGAAGCCGTAAACTTTAATGTTTCAGTCACTTTAACTCACTGTAAAATATAGCTTTGGGTGCTGGAGGACAAAGACAGAGAATCTATATATATATGTAACTGATGAGATCAGTGACGTTAGATGTTAAGAAGGAAAATGACAAGGAAAAACGTGACCATCAGGTTCACTTCAGGCTGCAGACACCAGACTCATTCCGATGTGTATCTGCTCCGCTCCGCTGTGTCAGCCAGACAGGGAACGTTATCTTGACAGGCAGGCCTGCTGTTCATCAATCCATCAAACACCGCAGAAAGAACTTTATCTAACATCTCCAGACAGAAGAGCGTATAGACCACCTGTGGTCACAAGTGGCGCATTTCTCTATCATTCGTCAGACCAGCTTTCACATTTGGGAAACTTTGTTTTACCTGGAAAAGCGTTCAGAGTCAGATTTGTTCTTCATACGTAGGAACGCAGTTGTTGTGGGGGCTGCAACTAACACATATTTTCATTATTATTCAATTTGCTGATTATTTTTTAAATCAATGAATGAATTTAAAAATTGATTTATTGATTTGAGTAATTTGTTGAGAAAAAAAACAAAGGTCAAATTACTCTTCTTCCAGCTTCTCAAATGTTAATATTTTCTGCTTGATTTACTCCTCTTTGACAGTAAACTGAATATCTTGCGGGGTTGCGGACAAAACAACATTTGAGGATGTGACCTTGGGCTTTGGGAAACACTGATCAACATTTCTTATCATTTTCATATATTTGATAGAACAAACAACTAATCGAAATAATCAAAAATAAACGTCAGATTGATTGACAATTCAAAAATAAAATTAAATCATTAGTTGCAGCTCTCCTTCCTCGTATACTGCAACCACACCTCAACGGTTCATTAGACAGACTTGACCATAAATAGCGTAGTTATCACTGGGATGATGGGACTGTAAGGTTATCATAAGGGTCACATCCAGCAACCTCATTTAGCAACTGCTTTAGTGTTTTATTGGGATACAGAGATGGAGGAGATGTCCGTCCCAACCAGATTTCTATTACAGCACTAAGGAGAGCGGAAAGGGAATAAATGGCTCAAGTGTTGATAGTGCTGCTTTCTGCTGTGAGGAAGACATGTGTATTCACAGAGGAGTCACTTTGTGTAGTGCCATTGTGTCCTGTCTTCCTGTTGTAAAGAACAAAAGAGTTAACCTGATTTCAACCTTTCCAGATTCTGTATGCTGAACTGGAACTTGTCCTTATATCGCCTAAATAAACACATGATCTTGTAGTGCATTTGTTTTCCTGATTGAGGTGTAGTAATTATGGAGGAAAGAGCAAGTGAAGCCATTTGTCTTTTATTTGAATTGACCTTCTGGAGGTGGGGAGGAGGGAACAACGGAGGGCGACGGGCGATTTGTCTCTGCCTGTCCATGGGTCAAGAAGGGGCACAAACACACAAACTAACATAAACACTTTCTTCATCTCACATTTTTTGTCTTACTTTTGTTGTCTCTCATCGACACACCTACACAAGCACACACACACACACACACACACACACACACACACACACAGGCACCCTCAGGCGAAGGCACATCCGAGGTCAATCCTCTCCCAGTGTAATTACTCTGGACTGATCCCAGACCATTACTCAGTGTGACCCGTCGGCTAATTACCCTGAAGAAAAGGGAGAGAGGCAAAGAAAAGGAGAGAGATTTTTGCATATGTGCTTGTGATAGGAAACTGTTGCTGACTGAGAATTACTTAGTTGCTAAGTTTCAAATGTGGCTGCATACCTCCGAGGCTCTGCAGTGGTCGTACCTGTTGAGATTTTGTCTGAGGAAGTTTAAAACTATCCTAGGGGCTGATACAAGTCTCCCCAGTAGAAAACTAATCAATTAAGTAAAATTCATCACAAACTTCAGAGCACTTTTTATTATTGCTGGTTTAAAAAAGTTGTCTTTTAGCAACTTTTGGTCTTATCATGTTAACTGGTCTTCATTTCAGTAACACTTTATAATAACCAGCATTGATAAAATGGTAAACTGAATTAAACTTTAGTTAATAGTTATTTTACTGTTACCAAACAATAAGATGATAATTAATAATGTTTACTAAGGCACTGTTCATTATTTTTGAGAAGAGAAGGGGAGGTGCATGTCAGATAACTTTTTAAGCGCTGGGAAGGGACTTACGTTTTTTCATTTTGGCATGGGGAGAGGCATACAACTTTAAATGATCAGTCAGTTTTCCAAAAAATTGCCAAAATGACACAATTTATCACAGCCAGAAAAAAAAACAGAAATTATCGTCGGATTTTCAAATTTGCAACAGTCCATGAACATCAAGTGTGATGAATGCTTCAGGAAAAAAACAAAAATAAAATCTGAGCCTAAAATCGTGTTATTTTTCCAAATTGGTGCTTAATGCTTTATAAACCACTTATTAATCATTAAATAATTGTTATAAGCATTAGTTGCAATTTTATGACGGCCATCCAAAGTTAGGTATTTTTTTTTTTTTTTTTTTTTGCTTGATGCAAATGTATATCAAAAAGACTGACCAAAGAATTCAGGGACCTTTTTTTCATCTTTGCCTAAAGAGGATCACAGTATGATGCTCCTCCACTGAGGCACATATTGTCCCTGACTGTGTCTTTGACTGAGCTGCCAAACACTGTTCAGTTTTTGCTCACTTGACGTCTTTGAGCCTCTAGACTGTTACGTCTTTTCAGTTCAAAAATGTCCCACGGTGATAACAGTGACAAATGTCACTTCTTATTATCTTGAATGTGACTTTCACTGTTGGTGTGCTTCCTAAACAAGCCACCAGGAGGCAGTGTGTGACAGGTGAAATCTGTTCAGACACGGAACCTGGATTTCAGGTGAAATAAAGCTGTATTTCCTCTTCTTTTAAAGCCAGTCTCATTCACAAAGGAATCTCTAAATGAGTGTAGTAATTCTGTCCTGTCTTTAAGAGGACTGAGCTCGATAAAGCTTCTTCAAACAACGTTAGGGTCAGAGGCTGCGTCTGCACTGATATACTGGTGCAGAAACACATCCAACACACAGATGTCAGCCTTTTTCCGTTCATGTTTTTAACACTCCAGTATATCACTGGGAGAGACAAATATTCAAAACATTGTCTTGCAGCTCTTTGAAGTGTGGACACTAGAAAAGTGGACATGAAAGGTTTTCTTCTTTTTTTTAATTAGAGGAGTAGGAGGGAGGAGGAGCGGAGAGAAATGGGAAAGGATCAGCCCCAGATAAATAGACTCAAACAGACACACACACACACACACACACACACACACACACACACACACACACACACACACGTACAGAGTTCCCCTCTCCCCCAGATAAGGCTTTCGGAAGTTGAAGTTTACATTGAGCATCTGGGGGAAGTCAAGGGTTAAAGAAGTTTCCCACCACTGCAGAAAGACCTCTGTCCTCTTTAGTCATCTCACCAAATCCCACAACTGCAGTAAGCAAACACTTCCTCTTCATTCACTTTCTCCTGCATGCTGTGAGGCCTACACATTCACACATTTCACATACATGTACACGCACATACATCTTTAGGTACATGCACACTGCTTCCTCCCATCGCACTGGGAATACGACTTCTGGCTGAATGATTACACTGTGTCTTCTGCAAAACCAGCCTAACTTTGGATACACACACAGACTCACACAAACATCCTTTATCAACCCTTTTCCATCACTGTAAGATAAAAGACAAAGATATGGGCCATCAGCGCTTGATGAAGCAAACTCAGATAACGTTTAGTCTCGGTTGACATTATCTTCACTCTCCACGTGAATCCCCGCTCTTGTTTATCCAGATACTAGACTCGGCTGTGGTTCCTTTGTCCAAGAAAGTGATGGGAAAATCATGTCCGTTATCTTGGCCATGGAAATAAGGAAATGGAGCCAGAGTAATGTACGGCCTTGAAACGGAAAAAAAACACCATGCCAGCATGAGCCATAGAGTGTGTTTCAGTGTCATCAATCAAACATCGCTGACCTGGAAAAATGAGCCATTAAATTCTTTATTGAATACCTAATTTAACAGACCTGCAATGCAAATGTCTTACTCACTGAAAAAGAAAAGAGGACATTGTGAAATGTGTGAATTCAACGTGTGAATTTGGTGGGAGGGTCTGCAAACTATATTTACACTCGGAGTTGTTTTAATGAAGAAGAAAGGTTCACACGAGGTGAATTTTTCTCCGCATTCTCTGCTAATGATGTTTGGCCCACTGTTGGCTGATAGAAGACATACTCGAATAACAAAATTGTTTTGTGTGTGTGTGTGTGTGTGTGTGTGTGTGTGTGTGTGTGTGTGTGTGTGTGTGTGGACAGACAGATGGCCATTTGTGCCACAGTCCTGCCATCTGCTGAAATGAGTAGATGAGAGTAGAGAGAGCAGAGGGATTCTTGTGCGAGGGTGTGAGTCCGTCTGAAGTGAGCATGTGTGGAGAATGAAAAACGAGAGGGTGCAGTCTTTTCCCGTATGTTACACCAACTACAACTGACTACACAGTTGAGTGGGTGTCCTACTCCGCGATGATATAGCAGCTTTTGGCCATTAACATAATGTTAAAGTCAGGATGAAATGGAAAAGATACCTTTTTAACACATTCAGATGACATCCTTGACGTGTTGTGCATCGAGTATAGACAAAAAAAATCTATTTCCTCGTACTCTTATATCAGAATCCAATCCAATCATGTTTTTTCCTGTCAAACAAAATATAACATCTGCGTATGTGTGTTTGTACCAACTGATTTCAAATATCATCCATTGGTCGTGTAGCAGATGTGACACACAGAAGGTTACGGCGCATGCTCTGCTGCAACGGCACACAGTCACTCAGTGTTCAATGGCGGCATCACGTCTGTCTCTCGTCGGCTTGTTTGTATAGTGTCTGATCCACGTATCGTGAAGTGTCGTCATCGTGTCAATTGTGTCTAGTCTTATGTATTGTCTGTCTAATGTCTACAATGCCGGTTTTATATAAAATACTTGCCGTCACACTCATCATTTCATGGATAACCAACAACAATTCGGCGCTGGCACTACTAGTCAGCGACTAGGGATCACTCACCTACAGCCGGGCGAATCTTTTACATCTCCGGGCCTCCGCGCTCTGCAACCAAAGACCACCAGTTGCACTTCCACCGGAGATAAAACCAAGACGTAGAGGCAGATGGGGAGGTGTGTGAACCAGACTCCGGATGTGTCCCTTCAGGCCTCCTCTCCCCTCCATCATACTGGCGAATGTCCGCTCCCTCAAGAACAAGACGGACCTGTTGCACGCCAAGTGTCTGGTGGAGAGAGCCTACAAGGACGCCTGCATCATTGCCCTCACCGAAACCTGGCTTGACAATGAAATTCCAGAGTCCGAGATCAGTCTTGATCAATGTCACCAAATATCCAAACTCCAAACCCTGGATCTCCCCCCACATCAAACACTCCCTGAAGGAAAAACAGAACGCATTCAAGCGAAAAGACAAATGAACTTGCCATCACACACCTAGCATGTGCAATAGTAAACAGCCACGACCATCCCCTGAACCAATTTTTCATACTTCTCCCATCTGGCCGCAGATACAGGGTACTGGACTGGAAAAATGCCCATTTTAAAAGAAGTTTTGTCCCCTCAGCCATCACAGCCCTAAACAAAAACATGTAGATTTAATATTTCACCCCTGTACACTGTCTATGTCATATTTATGTTTATATGGTTTTCTGTGGTATGTGTGGGAGAGAGTTATTTGTTATCTGGGGAATATGTGGGAAGAGGGTCTGTTATCTGTTATATGTTGTGTATGCTGCCCTGAAACCAACCTGACTGATGATGTGTGAAAACAATTATCCCCATGGGGAAATTAAAGAGCCTAACCTTCTGACTTTCATCAGTCAACCTGCAACTTTTAGCCACACACAGATAAGATTAATTGGCTAGCTAGCTAGCAACAGCATTGTACATCCAGGCCCCTCAGTATGCCAGACTTTGAAGCCAGTTAAAAGACAACTCTCTTACTTGTCATTTCCTCGTTCCTTTATCCTCGCTTGAACCAGGAGTTGTTCTGTGTGCCATTTTGAACACTGTCCCAAAGCTCTTAGGAGCGAGGATTGAGTAGGGATCTCTGAGGAGCGTTGAGCCAGGATACATGAGAGCAGCCTTCATGGAAGTCTTGTTTTCCTGGCCCCGTATTGGATTGATTGGACGCTGCAGCTGATCAGACTGATCTGATACGGCACATCATACCAGAGTTTCATACTGGAGTGAAAACAGATAAGAGATTAAACTCAAGTTTATCACTCCAAAGTTTGATTTTTGATTTGTTTCTTGATTCACCATCAAGTTTAAAAACAGCTGTTTAAATTGTACGTCTAAACCTTCTACCTTCTGTTATTTCCCCCCTTAACTCGCATCGTATTTAGGAGTTACCACTGCAATTTTCCCTTAAAAATGTAGCCTAATAAATCATTTCCAGTAATCAAAACACCTTTATTAGCATGAGCACCTCAGTGCATGTGTGCAGACACAAACTCCAACAAAAGTCTCTCCAGCTGTTGAAGCCAACTGACAGTTGATGCAACTGTGATCAGCTGCCACCGCCATTAGAAACGGATGGCGCTTCATATGACACTCCAGTGGAAACAACGTCTCATCTCTCCAAAAACTTATTTCCTTGTTTCCCTCTTCTCACATGGTTTCCTTGCATCTCTCCATGCATCCCTGGTGGTAGGGACTAAGGACACAAGGGAAGGACACAAATGAGGGGAGCATGGATGCGATGTAATGGACTTGGGATGAACCCATAGTGGCGAAACTGTGGAATTACAACTTCCAGGTCACATGATGCCGTTGGGCTCAATCATATACTTACATTGGTAAAAGAAACGTTTGTTTATCAGTGGATATATCTTTTGAGCATCATATATCCCATGAAATGAAAGATAATCACTACAACTTTTAAAGGTGGACTGCTTCAACGACCACATGTGGCATCGTCTCTCTCTCCCTGACCAATACTGCTATTACATTAGGGTCACAGATTTAGGAGTGACACGCTAGCAGCTAATTTAGCCTCAAGCTAGCCCCAAAGAGAGATGAGGAGTGGTCTGAGGAGGTCTGATAAGCTCACTTATTCCTAACTCCCAGCACAGAGTTTCTTTCCAAATTCACCAAAGCAACACTGACTCAGGTAACATCTTAAAAAACCTATCAAATTTTGCATAGTTCTCTCTAGAGCCCAAAAATGTTTCACACAAATTTTATGCAGTAAAACTATTCAACACCTGTAAACAGACTTTCATTAAAGTGTAAATCCTGCACATAAGCTGATCTGAATCAGTTGTGTTAAGGAGATTAAACAGAATTTAAGACAATAGATGCTTAGATTTGATCTTGCAAAGCTGAAATGCAAAGCTTTGGGTAGTGGACACCACAAAACAGCTCAAAGTCAACATTTTCACTTGGAATTTGTGATTTCAGGCAGTGTATAAAAACCCGCTGTTAGAGTGTTTTCCCCTCATAAACAAAAAATCAATCCCAGCACGAGTTGTTTTGAAGTGCCGCAAACAAAATTAAAATCACACTTTCAATTTGGCAGAATATGTATTACCATGATCGTAAAAACATCATGGTGATGAAGTGATGCTGAGTTTCAGTGCCATTTACTCTGTCTCTGGGGTGACAGCTATGTAAAAGTAAAATCCAACTGTGGAAGCTCTGATCTCTACTTCAGTTGTGAAACTCTCAGATCACAGGCAGCACTATGTAAAGATAAACCCAAAGGAAAAAAAACACATGACATCTACTGTTTAACATAGCATTGTGTAACTGTTCAATGCAGGCAGAGTAGAAGTAATACATACCATTTCTGGTAATAATCCTCATTGCTTCTTTCACGTTTAAGTACCCTCACCTTTGTCACCCCACGGATTAATGTTTTAGATTAGCCGAGTAAGCCTCGTGCAGATGTGCTGCTTAGCTAACTGATTGGTGTCTCAGTTAGGAATACCCAGGCAGCTTTTTTTTTGAATCATCAAGGACACTCTCAAATCTTAACTTTGCAGTAATTAAAACAAACAAACAAAAGCAAAGTCTGGATCAAACCTGACGTTTGTAGTGATGATTTAGAGATTTCGAGAATATCACTGCAGCTTTTTGGTTTATGGGCAATTAGCTTTTTGGAGGAACACCATCATCTGTTGAGAAAAGCCTTGGCAGTGGAGCCTGGAAGAGCTTTTGGTGAACTTTGACCTCCAGCCTTGATGGCGTGAAGTGCTTTGTGATGCACAGCCGACTGCAGACGTCAACATGACTCACTAGAAGAGGAGGCAGATGGAGGAAGCATTCTTGCAACTGAAGATATGGAGGAAAGGGCAAGTTGCTTCGGATGAGTTACTCTGTGTTACGCACTGGCAAACTAGAATTCAATATTCAGTGGAAGTTCTTCTTGTTTTCCAGTCTTGGCGAACAGATTGTGAATGTAACACCAATCCATCCAAAAAGATGATGGTTCATGATCTCTAGAAGCAGAATTTTCTGTCTCTCTGCGTCCATGTCTCTGCACATGGAAGGTTTCTATTATAGATAATTAGCATCATAACTGGGCTAGATGTTTCTGGAAGACATGCAGCAACCGCACAAAGAGTTTAATCACAGAGCTCCTTCCGTCTTCTCTTTCGTTTCTGGAGTTGAGTCATCCCTGTCCCTCGCCCCCGCAGATGTAGCGAGGGGCCAGGGATTCCCCAGAAGGCCGATCCCTTGGAGTCGCTGTGTTTATTGTTCATCAGGGAAGGCTTTGACTCCAGAACATCAACAGAAATAGAGAGTACATGTTGGTGTGTGTATGCGTGTGCATCGGGAAGCATAGTTTTTGAGATTAGCTCGTGTTCATCTGCAAAGCAGTAGCAGCAGCTGCCACGGGCTGGGAAATATTCAGAGGCTTTCTCGTCTTATCAGAGTTTTATTTTTTCTCATTAAATACTGGAAGCAAGAGAAAGAAGAGACAGAAAAGGGCAAACAGAAGACATGACTTCTACTTGCAGTGAGATACACAGCAATAACGAGATGGATGCCCTTTGTGAGTATTTGTTTAGTTGTCTTCTGTGTCTGTGGGGGAGCTTGACTCTTTTAGACTCTGCAGAGGCAAGAGGGACAACTGGTTTCTATTAAGGCCAATCAAGTTGAAGCATTATATCCTCTTCAGATGGGGAATGTAGGAAATGGATTCACAGAAACATCCCAGGATGCTGGTTGAACATTTGTTGCAAACCTCATTGTTTAGTTGAAACAAATCTGCATACTGGACGCTATTTTACACATCCTCATAAAAGTTATGTTTCGTGCTGAGAGTTGATGAAACAATGTTTTATGGTTGTTGAAAGTGGAAGGGGCTAGTTGTGCCCTCTGTCTTCCTTAGCCCTTGTTGCTAGTGTTCAGTATTAAGCAGAGCAGCTGGGAAAGCTTTGGTGGCTTTAAGAGGCAAAAAAAGGACCATAGTCAAACACTGCTCCATAAACAAACGCTCAGACCACAAAATCTCTCCAGTTTATCCTTTCTGTGGTCATCGTTAGAGTTTTTTGCACTTTTCGTAAAGTAAGAAGCTGCTGAAAAAGCAAACACAGGCCTGAGTTATTGTAACCTTGAGTTAAAATGTGCAAGCCGGGGTTTGAGGAGGAACAAACCTGGAGGAGTGTGGTATTTTACTGTCAACATGTGAAGTATAATTACACACAGATTAATCCATCTGTACTGATAATGTATGTACAGTGATTTCAGTCAGAAGGGGGGAGGTTGGGTCTTGAGGCCACTTTAGGGTGTTGAGATAAGCCATCGTCACTCATCACACACATGCTGTCTCCATTTGCACCACAGGGGAGCAGAGCAACCACAGCAACACCAAAAAAAAAAACACAACAGGAAGTCTCCAACAGACTGAGCTATCTTTCCCGTAGACATCCGAGCCAAGCCAGATGTTCTTCTTCTTTCCCCTGTCCCTCTTGCGCCTGACTCTTCCAACCACCCCCTCCTTCTCCTCCTTCTCCTCCTCCATATCTATTTTTCTTTGCCTCCTCTTTCCCTTACTCTCTTCCTTCGTCTTCCTTTCAGCCCTTCCTGTGATGTGTCACTGAGTCACTCGGTCAGCTGAGTCATGGAGGTGACTTTTTTAATCAGCTCCATGTGTGCTCTGCCCTGATTTGGTGGCCTTCAGCAATCAGCCCTGACCTCCGGGCCAATCACGGAGCTCCCCAATGGGGCTCCTGGCATGCCAGTCATCACCGCATATTACTCCTCAGTTACCTCGCCAGCACACATGATTTGATGCTACCAAATGTTTGTGAGTGTTTTGAGACGAAGTGGTTGCTGTGTTTTAAACGAAAAAAACGATGAAACACAACAAGAATCCCTTAATTTGAGCTTTGAAGAGCCGCAGTAAACTATAGTGACTTCACTGCATGAAAATCTGACTCAAGCAACCTTTTGTAATTAAACTTTGGAGGGACATTTTGATTGCACTCGTAAAGCGGATTTCTTCTGCTGTTTTATAAATTCTGCCAATGAAAATGTGCCCGTATTCTGATGACTATGTAATGTACACAGAAAGCTGTGTGGTACACTGAAATCAGTCCACATCAAAATTGAATGCAAACACACATACTGTGCGTGTCCGCTGCCTAACATCGTGAATCACCAAGCTTGGATTCTAATTGAATTTATTTGCCATAAATCTTTTGCTCAAAGCTTCTTTTTAGGCTCTCAGGAAGACTAATGAAATAAAACCCTGCACATACAGCAAACCCCTCCTTTGATCACTGGTTCCCACAAGAGGAAATGGTAGCTTCAGATACTGGTGGGCCATGAGTTTCACTGACAACATTGTTTATTGTTTAGTGAGAGCTATATATAATGTTTACTTTGCTGAAAGGAGATATACAGCGGAAATGTGTCAGAATTTTTACCCAAAGCCCCCCAGAAAAAGCTGTTCTTCAGGCTTGCATGACAGTAAAAACATTTACTTTCTGTGCTGTTTCCACACTGGAGGTGACAGATTTAGGACCTTGAGAAAACAGAATTTGCTGAGAGAAAGACCATTGCTTAACTGTTCATCACTGCAATGAACCTATCGATAAATCTGCTCACAATCAGTAGGGTTTGCCAGATACTGACATGAGATCAGTTTGTCAGTGTGGACATGGAAAGTTAATCTAAACCAAGATTCAGTGGTGTAAAATTATTCACTTTTAAATCAAGTCAGCTGCATGTTTTGAGACTATCAGACCTATAAATGGAAACTGTTAACAACATTGAATATGGTTCAGTAGTGTGCAGCACAGATTACCTGATGCAAACACACAGACGGATGCATTCATGCTTCCGTACATTCAGAATCACACCGAAACCACCAAGTGTGAGATTCAGCTCCACCTTCAACAGGAAGGAGGCATTTTCTGCTGAATGTTATGAAAACCTCTCTCAGGCCTCCCGTCTGTGTGCTGATGGAAAAAAAACTTGAGCCATATTAACAAAGGAACAAATGAATCACACTCCTTCCAGTCAGTCAGAATCGAATCCATTTCATAACCAGAACCTTTCTTTAATCACAAGAGCTATTCTTAGATATCATCATTAACGTGTCAACTACGCTCATGTTTTGCAGTCAGCAGGGTTGGTGGTGATAAATGTAACTCGCCCTGTTGTGGTTGAACGGGGACACAGGAAGCACAGCTGAGCAATTCATATTTCCAGAGAACATTTGGGTTTTGGAACCACTTTCAACTGTTTTGCAGCCAATATTGACTTCATTGCAGCTCTATTCGCTCAAGTTGTTGGTGCATGGGGATTGCTGAGTGGTAGCAGGTCACCACAGCAAAATAAAAATAGAGAAAGCAAAACAGCAGCACAGAACATTTAAAACCATCGATGACAATCATCTGTATTTTAGTCAGAAACTCCTCTCTCTAAAAGGAATAGCATGGCATCTTGGGAAATACAGTTAGATTATTATTTGGTGAAAGTTGAGATGAGAAGATTGATACCACGCTCACGTTTCTCCCTTACATACGAAGCTAAAACCTGGAGATAACTTAGCTTAGCACAAAAACCAGACACAGGGGCAACAACTAGCCTGGGTCTCTCAAAAAGTAAAATTCCTGGTGTCTTTTTATCAATGTGAGGTTACAAGGCAACCAGCAGAGACTCCCGGAAGTAACTACACCTATCCAAGATATAAGCCCCTTTTATGCTGCCTTGAACAGGCGGTGTAAAAAGATAGATAGATAGAGAGAGAGAGAGAGAGAGAGAGAGAAGGTGCCCGGTGTATTATAGGGGGGTCCTCCGGCAGACTAGGCCTAAGTCAGCCTAACTAGGGGCTGGTACAAGCCAAGCCTGAGCCAGCCCTAACTATGAGCTTTATCAAAGAGGAAAGTCTTAAGTCTAGTCTTAAATGTGGAGACGGTGTCTGCCTCCCGGACCGTAGCAGGAAGATGATTCCACAGGAGAGGAGCCTGATAGCTGAAGGCTCTGGCTCCTGATCTACTTTTGGAGACTTTAGGGACCACGAGTAACCCTGCGTTCTCAGAGCGCAGAGTTCTGGTGGGATAATAAGGCACTATGAGCTCTCTAAGATATGACAGAGCTTGACCATTTAGAGCTTTATAAGTTAACAGTAGGTTTTTCAATTCAATTCTGGATTTTACAGGGAGCCAGTGCAGAGAAGCTAAAACAGGAGAAATATGATCTCGTTTCTTAGTTCCTGTTAGTACACGTGCTGCTGCATTCTGAATTAGCTGAAGAGTTTTTAAGAACTTACTAGAGCTACCTGATAATAGGGAGTTACAGTAATCCAGCCTTGAGATCTTAATGCAGTAGTAGTTAGCAGCTAACTCGAAGAAAAAGACCAGTAGCTGAATAGGACAATGAGGTATAGGAGCGCCTTAGCCTCTGAGCCGAGGATACGATTAGCCGCCATAAAACTGGGCTGGTAAATGACTGTTATTGCCATTTTATGCCATTGCTATTGTTTAGATGGACAATGGCAGACCATATTGGCTGATGGAGACGGCGGACCCTGTTTGTGAATGAAATCCTTCTGACTGGCAGTTCAGTGAAAAAGAGGGTGTGAGATTGAAACAGACTTGTTATATTAGGTAAGATTTTTTTTTTTTAGCCATGAGCTCTTTAGCAGAAATGTTTTGTGATGTTTGTGGCATCGTTTACCAGCACATGGTAAATACACTTTGTTCTTTCAACATGGGGCCGTGTTGTCAATGTGCTTACTGGCTGAGTAGTGTCTTGAATCCATCCTGGCAGTCTTTCAGACTCCCTTTTCAAATGATGCATACAGACTTGGGCCGCCTGCTGGTATGGAGATTTATTTCCTTTTCGTGCAAGCACAGAATGTACATGCTAGGTATGGCTGTAGTCTTTGTGGTGTGTTCTGCACAACTTTTTGGACAAGACACAGGCGACATCAGGCGACACAACAGTCAGCCTACACCGCCACAAGATATTTGATGTCAGTTTAGTGTGTCTGGACATTTAGAGAGGCTGTTGGGTGAAACTTTGCCCCTGTTTTCAGTCTCTGTGCTAAGCTAAGCTAATGGTCTGCTTGCTCTAGCTTCATATCTAGCACACAAACATGAGGATGATATTAATGTCCTGAGCTGACTCTCAGCAAGGAAACAAACAAGCGTACTTCCAAAAATGTCAAGCTTTTTTTGTTTTCTAAACTTAGAGACGGTCTGTTTTAGTCATGACTTTAGTCACGAGTCAACCACAGTTTTGAGGGATGGAGACTTTTGTGTGTTTGGCAGAGAGAAAGGGAGAGAGGGCCCTGGAGGACTGAAGGAGAGAGATGACCAAATGCTTTCAGCGCGCACACACACACACACACACACACACACACACACACACACACACACACACACACACACACACACACACACATAATCCAATACTCTGTGAAACAAAGCAGTGGGAGGGGGAGAGCAGATGGACACACACAAGGACGGGGAAGTAAAAAGGATATTGCCTCTTGTCTTGTGCAAACACACAGACACATACATGCACACACACAGAAAATCATGAAAATAAATGTTCCTGTATTTTGACATAAACACACTCTCCCACTGCTTTTCAGTTTGATTAAACTACACACACACACACACACAGGTTTTATCTCTAGTGGGCTTTACTCAATCGCACATGGTTAGAGATAGCTGCTATCCACAATGTTCTCCATTCACTTTCTCTGAATGAGGGGTGTGGCTGCCGAATGCCTCCCCAGCCACTTGGGATGGCGATCATGTGACAGAGCTGTGGGCGTGGCCAGGGGGAGCAGCAGCAGCAGCTCCAGCCTCACCAGCTGGAGCTGTGATTGAGAGAGGAAGAGAAAGAAGAGAAGGAGAGGAAAGGGTTGGGTGAGTTGTCGATTTTTATGTTTGCCGTGTGCTTTTCTGTCTTACAGGGAGAGCTGTGAATGATTCTGGGGAAAGAAGTTGAAGGGGGGAAAGAGTGAGAAACAGAAGGGGGAAGAGAGGGATGATTGGTGCTCTGAGGCTGTTGGTGTCAAAGTTAGTTAGCCAGGTGTCGCATGTGTGCGGTGTGGAACATGAAGTTTTGAGGTAAAGAGGTGGGGTGTGTTTTTGGCAGGAGATCTATAGAAAACCATTAATGCAGCGTGCAGGCCTTGTACTTTCTCGTTTCTTACATTTTTTTCTCTCTCTGTCCTTCTCTTTCCCATTGTTCAGCCATCGGGGAGAGTTTGGGGGGTCAACACTGCCCCTCTTCCCCACCTCACACTCCTCCCCTCTCCTTTTCTTTCTCCCTTTCCCTCCCATTGTGTCTTCAGCTCTGGAGCATGCATGGATAATCAATCTGCCATAATGGGACAGCATGTTGACCAATCAGGATAGCCCACCATTACTCTTAAAGGTCTCAGGTCTCTGGGGCTCTCTACAGTCATGTTTTCTCCTTTGGCCTCAGCTCTCGTCACATCAGACAGAGTTTCCAGCCTGACTTTGATCCAGTGCAGTGGATTAGCCAGGCTGATGGAGCCAAGCTGTTTCGACGTGATTTAATTTTGACAATCCCCTTGTGTCTGCTCTCCAGAGAGTTTGTTGTGAAGTTCAGCTAGAGTTGAGGAGTCGAACAGGTCATACTTTCAGTTTGATTTTGCTCTTCCACGGGGAATAGTAAGAACTCCTCTTTTTCCCCTAACTCTTGTCAGATGCTTCTGGTGGGAAGAAAATTAGGTTGTAGTGAGTCACTTAGCTTTAATTTTGTGCCCTGGAGGCCAGAAAATCTTTTGAAATATCAGCCATCTTCCATGTTCTCAGCACATCACATGGTCTGCTCTTACCTAGTTCGCAGCACGGTGTCTGAACGGCTGCTTTGTTGGATGCTGCACTCAGAAAACCTTGTGAAGTCTTGGCTGAAGATGTACAGAGTGATGCATTTGACCTTGCACATTGAGACAGCTGCATTAATAAAATGCACTTGTGTGCTTCCCTAATGTCACTGTAACTGCGTCCAACTGAGCATTATCGAATTAAGCAATTAATTTGGATTTATTTTCCCACAGTAGTCGGTCAGCAGTGTCAGTGTGGAGCTCAGCACACACAATACAGTTGATACCAGCAAATTCCTAATGCTGCCTCCTATCTGATTCCCATAAAGCGTTATTACAATATGCTTCACAATAGGCGCCAGTTAAAGCCACTCAGCCATTGTTTGCGTGTTTCTAATCAGATTAGCACACTGATAATTATGTCTAATTCAATCACCACAGATAAACATTTCATTAGGATTGTTTGGGACCAGCGGCATGAAATACATCCACACTGAAGTTATTTTCTTACTGCAATTTAAGTCATTTGCACCTTTGTGCTGCAGTTGCAAAGATCACAAACCTGATTCTTCAAAGGGGAATCCACCCCTGCATAGAATTAACCTGTTCTCTCCATCATGTTGGATGGTTTAGTACACTTTAGTTCCATGTTTTCCACCAAAGAATTTGCCCTGAAGGCAGCAGAGTTGAAAGAGGGGGAGGCGTGAACATGTTTTACAGTAAACAACCAGACTGTTTGTCTGAAAATATTCTTTCCCACATTACGGTATGTCTTCATAGACCCCCCAGCTAATTGTGTCCATGTGTGTATAACCTCATGTGGTCTTGTCTTCTTTTCCTGATCCATCAGCAAGTGATGAATGCATGTACTATGACTCTTTTTGGGTTTCCCTCATTGGCACATTGAAGTAGAAAATAATGGACTAGCAGTCTTTTTGTAAAATATAACAGTTAGTGAAAAGGAAACACATTGATGCAAACACTTCTGGCGCAATCTAGCTGCCCGCAGTGGGGGGATGTTTTCCGGTCTACATGTATGTCACAGGAGGGAGGAAGTCAGACATGTCATGTCCTGTTAGAGGTGACAGGTTATAGGCCTGGAGAGTTGGAGGGGAGCGGGTGATGTATGCCAGTTTGTGGTGTTCTCATGTACAGTGCTGGGGCAGTATTATGCCTCAAGCAAGGCATTATGGGTCATTGGTCACAGTGTTTTTGAATTCTGGGATGATAATTGGATTTTAAAGGATGTTGTCTCAGGCATACACAAACACAAACACCACATGGTTATTCACATTAAAATCGACTTTCAGTTTATTCTTCCAAAAACAAAACTTGTCACAAAACAACTTGTAAAACTTATTTTATATAATGAAAGTTCTCGACTGTGTAGGATTTTTGAATTTTGGTGTTTTTGTTACCTTAGAATGAGATGTTTATATCTACACAGGGGGCTGGTCCTCGCCTACGGAGTCCACAGTGTTGCAGTGGCGTGTTTCTTCAGTAGCCCAGAATGGACAAACCAAACACTGGCTCTAGATAGGACTATTCATGCTTTCGTGTTTTTGAATCAGCCACCATAGTTAGCAGCCCCTCTGCAATGAGCAGCACTGGCAAACAAAGATTTTTTTTTTTTTTTTTTTTTTTTACAAGAAACTCATTATTCATTCAGTGTTTTTACCAGTTTAAATCAGCGGATCTGTTTGTTTTGGAGAGGAGGAGACCTCCTGCAGATAATTCTACTCCCAATAAAAACCTCCTGAGCATCTGGATCTTAAGTTATCAGAGAAGAGGTGCTTGGCGTCTCTGACTAGCCAAAGAACATTGGAAACTTTGCTTTGAAACTGTACTGCTTTATTCATTGTTTTAACGGTTTTGGAGAGAAGGATTCCTCTGTGGACAGTCGGCCCAGTAACAACCTCCTGAACAATAAACACTGAAGTAATTCTAACTGGGGGAAGTTTTAGCTGGTTGCAATCTGAAGTCCTAACTGCTAGATGCCACTAAATCCCCTAAATCTTACACACTGTTTCTTTATTTGTCATTACAGATTAAACTGTACAAGTAATCATTTGGTTTACACAAAGATGTTTAGAAACCTGTTCATCTTAGACCACATTGATACAATAGTTTTGTCCACTTATTTTTGTGTCTTGTGTTTCTCTTCACAGTTGGATTTATACACTTGGTTAAAGGAAAATGGTGAACTACTAAAGAGACCCAATTAGCGGTACAGTTTATGGACAACCTACTGGTGTGACTCAGAGAAATAAGAACCATCTTCAAGTGCAGGAGTCAGCTCTGATGCTTGTCATTTCTTCCCATAAGCGCTACACAGTATCCACCGTTGAGACATTAAAACCAGCTGGCCCCTTTCCAACTTCATACTCTCTTGGTTGTGTGATTTACTACACCATAGGCTGTTTGTCCTTTCCTCTGTCCCAGTTCCCCTATTGCAGCTGTGGAGGGGTCTGCGGCTGGACCATCCTAGTTCCCCATCCATGTTTCTCAGAAACTTTTTGAGCTTTGAGTTACGCTTGTGGTCAGTTGGCCTACAGTAATGAGAGCTGCCCAGAACAGCGGGCTCTTACAGTTGTACTCGGCACCACAATGACTGCCCTGCTGTGTTGGGTTTTGCTTTCTCATTTTCTCAGTCTCTGCTTGCAGCTATCGACCCAAACCGCGCTCACTCATGTTGTGTTTTTTAGCTCGTCACTGTTATTGTAGCATTTATCTTACATCTCATCCCTCCCTGGTCATGCCCTTTACCTCACTGACCTTTCATCTGCAGCTTTGTCTCTCTATTTCTTCTCACTCTTTCAGTCATTTTTAGGGGGTTTTGGGACAGGTCATTATCTACACTACCAGAAGTTTCCGTGTGGAGAGCCGTAGTTCAACACTGAGCAAACACCATCTGCTTTGCTCCCCGTTAGGCCAGGGGTCGCATTCTCAGTGGGCCGACACAAGTGACAAGGCTGAAAGATGATGTGCGCCAGTAGCATTCTTCAGACCTTCTCTAAAGTGCCGACGTCTGTTTGTGTCGGCTGAAGCCATCATCGAGCCCACCGAACCTCATCGTCTTACACGGCAGTGAGTTGTTATGATGAGGAAACATGTCTGGATTTCTAAATCTCCGTGCACCTTTGGTTTCAAAGTGCGGATGGGGGATTGAGTGAGAGGGATTTCCTCTTGGATGTAGATGACAGCCCAGTAAGAACCTCCTCTATCCTCCCAGCTCCCTTCTGTCGACCTCACTCTGTCACTACCTACTGTAAATACCCCATCATGTTATCTCCCTCAAACAGCATGCAGTGGAGCATTGAGCTCCTGGCCTGTGCTCCTTTAAAAACATGACATTGAAGTCACCACACCAGGCAAAAAGTGGCAAATGCTTTCGTAGAGATTTAAAGGGAAACTGATATTTTTCAACCCAGAGCCTATTTTCCATGTTTTTGTAATGTAATGGACTTTTGATATTGGTCCAGTATTGAGAGAGAGAGAGAGAGAGAGAGAGAAAGAGAGAGAGAGCGCTGCAGCTGGCAGCTGCACATGAGCTGCAATGTAACCATTCGGGGCATTTGGCACTGTTGATGACGTCCTCTAAAAGTGCTTGTTTTTGCCACTGACAGGCTCAAATTGTTATTATGGTTGTCTGGCAACAATATGGCAAAAGACCTGACAGAGACATGAAATGTTTCTCTTTACTTTTTGATTAATTAAGTCTAATCAATCTTGTTGATCATAGAGAAACCCAGCTTAGTGTAATCTAAAAGATTTTCAATGTAATGGCTCAGTATTTAGCTGATTCTGACAATGTAAAAAAAAAACCTAGAAGATTTTGAAACAAGATCTTATACTTGAGCAGGATTTCACACACAGTGCTTTCGCATATTGTTGTCAGACTCATAATTACGATCTGAGCCTATCAGTGGCAAAAACAAGCAGTTTTGCTGAACATATATTGAATTTAAAAATTGTTGTTTACATGAGTAACATAAAACCATAGCAAAATGGGGTCTAGGTTGTAAAAATACCAAAGTTTTCCTTTAAGATATTGGCACTTCTGAATGTGTGGTTGGCCCACCATCAGACCTTTTACAGGGTGTAGACAAAACAGTATTAACACCTCCTTGGAAAAGGACTTTTATGGGAAAAGAACACCTTAAGCCAGCACAGTAAATCATGACTGTAAGCACTGCCACAATGTAGTATCATATTCTCCTTCAGTCAGTTTGACCTTGTGGCTGCTGTTACTGTGTTTGGCCTATGCTGTGATTATTTTGACTGCAACTCCACTGACATGAATGCTTTGAAACTTCTTTGACCAGTGCACCTGTGATCTGGGTACAGATGATACAAAGTTGTGTCTTTTGTTTCTTTAAAGCCTTGCATACCAAAGGACGATTGCCAGGTCTCTATGCTGATGTTGACAAATGCTGAACTAATTGGCAACCAACCCAATATGGGCCACCTGTGCAGCAGCGCTTGTAGTTATGATTGCCTTGAAGTGTTTTTCAGTGAAGCTCGTCTACTGCTGTTTCCCAGGTTTGGTCTAAGTTCAGCACAAGGGCTTTTTTGCAAATGTTATTCAGTCTGGAAGCCTAGTATCAAAATATTAACTTAAAAAGGCCACACATATACTTATCCCATTCTCCATCTGAACCTGTGTCTCAGCAGAGTACAGCAGGTTACACCTTCACTGCACTTAAACGCGCAGCAGGTTTAAGTCACACTCTGCATAACAGATTGCCTGTCTTATTGTCACAGCAGGGGGTAAGTTCCCCGTATTAGTGTCATTACTTATTATCAGGGAAATAAGCAATTAAAGTGGGCTTGAAAATGGCAGCGATGTGTTTAAATTGGAGTGTGTTTAATATGCTTGTGTCCCGAGTTGACACCGAGCATTTCTCATTTGAGACTCTGGCTTAAAATGCTCATTCTTTACCCGACCGTACTCATAAAACTACCTCATAAAATTTTTAGATGATATTAAACAGCGCATATGTTAATCCTGTATTCATGTGACGCACTGAATCACTGTCAGTCAACTCTGTGTGTTGCCTTCTTCTTTCTGGACCCTCCATCAATTTCATCCAGACTTCAGCAGACATAAAACTTAACGATCTCTTCCTCTTCAGAAGGAGACACCAAAGGGCCAGTGGAAATGTCATCTCCGGTTTAAGAAAGAGAAAGTGGGGGAGAAAAGAGAGAGGAAAACACAGTCGCATAGGAAAGGGAACTTTTCAGCTGAACTGTTTCACCTCATGGGAACCATGTTTTTTTCTTAAATAACAGAGCAGACCGTGTTTAAGAGCTGTCAGTAACGGTGTGTGATTGGAAGAACAGGCGCGATACCTTCTTTTCGCAAAGCACAAACTCTTATGGAGTGACCTGACAGCTACTGAACATATGCTTAAACAGACTAAAGGCAGGGAGGGGAAGATAACCAGGTATCTTGTTGGGAAGAATGAGATTATTTCAGTGAAGTATAAAGTTTTGTATGGATTTGGTGTCCCACAAAACTTTTCATTAAAGGTAATGTTGTTTGCTATAAGTGAAAGGGTTTAATTTATGGTTAAACAACCTTTGTAATGACCACTAGTCTTGTCCTCAGTACATGACTAGTTTATGATGAAAACTGGAGATAATTTAAAGTTGTCTTCATTTGATTACTGATTTGGCATTCTGATGATTGTCAATGCAACAAAGTCCAATTCCATGTGCCAACACAACAAAACAGTTAATTATTGTTTGAGGTCTCATTTCCCTGCATCTGTGTCCCGCATGAAGGCAACAGGCTTTTGCAAACAATTCATCTTCGAGGTAGAGCAAAACATCAGCATGCACATTTAAACTGTAGGCAGAGTTTGTGTGATGAACTGTTTGAATCCAAAACTGAAAACAAATTATGGTCAGCTATAAAAATCCTCCCACGTAGGCCAGTTCCTCATGTAGAGCGTCAGTCATCAACCACACTCATTTAAACAGTTTGGCTCATCTGCACTGATTACATGTTGTGCATGCCATGAATCATTTTACTGATTTCTTTTTCTCTCCTTTGCCCCCCCCCTGTCTCCTTCTCTCCCTTTCTGCAGGGTATTTACTGTACTGATATTGTCAGGGCTGGGGTTAAACAATAACACACACAAACCTCCTTTCTCATGTAATTTAAAGCAGGGCTGAAAAATGGTGAAGTGGCACTTGTGGATCGAAGGAAACTGAATTTCTTTGGTTTTTAAGAGGCTTCTTGAGGAGACAATGAAGCCTTTGTTTCTGGCATTGGCACGTTCAAGTTCCACTCAGTGAATATTAAATGTAGGGTTGGATGTGATGTGCCTGATGGGATTTTAATGAAAGGCTTGAGAGGGGAGTGTTGAGTTATGTGTGAGTCTGGAGTGGGAAGGGGATTCTCTGTTACAGCAAAACAGAAACTTGTATCTGATCGAAGGGGAACATTTTGTGTTGGTTTCCCAGGAGGGTTATGTTAAAGGTCAGTTTGAGGAAGTGGGTTTGATGCTTCAGGATCATGGTTATTGATATCTGTCAGCTAAATGTTTACATGTTACATACTTCTTGAAAAATTAACTTGATGTATTCATTTTCTGTGAAGGTAGAGGCCAGACAAGAATGCTGCCTGAAAGCAGTTTTGTGTTTTCTGGTCTCTACTGAGCTATGCTGGCGTTCAGGATTAACAAGAATAAATTATGCTGTACATGTCAGACTATAGTGTTTTTCAAGAGTGCTTTTCAGTTGAGTGCTCTCTCACTTCGAGACAGTTTATTACTTTTACATTTGTATTTCTTGCAAGTGAAAGAAGAATCCAAAAGATGGAGAAAATATTTGATTTATTGTCTATTAGTCATAGGTGACTGTATTTTTCAACAGCAAAACTATATCAAAACAACAGTGAAACTTTCCTCTTTAAAGCCAGATTCCATTGAGAAAAATTCCATTGTGTGACTTTGATGAATCTGAACTAACCCTTTGAAACACCAAAGTCATACAATAACAGCAGAGGCTGAGATATCCTGACTTTTAGCCCCTAATATGGGTCATGATTCAAAAACATTGGATCCTTGGTAGCATTTTTCATCTTGTCCTCCCTACCTGGTAAATGTCCACCTTTTGCAGTTTGCAGCACAGACTTTCTGTTTAAAAAAAAAAAAAAAGCATCTCCAAGCTCACGCTGAGATAACCCTGATGACTGCAGGGTTATTTCCTCAGACTTGACAAGGCTCCCTGCAGGGCCACAGAAAACATCATCTGCTTTCACAAGCTGAGCAGCACTCCTTGTGACACATTAGATGACATTTAATGTGTAAACGTTGTGGAGTACCCATTGTGAGCTACAACCTGTTTTCGTGCGGCTATAAATGCTGTGGTTTTGTCTGCTGTGAAGCCCTTGATGACAAACAGGAAACCAAACAACTACCATAATGCAGATAAAACACACGACAGAAAGTCATGTTTCATAGGGTTACTGTATGAGTGAAATACAAGCACTGAAACACATGCAGTGACTTTTCACCAATGATTTTAATACTGCAGGCCACGAATATAAAGCACAGTGTCATCTACAGATATGTAAGGATAAGTAAATGCCAATGATGAAACTTGCAGCAGCCCCCATTCAAGTTTAAGTGCTCTCATTTGAAGATAAAGTTCTCTCTTTGATGGGATCTATCCATTCATGCAAAGAAAAAGGCTGAACTCATCTCCATTCATTAAACAAAGCTCTAAAATCAGCTAATCCTGAAATGCCGCTTTCGTGTGTCACGAGGCAAAAAAAAAAAAAAAATCCTCTGCCTACAGTGGTGTATTTATTGGAAGCAATCTTCACACATAACATCTGTCTGCACTTTTTGAAAGATGTTTTCATTTGGAAACTTTGCATAGATGAAGGGAGATTAAAGCAGCAGACCAAATATTTTGATGTGTTTTCTAATTGAGGGGTCAATTTAGGTTCATTCATGCACCTGTTTGGTCGTCTTCCTGTATTATTCATTTGAATGAACTGTGCACCCCACCGGCGTGGCTTTTTTTGGCTTCAGTTAAATGAAACACCGCTGTTGGAAGGAAGTTTACTTCAGTGAAATCTTGCATGTCTGATACATCGTTCGATTTTCAATGCACTCATTGGGTCTGCCTCATATGAGAACAGTTAGGATTCAACGGCCGAGGCCACTGAGTTGTGATCTGAGTCATACTGTATGTCTGTAATGAGGTTACTCATGCAGAAATGTAGTTCGCCGTGGCAAAGGTTATTGACGCTTTCTCTGTGGAACATCATAACGCTCCAACGCAGATCTGACTCATGAAGAGAGGCTTTGTTGCAATGTAAAAGGCAGAACTGTCACTCTGATACATAAGGCGCATAAATAGTGATGTAAAGAAGCAGTGGAAGAGGATTGCTAATGGCCAGCTCATCTTTAGCCTGGAGAATGAAATCATTAGGAAGCTGTGCTGATGAAAATGAAAGTGCTCAGTTGGACTGTTAGAGAAAGAGAAGTGAATATTGAAGCAGCAGGGTGGTTTGCGAGCTGGGTTACATTTTTGACTCTTGTGAATTTCGTTTTTTCCACTGCATGTATGACTCCCATTCGACAGTTTACTATGATTTGTGTGCTTGTCTCCGCTACAGTGTGACTGTTTGTCTATTCTTAGAGAGCAGCCATGAAAGCCAGCAGATGGCCCATGGCTGGCATTGTCATGGTACCCAGGAGGCAGTTTGGCTGAAGACCTGGAGTATGTCATTAGAGCTAATCTGCATTCTGTCATTCAAGAGCCTACTGATGCAACTGGGGCTTAATGTTAATAGAGTTCAGTGCAGGGCTAGCCAAATGACACTAACCAAACATTTGCAAACACATCTCACGGGCTAAAGATGAATCGATCCAAATGCCTCAGGATTATTGTATCATTTTCCAAGACGCTGCTTTTCTCTGTTGGGTTTTTTGAGGACAGCAACGCAGCGCTAAATCAGCTTTAGTCCACCATGATGAGGTATTCACAGGGGGTTCATGTTACAGCATGGATTGAACCCTACCCCTGCTTGCTTTATTTCTTTTACCAGTAAAGTGAATGTCCTTGCATGAGGGGAAACTGCCTCTTTGGTTGTGGAAATTATTGCGCAAAAACAAAATCTTGTACACTGATGATTTACTGACTGATGATAGCCATGGGGGGGTGGGCGGATTTTTCTTATTTTCCCAAGACTTTTGCAGTGGATTTGTCAAGTTTTAGCCAAGCCACATGTGGTATCACTGTACAGTTCATCCAGTTGACTGTCTGAGGATTAAAAGTTGGAAAGACTGATGAATAGAGTTTTGAGGGTGTGGTACCTTTTCTCATGGTCCAAAATTGTAGCTTTTATTCTTGTTTGGAACGTACTGAGTTCAGAGATATTCAGCTCACTCATCACTGCTCCCATGACTTTGGATTTTTAAGGTGTGCAAGTGTCTTGGAGAATGATAATGAGATGTCAGTGCATGTTCTTATACCATGTATAGCGTTAGTGCATATGTATGATTTGTGAAGTAGAAAAGGCTGATATGTTCATTCACATTGTTTAATTAAAGCCCCAATCAGCCAGTGTTACTTCCTGTTTTTGCCCCTGTCTTACTCAGAGAATGGAGGTGTTCTTATGGATGTATGAATACAGCGTTGGAGGCGGTGCCTCGTTCATTCCCATAAAAAAGTTGCTCAGTGGCGCATGAAGCCAAAAAAGTTGGAATTCTGGAGTGTAAAATCATCCCGATCCTCCTTATAGAGCAAGCATGCCTGAGACTTTGCCGGCCAAGTGGCTAACTTCTACCATCCGAACCAGCTTCTTCTGTTTTAGCCCTTCACTAACTTGATAAAATTGTTTCACTGTGTGGCTCCTCTAGACTTTCAAATGTTATTGAACAATTCATCAAATCTTGACTGTGAAACAAGTTATTTCCTGTGATGCTGAAAAAAATAAATCCACTGATTTAGAGACGTCTCCTTGGAAGTGTAAGTCTATGGGGAACTATGTCAAATGGGCTTCAAAGTCCTTCATAGAGGCCTGGGGTGTGGTTAATAGTCGAATATAATCCATTACCATGGCAACCAGACTGCTGTTATAGCGTAGGCTATATGTCAAAGTGATAGTATGGATATTAGCATGGGTAGAGATAGTGGTCACTCTAAAATAAGTTGTGAGGTGGATGTTATTTTTGCCACGTCCTTCACCTAAAGGTAAAATGGGTATGACTCTAACTTAAGTCTGCTTTCAGTTATTTGGGAATGATGACAATTTATTTAACTGAAAGTTGATCTGAGCAACTACTTTGTTTGCTACTTTGCACAACGGCAACTTCATGTGGGTAATGAGACATAACAGTGCACCTGCGCAAGCTTGGAGGACGACGTATGACCTGCAGCTTCTAGTACAGACATATGTCATCTTCCTGTTTTGTCAACAACCTTCTTTTTTCAGCGTTGAACACAAAATTAAGTTATCTGTCAAAAAATACTTGGCCAACAATGTGGCTTATCAACATTGTCAGGAAATGCCCAAATACACTGCAGTGGGGCTCTAAGTGGTGGTTACACTGAATCTTTCAAGATATACCATCAACTTTGTGTAAATGTGTGTTTCAGTTTCCTGTGAGACAGGTCCCAGTTGTGCCCTTAAATTAAAAGCACCCACAGTGCTACAAGGGCTGCACAACGTGGTTATTAGCAACACTTTTTCCAGGACAAAGTCACAGAGACCCAAAGAAGTGGAAAGTCTGTACTTCGTAGTTACAGTAAAAGCTGGAAAATTGATACTCTTAGCAAAATCACATGCCTCTTACAGCCTCCCACTGTGTTCTGTGCCTCTATCTCACACTGTCTCCTCTGAGGGTCCAGGAAGGCAAAGGTCTGACCGGGAAAATTAGATATCAGAAAATGTTCCACTGTTATTTGTGCAGCATTTAAATTCTTATCACCAGTTACAGGCAGGCTGTTGCTGTGTCATGTCAGACAGACAAATCAAAGGCACAAAGCCTTCTATGTTCTTCAGCAAAAAGCTTACAGATGCCAGTGCCTTGAACAGTCAATTTTGTGTTATTTGAGAAAAATAATCGACCCCGCACAGAGCCTGAACTATTACAGCTACAGTGTACTGCACCTACATGTATGTGGAGTCAGGATGGCAGGATGGATGCCTCCCCTCAGCGTCAGGTGTATGTGTCTGTGGTTTGTAGTGTCTGTTACTGCAAACCTCACACAGACAATACCACAAGTTTCTCTCACAGCACAGGAAATCTTGTCTCCTCCTACATTCAAAAGAGTGTGAGTCTCTGCTGCTGCAAGCACATACTAGCACATTTGGCAGAATCGGGCTGTGTTTTAGTCTGCTTGTTGCAGCGCTGCCTTGGCACACAGCCTTCATCTTCTACACAACAATTGATCCTCCTTAAAGTGAGGTAAGCCGTGATTTGTAGTTGGCAGTGCTTTCCCCCAACGAGGGCTGTTCATTTTGTCTTCCTAATCCTTTTAGGATTATGAAATTTGCCTCTAATCTACAGCTGCACCGCTTCACTTTGGTTACAACTTCCACATCGTTTATTTCTGAAAAGTCAGAATTTCTCTTGTGGGCTGTGCTGCTAACATGAGGTAGTTGATAATCAAAATGTATGCAACATTAAGCAGCAGCAGATGTGTGCCTGTCTCTATATGATTTATTGGCTAGTTTTACCAGTTGAGTGTATGCACTGGAGTAAGGAACACTGGGGGGAAAAAAAAAATTCTTTATTGAACAGTTATGGGGAATGTTTATCTCGTTGTTTTATGTTTGCATGCACATGTGCACATGTGTGCACATGTTTTCCTGCTGGCACAAGTTGAGTTTTTGGCAGACAGTGTGAAAGACAGATTAACACCTCTCAGTGTTGTCTTGAATAAAGGCGGTCGCTCACAAATGTGAATTTTAAGTCTGATGTATCCGGTTTCACACAGGAAGTGAACTGCTCAGATCACTATCTTCTGGGTCCTCACACCGAACACTGCAGTTAATATGATTTCACATACATTTTTGTACTCAGTCTTGCAGTTGTTTTTCTAAGTTACTGCATCCATTTTTATTATTAACCTAATGCATGCACTTCACTGCTTAAAAGTCTTGTGTGTGAGACACCATATGAATATAAGCTATAAATCAACATCTCTTAATTTCCTTGTCTTTTCTCTTTCTTCTTCATCCCACAGGGTCAGAGGTCAGTCTGAGCCACAGCAACATGTCAGAGTCCGCCAAGCCCCACCACCCCAACCCACAGGGAAAGGGGGACAAGACCCATGGCAGCGACTTCAGCTACGTGGGCATCGATGCCATCCTGGAGCAGATGAGGAGGAAGGCCATGAAGCAGGGCTTTGAGCTCAACATCATGGTTGTGGGTGAGTCTGACATTCACACATTAAATTCACCACTTAACAAAAACAGTCTAAAGGTTTTGTTGGTCACTTGCAACTTGAGTCCACACATGGACACTCAAAACAATTTTAAAAACACCCAGAACAACAGCAAGATGGGCACGATGTTTTGGCTCTCCAATTACACCAAAAATGCATGTACTGTAGAGTCCCTGCTGAACGTGGTCAGTGCGCTTGACCTTTCTTGCCGTTGTAGTGTTGTGTTGTTAACCCTAACCTTGTCTCCCGCACATTACATTCATATGCAGCTAATTTGCAATAGATTTGGTTAAACCTTCAGTTAAAGGAGCTTTATACGATATTCAGATCATTAATATAGCATCAAAGTACTATTTGCTATGTAAAGATGTAATGGAGTCAAGTCACACTACCTGTGTGTGTTGTAATCCAAGCTTCTCCTTTTGTTGTGATAGACGGTCCAGCTAGTCGTGCATGTGAGTCCCTGTGAGTGTATCCCACTGGCAAGCTAAACAGTCCCACTCTGCATGATGCTCGTATGGTGCTTAAACAGTGTTTACCACTGATATCGTGATCCCATTATTGTACTGTAGAAGCGTAGCCCTCCAGTTCCCTCCCTGGTTAACATTGTTAGCTCTGTCAGCACTGTTGCTGTTGTTAAGCACTGTTTATGGAGTTAACACCGTTAGCTGCTAGTTGCCGGCTCAATCACAGCCATATTGAGAGCTGTGTGCAGACAATCTCAATCAGACTCTGAATATTGTATAGAGCTGCTTCAACTATGCTTTAGTTGCCATGAGTAGGTATCGTGGGGGCAACTGAAACCGTAAGAGGTTGAAAACATGTGTTGCTAATGCTAAATAATTATGCTTATGAAAAAAAAAACTTTGATGAGAAAAGGTTTGTCACCACACATGACTACAACTACAAAAATGTAGTATGATGTAAAGATTAGCTAATGTTTCCATCCAGCCTGACCTTGAGCTTTTACATTGAGCTTGATTACACCTCCATGTTAGATTTGGATACAGCTCCTAAAATCTAAACTGACACAGATGTATCTGAGAAGGCTTGAGGCTGTAATTGCTTCCAAATGTTTACAACAGTTATTGACTCAGTACTGAATTCAGCAAAAAAAGATCAGAAGGCATTTTCAATTAAAAAAAAAGCAGAACAAAGCTCAGACAACAGGATGCCATACACAGCATGCTGAGTTGGCATATTGTCTCTGATCTGGAAAATACCTTCTCTATTCTTTTTCTTTATTACATTTATCATGCATCTTCTCCTCGGCTGTCCTTTGATGCAGTCAAACACCAGAAAATAAATAAAAATCTGTGTTTGTGTGTGTGGTTCTGCTTGAGCTGTTTAGTTAAGAGCCAGCCAGCATGGTGCCTCCCTCAGCAAGCTCTTTTCTTTGTGTCAATGATGTAACAAACAAACACACTTGAGTGGACAAAAGGAGGCTGTCAGTGCTGCGAAAGTGGCATAATGATGGCGATTACTTCGACGAGCTGTAGCAGCTACTTACCACCAGTTACTGTAGATGTCACAATCAAGTCTGTGCACACACAATTATCCTTGAATGCACCTGTGTACATGCACGCAGGCAGGCACGAACAAACCTATGCACATGTTGTCTTCAGAGAAAGGAATGTCAAGATGTGTTTTTATCGCACACTGAGATACAGATTACTCATGAGGAGTAGGTTGAAATGCCTCAGCTACATCACGATTGGATTTTTAAGCCTTGCTGTTTGTTTGGATCACATTAGCATGGCGGTGGTTATAGAATGCAGTCAGTCTGATTTCAGGCCCTGCGGGGCAGTGTTTTGTACATGCAGCTAAGATGACAAGTTGGCACAACTCCAAGGAGGACCGATACTGTTCATCAGAAGAGGCATATTGATTTATAGATGTAAGGGAATGAAGTGAAAGAGTAAGACAGTGAAAAACACATTTCTACATAACACCAACATGTATCCACTTGTGGTGCTTCGACACCTAAACGAAACTTGTGTCGTGAGATGATTTAAAACTGTGTTGTAAAATGATATCTCACACCATGCACACTGGAGTAGCATACAATCAAAGTTCACAATAGAAAAGAACAATAACAAGTTTAAACCTGTGTGAAGTGTTTTTTGATTGCCAGAGGGAGCTTTGATATGCAGTGCCATAGCAACGTATCAAGTTCCTCTGGGTAATGCATTGGCAGATACTAGTTGCATCTCAGAGGAGTCCTGTTTCTCATTGTAAGGCTAGTATTAAACTGTCTTTACGCCTGGTCCATAAAGTCCCGAGAAAACTGTCTTTGTTTTATTAGATGTTGACTTTATTTGTCACTCTTTAGACACTGGGTGGAAGAGGTGGAGGTGTTCGTGATACAGTGTTCTCCCATTGCGCAAGACTACAGTATAGAAACTAGCAGGACATCATAGCTTTTCAATGTTTAGTCTGTATACATTTCCTGATTTAGACCGTGTAGTTTTCTTTATCTAGCCATTACCTGTGATTGAAAAGTGGAGAGTTAAAGACATCATGAAAGAGTCACTAGCCATGCTAGCAGCTCTTTGAGGCTGTACGCTTTGAGCTAAATGCTAACATCAGCATGCTAACATTCTCGCAATGACAATCTAAAAGTTAAGTGGGTATATGTATTATCATGGCAGTGAGTTAGCATGCTAACATTCGCTGATTAGCACAAGTGTGGAGTCGCAAATTTGATGAATTTAGACTTGATTTGACCAGATCCAAAAAATGATTGCAACTAGATTTGGACTTTAAAGCGATAGTACACCCAAAAATGAAAATTATAATTTATCTACCATTATCTACTGACCCATATGCCGAGGGAGGCCCAGGTGAAGTTTTAGAGTCCTCACAACACTTCCGATCCAGGGGGAACGTGTGTGCACTTGTGCGCGAAAGCACGTGAACACACATGAATGTGGTGCCCATGTCTCACGGTCTCGCACAAGCGCGCACACGTGAGCGCGGTGCCCAGAGAGGCAGTTAGAGCTACAGGCTGCAATGAGGCTAAAAACAGAATTCAAATGACAACTTTTTATGTCGGGGCTTCAGTGTTTTTGGACATTTGAATCTGGGGCGCCGTAAGCCTCCATTAGGTGGAGTTTTGTTGCTACCTCCTTTCCCCTGGGATCTCCCCAAGGGATGTGAGGACTCTAAAACTTCACCTGGGCCTCCCTTGGTATATGGGTGAGTAGATAATGACTGAATTTTCATTTTTGGGTGCACTATCCCTTTAACACCAATGACTCCTGACTTCGCTTGGACCTTCTGACTTGAAGATAGTCGATACCCTCGCCCACGACCAAAGATTAGAAAGTGTTTTGTTTAAAAAGTGTTTCACAATTCAGTAAATTTCCCCTCATTTCCTGGGTCAGCTAACGCTGAAACTATTGATTCCCAGCAAGTCGACGGTTAATTCCCCAGATCCGCTTTGTTTTTGAGCTGATCCAACAGCATCCTGTCAAGATGCAGGAAAGAATCATGAAGAAGATGTTATGTTAATGAGAGCCAGTTTTTAAAAAAAATGATACCAAAGATAAAGTCACAAAAACTGCATAGTGGTCAAACGAAGGGAATTGCAGTATCCAAAACTTGTACAGTACAGTAGGTTGATAAACAGATGGAGACACAAAAACTCCAGATAAACTTGTATTAACAAATAAATACAAAATTTAAAAAGTATTCATGATTTTTTAAAATTTAATACATTACTACCCTGTTGTTAACTTGAGTGCAAAGACCTGGACTTACTTGAGACTTGCAGAACAATAACTTGGTGCTACCACTGAAAACTAGAGCATCTTTTGTGATCCTAAAAAACTTTCAGTCAGCCAACAGACTTTTCACTTGGATGGCCAGTGAGGACGTGAAAGGTTAGAGCAGCCGTGATCTTGGCCGCGTCCACTGTGGTCTCCTCTGTGAGACGCATTTGCCTAATCCCTGCCCTCAGCCAACTGACCTTTTGATTTCCACCACACAGAAGGGAGAGGGCAGCCAGGGTGTCTCAGTGTGTGTGTGAGAGAGAAAATGTGTGAGTGTGTGGGTGAATGCAAGCATCTGAGTGGACTGCATGTAGGGTGTGTGTGAAAGAGCAAGTGTGCGACAGAGACGGAGAGAGCGGTGGAAAAGGCCGCCCTGGGTGTCACAGAGGGCCTGGCAGCTTGGCAACGCTCCACACGCCACAGCGGATGCCCATAGGGGCTGTGAACAGAGAAATATGGGTGGAAATGAAACAGCCGTGAGAGTTGGTGTATGTGTGTGATATGTATGTGTGTATCCTTTTTATGCAAGAATTATTCAATAATTCAAAAAAATAACAGTTTTGAAACTTGAAAACACTGATTAATATGTTACACAGCTCTGATTTTCCGAAGTTATACACTGCACCCCAGCTATTTTGGAATTGGATTGTATATCCATTTGCTGCCCTAGTTGTTACACAAATTATCTTTGTGTTTCCAAGGACTAACCAAACAAGTAATGTCCTGAATGTATGAAAAAAACCTTGGAAAATCAGTCACCTTTTTTCAATTTGGACTTTTCTCAGTCTTATCTTGTATTTTGAACCCACAGTTTTCTGTAAGTGTCTTATTCTGATGGGGTCGCACAATAAATAAAAATGGATTGGATCATGATTTGACGCACAGAGGTTTGGTGTCATTGAGATACTAATAACTAACATGTGTGTACAGTCCACAACTGTTTATTGTTAAATATGTCATATTGGTTATCCCCTGGTGGTTTGAGTGCAGTGATACATCTTAAAATAGTTTAAAAAATGGCTTTTGTGTGTGTCTGCATGTGTGTGTGGTCTCTACCATACATCTGTCCTCTTGGCCTCCACAGCTTGCCTGTCTGACCCTGCAGCTGTCCTGCTGTGCTCATCTTCTGTTGACACACACATGCACACACACGCACTCACTTCACAATCCATACATTACGGATGATGTCATGTGCATATTCAATCTCGCTGGTTTTGTTGGTAGAAATCCTTAAAGAAACTCTTGTTTTAGAATTGAATGAGGCTCTTGTCTTTGTGAGTCTCTGGGTTTAAAACCACCAGTGAATGTGTTCCCAGTTTCTCTAACTGCTGTGTGTGTCTGTGTGTGTCTGTGCTTTTTCCTGATCAGGGCAAAGTGGCCTGGGTAAATCCACTCTCATGAACACCCTGTTCAAATCCAAGGTGAGCCGCAAGTCAGTGCAGCCTGACCCGGAGGAGAGGATCCCCAAGACCATCGAGATCAAGTCCATCAGTCACGGTTGGCCAGCATTCATGTTTCGTAGCCCAAAGCCAACATTTTTGTAATATTATTAACATGTGTTTCCTGCTGCTCCATCAGACTACTGAGTTGTTGCTTTGTGTGTGTGTGCGTGTGTCCAAATGAAATACTGAATTGTTTGTTTGTGCAGACATTGAGGAGAAAGGAGTGAGGATGAAGCTGACAGTAATTGACACTCCGGGCTTTGGGGATCAGATCAACAATGAAAACTGGTGAGCTCAGGTTACCTTATCTGGAGGCCTCGCTAGCTGTTAGTACAGTCATTTCTGTCACTGCATCTGTAAGGTTACTTATTCACTCTGATTTGGATAAGTTGTTTTATTTTATATAGCATATCACATAAAAGCAGTATAACTGCATGAAATCGCATTATTCATTACTATAATTATATAATTCTTCAAGTGCTGGTGTAGCTTTAATAACTGTTGGCAAGATGTTTTGACTGTGGGCTGATTCCTGTGTCCTTTGTCAGCTGGCAGCCCATTATGAAGTTCATCAACGACCAGTATGAAGCCTACCTGCAGGAAGAAATCAACATCAACAGGAAGAAGAGGATCCCAGACTCCAGGGTGCACTGCTGCATATACTTCATACCTCCCACAGGCCACTGGTAAGATCACATATTCTGATCTCTCTTCTGACTAAGTGCCCTACTTTTTTTGCTCCTGATTCCAGCAGTTTCTCCCACAGCTGCAGAGACTAATCAGGCCTTCTGGGAATCTCCCCTGACCCATTGTCTGTCCACAGCTCTTTAACCACATCCTTCTCCAGCTTTTCTTTATCATCTCTCTCTGTAGTGACCACATGTGGAACTCATTCTCTCCTCAGGGACACAGAATATCACATGAAGAGTCAGATTTCACAATGAAATTGGACTCAAGGGTTCTCATGGTTTACAGAGAATTATCAGAATGTTGTGAGTGCCTTATCTTGAGTAGGAGAAGGCATATTAAATACTAAAATATGCCAACCTTTTTACCAGAGCGTGTTAATCATAGGCTCACTGATTAATGTATTTACTAATAAAATGCATAAAAGTATGTGACCTTAACATGTCAAAACTTTCCTCAATCCGCCAACCTCCTCATCTAATGAATCACTATGCCTGAAAGTGTTTTTCCACTGAATTTGATTTGAAAAAAAGGGCTGCATCAGAGATCTGGATTTGATCATTGATTCTGTGCCTTCATTTTTCATCTGGAACATGTTGTTAAACAGAGAGATGGGACACTGAGTGGTTCACAGATCCATTCCAGGTGGAGCCAGACATGACAGTAGTCAGAGACGAGCACATTTTGGATGAGGCTGCGTGGAGCCGGAGCAGAAAAACTATTGTCCTAAGTGTATATGATGCGAACAAATCAAAGTTGCGAGAATTTAACGGTAACGTTGCTGTAATTTGGCACAAGATTTATCCAAGTAAATGAACCGAAGGAAGGTTTCTTGGAAAGACAACCAGTCATGTCCAAAGTGTCCTTACAGCTTCTTGGCAGAGCACACGCCTCTCTTCAGACAACCAGGTGGGCTGATTGCTTTACTTACACTGCGTCTGTGTCGGCATATTTTACTACGGCAGAGATAACACAAACCACATTTCTCCTGCTGCTTTCTCAGTGATTAGGGTCTTTTTTCCCAGGCCCACTCTGTAATTTGTTCGATTTAACAGCGATGATTAGTCCGTCCTTATGTGCACTGAGGGTCAAGGAAGGGCACACAGCAAGCCTCACTGCACATACACAGAATTTATAGTCTATAGAGGAATCTTGAAAAGAGTACTGTTTTGTACACATGGAGATAAAAGCACACAAAACACCCATGTGCATCAACTGTAAACAGACGCTCATTCACTAACAATCTGAGTCCATATTTCTGTGACGGCTGCCGCTTCATATTTCCGTGCACCACCAACTCAACAGTTGTCCTCTTCAACGCTCTCCGTATGAGTGGGGGATGACATGTGTGTGTCTGTGTGTCCTGCTGTTTGACAGACCCCCTCATCATCTGCTCATGTCGCCACAGCTGCAGCTTCAGGGAATGTGTGCATCCCTGTTCGTGCAAAGCAGCGTGTGTAGTGGACTCAAGTGGGCAGTCGGCATGCTAACACTTGTGTAACTACAGTTGTGTGGATGCCCTGAATGTGTTTGTGTGTCATACACAACTTACAGCTGCTAGGTTTGACAGCACACATACTGCTCACCTCTCTGTCCCTGTCCTTTATCCTCAAATGTCTCTAAGCATGCTATATTCAAACTGTCACACAAACATCCCAGACATGCACACTTTCATGAATGCATGAGGATGCACACTCATTTTGAAAACAAAGACGCAAACATCTGTCAGGAAGTGGTGTCTTCCTTCCAGCCACCCAGAGGGTACCAGGCAGTAGAACAAAGGAGACATCTGTTGGGGCTACTGTTGTGACCTGGCATAGTGATGAATGTACACTGGTCAGCAACAATATTAAAACACTGACAGGTGAAGTGAATACCATTAATCATCTTGTTACAGTGCTCTGCTAGGAAACCTTGGATCCTGGCGTTCATGTGGATGCCACTTGACACAAACCACCCACCCAAACACCATTGCAGACCAAGTATGCCCTGTCATGGCAATGGCACTTCCCCGTTGGCAGTGGCCCCCTAGAAAGACAGTGTGCCAAGCCAGACCAAGAAAACTGTTCAGCAGTGGCTCGAGGAATGTGGCAAAAAACTTAAGGCATCGACTTTGCCTCTAAATTCCCCAGATCCCAATCCAATCAAGAATCCATTGGGCATGCCGGTACCCCTGAGCCAGGTCTGTTCCACAGTGGGGTCTCCTTGAATCAGACTTGGCTCTGACCTGTCGAGACATGGACACAGGACTTCTGTGGGTGTCTTGTGGTGTCTTGCATCAGGGTGTTGGCGCTGGATTCTTTGAGCCCTGTGGGTTGCGAGGTGGGGTATCAGCACATGCCACAGATGCTCAATTGGATTGGGATCTTGGGAATTTGGAGGTCAGATTGACGTCTTGAGCTCAAGTCAAGTTGTCCCCACATGAATGCCAGAACCAAAGGTTTCCCTGCAGATCAGTATTATTCACCTCATCTGTCAGTGATTTTAATATTTTGGCTGATGGGTGTATGTTAAAAGACACATATTTATGTGTGCATATGTTAGGCATGAAGGCTTAGAATAGAGGACACGTAGTACATATTTGCAATCTAATTTTCTGTGCACCAAAAACAACAAAACACTTCAGCACTGATTTGTGCTGAACAAGTTTTGTTGTTCTCCCACAGATTTTAGCTGTTCAAGAGGGGAAAAAAAGTGCTGGAACAAACTCTAAAATCCTTCTCTATTATTCTTTTTTTTGCTTATTTTCCCTGGCTTTTTCATTTCACACAGTTCAAGTTTTTAAATTAGGGCCTGTAACCAATTACACAGACACGGCGCCAAAAGCCTCTGGATGCCTCTGCCATGTGACCACAGTCCAAGAATGACAGGCAGAAAAATGATGACAGGACTTCTCTGGTAGCTCTTACAGGCCTCTATCATTGGAGATATGCTGGTTTTTGTTTGATTGTCTATTTGTCTGAAGTGTTTAAAACAGCAGTTTGTATTTATCGAGGCTCTAATATAATTTGCGTGTCAGCGATTTGCTTTTGAGTTGCTTCTGTGGTTTCAGATAGACGAACAGTGCTCAGTGAAGCAGAACACACTCATGGCATCAGCAGCCATTTCCGATAATAGCTGTTTCCCCTCTGGCCGGTCTTGTTGTTACCTCATTTAACATGTCTTCCTGAAAAGAAGAAGGCTGCACTTTGACTCTCATCAACTCAGAGCTGCTTTCTGATCTGTTATATAAAAGAAGGAAGTAAGAGCCGCAGAGCTTATCGTATTCAAGTCATAAAAACATGACTGCTGTTTTTTTCTGCCACATAAAAAGGAGAATTTGTGCATGCAAGCAGGCATTTAAGTGGACATCTGTGCATGCATGCATACTTATTTATTGCCCATATGTTCATGTGCACAGATACATGTGTACACATGAAAGTGTGCATGTATGTTCAGTCGTGCATATGACGCAGCTCACATGCCAATTGAACCTTCCTGCATCTGTATGTAGATCATTTACGTATGCATGTTACATAATTTATATTCAATAAAAATTCGCACGAAGAGATCATTACCCTCTTTCCCTTTGATTTCTCGCTAGCCTACCTCTCTGCATGCACACTGTGAGGCGTACCAGTTGTCCCCTCACCATGAAAAATGCATAAAAAACATAGTGATGTCTGGCTGAATGCACCGCTTACTGTGTCATCTCTCTATACCTTTGTGCAGCTCTGTTTCTCCATTCCTCTGTCTCACTCCGTGTAACACATGCTCCCCTGTGTCTCGTCCTATGTTCGTGGTGACATGCTTGTCAGTCTGTGTGTGTAAGAGCCAGCCAGGCCTCTCCTCCAGCTGCCCCTGGGTCTTTGAACCAGGCTGGCCTGGCTTGGCTGGGGCTAATTGGAGGGCAGAACAGACAGCATGAGGGGAGTCTGTCTGGAGGAGCAACTGGAGGCAACGTTGAGACAGAAAAAAATAGGAAACATACGGGAGCAGGGCAGCAGTGTAGAAGTGTGTGGAGTGATTTAAGGACAGCGCTATTCAGTGCTTCACACAGGCACAACCATACAGAAGGAAAGTGAAAACCTTACTTGACGTGGAGAATATACTATGTCCCAGTTGGCTTTGTGTGAAGTGAAAGCAGAATATTTGAGACAAATGGGAGACGGCAAACAATGAGCTGCATTAGACCGACTGGTTTATGTATTAACTCTTAAAATCTTAAAATCTATATTTTCCTGAAATCAGTGTCAAGCACAGGAAAGAAATGGCAACATATGATAATGTTGTATGATTAGCTTCATCACGGGAGACCAGGGTGGACTGCATGGACTGGAATAGACCATGATTGCCCTCTAGTGGTTTTTCTGTTTCATTACATTCATTTTGAGGAAGTCACATGCTCTAACTTCCTGTAGCCGAGGATGTTTGCTTGTGCCACATAAAAAATAAACAGGTTTAAAGATGCACAAATCTGCAGTGTTGTGAATTGTTTCCATTTTTTGTTTCATCCCAGGACACTTTGGAGCATCCAAATACCAAACACATAAAGCTTCAGACATTTAGGCATGAAAATAAGTTGTTATCTCTCTCGTCCTCCAGCCTGAGGCCTCTGGATGTGGAGTTCATGAGGCGTCTCAGTAAGGTGGTCAACATCGTTCCCGTCATCGCCAAGGCCGACACACTCACCCTGGAGGAGAGGGACTTCTTTAAACAGACGGTGAGAGGAGTGTGTGTGTGTGTGTATCTGGTTGAGAGAGGTGCTTTTACAAGTGTCTGAAAATATTTTGTTAGTGTGAGGCTGGTTTTTACATGTGGCTTTGGTCAATCTCATCCTCCCCATCACACCTGCAATAACCTGCAGCAGGTATTTAACAGAGTTTAAACAGAGTTTAAAATAAAGGGATCAGTAGGTTAAACAGTGAGTGGGTTCCCCGCGCTAACACACGTGTATGCATACCCACAACCACAGCCTGGTAACATATGAAGACCTGCCAGGCACCACAAACAAAAGCCATCTGGGCAAACCCACATTGTACCCATCCCGGGGAATACTGTACCATCTCTATAACTGCAACATTTCGAAACTCATGCTCAGCCCAGACGGAAACATTTAAGAACTCTTTATTTGAAGCATTTATTTACTGAGCGGCGTTCCACAACTCTTAAGTCTGGCTCTTTTTTTAGATGGGGAACCTCTGCCCAGTTGCCAACCGAGCAGGCAGGCCCGTCATTACCAGTGAATTACTGGGTGATCGTACAAGTCAGCAAGAAAGGTCGCGACTGTGTGGTGCATGGAAAAAACATGACCCCTCTGAAGGAGCTAGAAAGTTGACCAAGTTAATTTATCCTGTTTTTGATTCTTCAACGATTGACAAAGCTCTTTACAGGTTGCACATCTGTAAGTGCTGACAGTCAGCTCACCACTTTGATCCAGATTAGAATATCTCAACAGCTATTGCATGGATAAGCACATGCAATACCCCCTAATGAGTTTTGTGATCCCCTGTTTTTCCTGCTACTGTAGCACCACCCTGAGGTTCACATTTGTGGTTTTGGGAAACAACTATTAGATGGAGTGCCATTAAATGTGGTACAGATAATGACTTTGATGATCCCTTGACTTTAACACTTGAAAAACTAATAACATTCCCATCAGCCTCAGCTGTATTTTGTGATTAAGTGCTAATTAGCAAATGTTAGCGACACACTAAACTAAGATGGTGAACATGAATGAGGATTAACATTAAACCTGCTTAACTCTGTACTGTCATTATGAATACATTAGCATGTAGCTCAAAGCAAGGCTGTAGCTAAGTACAACCTGTACAGAGGTGCTGGCATGACTATAGACACTTGGAGCTTTTCTCATTTCCCAGTTTGTACATCCTCATTTCCTCTCCTTGCCTCCTGCCCTCACGTCTTAATCACGTCCACCTGAGTTGTGAGAGCAGGAGTCAAGGAAGAGACACGAGAAAATACGAAGTTGAAATGACTTCCACATAGGATACACCTGTGCATCCTTGCTCATAGCTCCTCTGGCAAGCCTCCTCTTTCCTCAAAATGCATTTTAGGAATGGAGACATCCATTCAACCTTGTCACAGGCAGGAGGACAGAGGAGAGGCAAGACGAGGAGGCACAAAATAGACATATGTGGAAATGTTTTCAGTATGACCTTAACTGTATGATTTTAAATGACAAGATTAGAAAAAACAACACCTAGCCAAAGTCAGCAAATGTATTAGACTAAACTCTGGAAGCTATGAAGGTTTTTTATCTAGAAGGCACATTTTAAGTCACTCTCAGGGTCATTTGCTTTCACTTGGTATGTTACAGAAGCTTCATTTATAGCAAACACACATGACACTCCCCAGTCTGATAATCCTCCACTGTAACATCACCTTCTTATCGCGGCTTTCCCTGCTACAACAGATACCTGCTCCACCTGGCTTGAGTCTTAATTCTCAATCCACAGGAAGCAGACAGCCACCTGCCTTCCTCCATCATTTCCTTTATCTCTCCATCCCTCCCTGCAAGACTCTGGACTTCCCTAAAAGCTTTACTCATTTTAGAGACGCGCGATGGGTGTCTTGGCCACTGTTTTCCCCCTGATGCCTATAACACTGTCCAATAAGAACAAAGCGGGGATTGGACCAGGCCCTGGCAGAGAATGGGAGCCACAGGGCTTGTAGCTGGATTGTTTTGGTTGGCCGCACATGCTCTGTATGACCCTGAAGATTATTGACTAAAAGCCTCTCGTGCCAAATGTTGGGTTTTTTTTTCTTTTTCATTTTCCCTGCAGCAACTTGCAAACAGAATAAGAGGGGTTTTCTATTAAATGTTCAGCCTCAGTGTGTCCAGCTGTGAGTGTCTGTTCACATTCCTCTAACCAACAGTTGATGTGGCTTTTTTTTTTTTCTCTCGCAGAATTTCACTCGGTTTGCATCCTATAATGTAAGCCTGAGAAAGCTCCCAAGGATAAACAATAAAATGTTTGATCAAGGACCGAGTGGAAATTGCCAGAGTAGTAATTGTGGGAGTGAACAGTCATTCATTAAAAGGTCATTTCTTCCAGAAGCTTGTCTGTCTATTTTTCTGCATTCTTCCCTGAGTATCAGTCATTATACCGACATACAGAGAATACGGGAGGCCGCTTTATAAGCCATGCCTCTGTCTGGATGTTGTTGTTTTTTTCCTAAGAGCGGTTAACCTCCATGTTAACTCCTCCGTGTCAAGGATATTAGGAACCATTTAATGTCAACACCAGCCTGTATAACATAACCAAGTGTTTATTTAAGTCCTCGAGTGGGTCAGAGCAGCTTCTATTCAAGTCTCCAGCCCAGACTTAAATACCTGTATGTAAACAGGATTCAGTTCAAGCATCAAGTGGTGTTTATGGTTGACTGACTTCGATGTTAGCCGGGATGGTGAGATGATGGATGGAGGGTTTGACTGATTGTTTTTGTTTGACAAGAGGGCTTCCTTTTCTTCAGTGCCTGTTTCAGTTCTACGGAAACTTTGGTATAATGGTTCAGCAACAGTGGAAAAAATCTCTTTGAAATTGATCACTGAGACTTTCAAGACTATTTTAGAGTGGTAAAATATCGATTATTAAAAGATTTAGGTGGTCAGTAATATATTAAGTGCCATTCGAATCGTCAGATAAAATTTGGTATTGTACATTTCTGCAAACCACAGCGGATATGTTGAAACTTAACATTACAACAATGCTGTGGTTTAGGTGTGGTGAGGTTTAGGGACAAAAATCGCTTTGTTATGCTTAGGAAAAGTTCATTTTTGGGCCTAAAATACCTGGTTTTGTGGGTGCCTGCTGGAAAAGTAGCAATGTCTTAATAAAAAGTAACTTCTTTTCGTACGTTATCCCAGCAGGAAAAGCAGCAATGTCTTGGTAAAAAAACGACACATTTATGTACCTAAAAAGCTGCAGGAATGACTTGCAAAATCACAACCAGTTTTGTTATTTGTTGGTCTCAAACAGTGTTCTGCAGCTGGGCAGACATCACGCCTGGGTGACATGCCATCCACCTTCCCCTTCAATAACAAATTCAGCTTAAACATAATGTCACTTTAGAAATGTTGATATGATATGTAGTATGACGTGCAAATGTAACGTATTTGTAATTTGCAGGAACATACAATGCCAACATGTTCTTCTGGAGATTCGACTGTGAGTGCTGTTGCTGTGTACACTTAGCCGCTTTGATTGAATGTTGTCTGTGTGTCATTGTGCTCGGCTTTATGCAGATTAGGGAAGAGCTGCGAGCCAACGGAATCGATGTTTACCCTCAGAAAGAGTTTGACGAGGATGCAGACGACAGGATGATCAATGACAAAATCAGGGTAAGTTCACACAGGTTCTGACAGCTCCGCAGTGATGATCCTCCCGTGGCTCCAGTACTTGACATAGCAATCACAAATGTGTATTTTGCAGATTTAAAATCAAGCCTTTGTCAGGTGTAATTTCTTCTTTTTGTCTCCTGTTCTTTTCTGTTTTTCTTCGGGGAACCGTAACAGTCATGATTGTCACACACACAAACAAGTCAATTTCATCATCTTGTTCTAGCAAAGGTTTAACAACCAAAAGCATGACCTGAAAACAAATCAGCGGTAGTGCTTCAGTGACCGTGTGCATTTGTGCGTGTGTGTGTTTGCATGTGTGCACTCAACAGGAGATGATCCCTTTTGCTGTTGTGGGCAGTGACCAGGAGTACCAGGTGAACGGAAAGAGGATTCTGGGAAGGAAAACAAAATGGGGCACCATAGAGGGTAATACACACGAATCCTAAGACACACACACACACACACATAAAATGGCACAGTTGTTTTACTTGACCTGCCAAACAGACAATAGAAAATGATTCACCAGACAAAATAATGCATGTGTCCTGACAGTCAACCATGTTCACTTATAGCTTCACTGCCAGCATCAGTTAAAACTGCAGTTCAGTTTAGTTTTGTGAGTGACATTAATTTATTACGGATTTACCTAATAATATATTATAATGTCCATCTGCACGGCGGTTCATTCAAACACTAAAACGTCTCATTTACCGCACTCGCACCTGTTCAGCTGACAGTGCCAGGCCATGTACTGTAATCACTCTGATAGATGATATAATCACATACACGTTACCAGATCAGTTGATAGCATTCACACAACATCCCAGCAACAGCGCTGTGAAACAGCTTCGCAAAGAAGACGACAGATTCTCATTTTTCGTGTATTTTCAACATGTGGAAATTTACGAACTGCAGCTTTAAAATCTGGCCAGCTGGTTTAACCATCTGTTGTTTGACTACCAGACGTTTGTTTACATACGTCTCTGAGTCCGTAACTAGGGACATGTATGAGACAGGAGGAAGAGATTTACAAGGACTTTGTGTGTCCGTTGGGATAACAAAGACATGCTGCCTCACACACACACTCGCACGCAGCAACTGTGATACAGTTTACATTTGTTGGCCTGCGCTTCATGCTCACACTGCCAAGGAGGTTCTCAGTAAGTGAATGTCCTCACATCACCCATGAGCGTGTGTATATATATGTGTGTGTACACTTGCATGAGAGACAGGGAAAGAGAGACAGAGAGGACATCTGTCTGGACGGGGAGTGAAAGTATGATTGGAGGAGACAGCTGAAGGTTCTCCTTCCCAGGATGCACCTCTGTTCCTCTGCAGCGCATACTGAGGTCTAGTTTATTGGCTGAGCTATAAATGCATTGTAAAATATAAATCTCTCGCTAAAAATAAGCCATTTTTATATCTTGTAAATTATTCAGACTGCAGAATGTAGAAAGCTGCTTGTCTGTTTCATCTGTGATTCAGTGTGGTTGGGAACCACCTACTGCTTCACTGGGAATATGACCTTCAAAGACATTGTGAGAAACAACATACTGCACATCTATGTAAAGTTAGCTCAAGGACAAATCAACTATTTAAGTGTGGTGTAGGTGAAATTACTCAAGTTCTGTACTTGCAGAAAGTAAAAGTCTGAGTTCTTTTCTGCTACTTTATAGTTCTGCTTTACTAAATCTTAGAGGTAAATATGTACGCTGTAAGCCACACCATTTCTCTGAACGCTGCAGTTAATCATTTACCTAGTTTTTCATTAATTTTTAAGTAGATATTTCACATTAATCATGTGAAAAGCTTAACGAATATGATACAAAACCTATCACAAAAAGCAGTGACTACCTGGGGCCTCTCTTCGATGAGTAGATGCACACTTCCTTCTGTGCAGTGATATAGTTGGTGGGTGAAGTTTGGTAGAAAAAAATTAGGTCCTACATGAAACTGCTCACAACACAGTCTGTGGATTATCTTGAGTAACCGGGTCATAATTTCTGGAAAGAGACATTGCTGTTGAGTTTTTCAAATGTGTTTTTGGCACTTTGAGCACCACAAGCCGAGTGCCATCTAGTTCCACTATACTGGAGAGAGGTAGACATCTTTACGGCCGACAACTTCAGCACTCTCCAACTCACACCAAAGCAATCTAGATTAATAATTAGGGCTACAGGCTAAGAGGAAGAATATGTATTTTTGATTATGAGAAAAATCCAGTGTGGGCAAGTGATCAGGAAGTAGTCTGTTCAAGACTTAAAAGGTTGCAAACATGTTGCTGTTGCGACTATAGTTATTGTATTATTTTACTTCTAATAAATGATTACTTTGAGTCTATGTGAAGCTCAGATGTGCAATTAATTCAAACTAAAGCAAGGCAGCTGGACTTGCTGAGAAGATGACATTTTGGAGGTATTACCGTGAACCCCTTTAGTGTTAGGAACTTGAAGGTGACTACTGTTCTCTCAGCAGGCATTATGAAATTAACTCCACAGAACTGCAGGGGCAGGAGAGGTGAAGTACACGGACTGTGGGACAAATGCCGTCTTGTCCGGCTAAAAGAACAATGGCTCCATTCTAGTAAAGCCAGGCGGTGGGAGAGAGGGAACAAGGAAAAGGAGGAGAGAGGAAGCTGTTGCGCCGCTGGACTTGTCGGCACCGACATAATTCAGGCCCCAGAGGAAAAGTCTCGGTATATCATGAGTTGAGAAGAAACTATTTATTTTCAGAGGCTAGGGGGACATTTAGAGATGGACAGAGGAAAAGGAGTAGAGTACATATGCATTTAAATGTATATATCTTACTGCATATAAGGACTTATAGGGATGAGTTGACTGGAGATACCAGCCGTGCAGCTCGTTACAAGTTAGTGGCGTCTTGCCTCAATGCCACTAATCAGCGCTCACAGACCCAGCAGTTATTCCACTCTCCTCCTTTCAAAGAGAATTTAATTTCCTGCCCATGGATTTCAAAGCTTTACATAAATAGCACCCTCCTTTTTTCATTTACACTCTTGACATAATCTATAATTCAAACATGTGTTAGCCCTACTGGAGGCACCAGCAGCTTGTCACGGGGAGTTTGTTAAAACGTCTCACTTAAAGTTCTCCAATATAGAGGAGAGCCGAGATGTATTAAATTACTCCAAAGTGGAGGAGTGTGTTATCTTGGCTTTAGAAAATTGCAGGAGATGTCATGTTAGAGGATGCCCTTCAGTTGACTCCTGTGCAACACTGCCACTTGGTGGTGCTTTGAGGAATGGCAAGTGTGTCGGAATAGAGGGGATCATAAGTTACCTCATTTCACATGTTCAGCATCTTCCCTTGTGTGTGTAAATCCCTAATTTATCTTCACTGCAGCATAAAAACTGGAGATTAGTAATGTAATTCAACTAATGTTTCCTCTTTTCTCTTTGCAGTTGAGAATATTGCACACTGTGAGTTTGCGTACCTGCGAGACCTCCTCATCAGGTAAGCTTCCACCATCACTCTAGTGTTTATTAAACTAATTTTGTGATATACAGGAACTGATATAAAAGAGCTGTTATGGGCCGAGCCTCCTGCTAGATTGGAAGCATCTCACTTTATTTGCTGAAATGAATTGGAAACAGCACTGAGACTCTATGAAGCTTCACTTCCCCACTGAAATCAATACTAATAAAATTCTTTTAGATGCGTTGAGTGCTTCCCCAGACACTGTTACAACAGACATTTCTACTAAGGTACTCCAGTAAATGTTGGCATTTGAGTTGCTTGTTAGTACAGGAGTCTTATAAAACAATGGTTGCCATACCTTTTTTTTCTTTACATATGCAACCTTTTCAGTTAAAAATGACCATGAATATTTATTGTTAATAAACTGTCAAAACAAATAACAGTGATGTAGTGTTAACACTGATGTTGGGGTACTATTCGACTTTGACGTCGCGTTGTGGGCTTCACCAGCATTTTGCCAAAGTTCAGTTTTGTTGACCTTCTGCCCCATTTGACACTGACCTTTCCATGTAGAGCCATTGATTCCGCCGGCAGCACCGCTTTCGGTCAGCCGTCAGTGCGTGTGTACAATCAGCGTTGGGTCAAGCCGATGGCGAGCGATGCTGTGTCGGCAAACCGGCAATCATGTGAAAGCGCCTTAAGGCTCTCATCCATGAGTAGATGCACGCTTCCTTCTGTGCAGTGATATGGTTGGTGGCTGTAGTTTGGTAGAAAGAAAACAATTCTGACATGAAACCGCTCACAACAAGCTCTGTGAATTATCTTGAGTAACCGGGTCATGATGAAAGAGACATTGCTGTTGAGTTTTTCAAATGTATTTTTTAACGCTTCAAGCACCACAAGTCGAATGCCATCTAGTTCCATTATATTAGAGTGAAGGCAGACATCTCTACGCCCGATATCTCCAACACTCGGCAACTCACACCAGAACTATCTAGATTTATAAATAGCCCCACACGTAAGAGGAAAAATATGTAGTTTTGATTTTGGGATGAACTGTCCCTTTAAGGCAATACTCACTGGTGTTGTAATACTGTCTTCTGTCTTTCAGGACACACATGCAGAACATCAAGGACATCACAGGCAGCATCCACTATGAGTCATATCGTGTCCGCCGGTTAAATGAATCCAACGCCCATTTCAGCTCACACCCACCCGACCATCCTGCGGCTCAGCCGAAGGCCAACGGTCAGCCTGAGGAGCAGCCCAGCGTCGTGCAGGCCAACGGAGTGGCTGCTCAGCATGAAGCCCTATCCCACGAGATGTAGAGTCAATATATGATATCAGGACACAGCCAGGCATAAAACATACACTCACACATGTACTCTGTTTACATGAACAAGCCCACATGCACACAAACACACACACTTATGCTGTGAAGCCTATTTTTGTTTCCTTAGAAGGACTCTTTTTTTTTTTTTTTTGCCAAAAAAACTACCTAACCACATCTGTTAATTTATCAGGAATTTACAGGACACATGATTCACAGTCAATCCCAACATTTTCCTTCCGTGGGCTGTTTTTTTTTTCCAATCATTACAACTCTGAGAAAAATCATGTCTTTGTTTGCAGATCCACATACTGTACAGAGCTCCTCTTTTTTTCCCATCTGCCTGACTGCACAATGCAGTCTACATTCAGGGTTGTTTACAATAAACCAAGTTGTCAGGTTATGGATAAACAAATGTAAAGCTATATGCCTCATTATTGCTGGGTTTATTTTTAGAGCACTCACTGACTGTCAGGTCTGCAGTGGAGTGCAGTAGCCATGCAGGTAAGATGTGAATAGATCAGTGGAAACAATGTACAGGATTTTGATCAGAATCAATGAGTATGGTGGGAAAAGAGCGCCCATTAGGGAAAACAGTTGTGTACAGAATACCTTTGCAGGATCTTGGGTTGACAGACGGGAGGTTTAGCCATGCAGGGCTGAGGAGAAATGACATAATTCAAAATGAAGTACAGCACGTCAGATGATACTACATTAGTTCTTATCTAGCAATAACTGTTAGTGCCATTGGCCTGGTCTGCTTTGTGTTGTGGTGTATAGTTTTGTATAGAAACTAGGGATTAAGTAGGGATACTTAGATTAGGTTATCGTATCACAGAGAAAGTAAAGATATTGTTGACACCTCCACACTGCAAAATAATAATACAAATTAAAAAACAAACAAAAAAAAGTGAGCAGTGTCAGTGTGGAGCAGCATTTGGAAAAATTAGTCCTCTTGTCATTTTTCCATTGTGTTATGATGTTTTTAAAACCCCCTTTTTGCCAAGCCATCCTGTCTCTTTCTATATAATGCCGATGTCGTGTAATACAGTCATACCTTGCATTTTACATTGCTTATTTACTATTGTATTTTTATTGCTGTTGTTCATGTTCTAATATTATTGTATACGATGGGAGTTGTGGAGGAATCTGTGCAACTGTTGTCCCATGCAGCCGTTTGGTCCATTTTCTTCTGACTGTAAACCAAATAAAAGTCATTTTTTTCTGTTCTAAAGAGAAGCACATACAGTATATAGAGTTGATTTATGAATAGGTATTTATGTGTATGTCAAGTGTAATCAGTTTTAATTCAGCTTTCATTCCAGCTGTTGGCTTCCAGAGGTTTGTTGCAGGTCTCTAGGAGTGATGATCTTATAGCTTTAGACAGTGTTTGAGTTTTCGTGGCCTGCATTCACACAGCATGTTGTACCCTGTTGGCCAGGCTGCACTATAACGAGCACCAAAGTGCAAAAGTTATTTATATTTGTACATTGATTATTAATAATTACAACTGAGCTTGCCAATAGTTAATGGTTAGAGTAGTGACATTAAAACATTTTGTCAGAATTTGTGCCAAAAAAACATAAACAACAGTTTATGTTAATATTTGTGTGCATTGATACAAACTCAAGGGATATTTTACAGAGGCTACATCTAAATTAAAAACAAACTTATTTTCCTAACAAAAATAGAGTGTACTTTCTGCCTCTTAAGTCACAACAAAGATCCATACATACAGAAGAGATAATGCATTCAGAAACCAAGAAAACTATTGTCTTCTATCCAGAGAAAGTTATTGGGTTACACTTTGTTTACTGTTGTATAGTTCTTGTGTAATTTGTTATGGTATCATAGATTAAGGTTTTATCTTTGGTATGCTATCTCAAAGAATAAAGATTGATATTTTTATTGTTTAAAGTTGATTGTCTTGATTGTCAACACTTAACTCAGTAAAGTGGTGCAAATTAGCGCTGATGCTTCTCTATGCTGATGATTCCCAAAGGTTTAATTAATTAGAATTCTCACAGTGTCAAACCCATGACAACATGTCATTATTCATCGGTTGGGTAACTAACTTTAAAATGACAACATTATTTAAATAGTTAAGAACATTTTCAGTGTGTCCTGTTTTTGAATATAATAGATTTCACTTTAGATATGATCAATGGAGTCTTTTTCATCATCATTTAATCGTTAGACACAAACTCATACGCTTTGACTGTATCCTTTCTCTAATTAAGAAATAAGCAACAAAACATATTGCTTACTGCAGTAAATTTAGAAAATCCCAAAGAGGTATGACTCCTATAAGTCTAGTGTGTAGGATTCACTGGCATCTAGCAGTGAGGTTGCAGGTTGCAACCAACTGAAACGTCCTGTTTGCCAAGCGTGCAGGAGAGTTAGGTGGGCAACATGAAAACGTGAATACCCCCAACTAGAGCCAGTGTCTGGTTTGATAGTCCTGGTCCACTGTAGGAACAACATGGCAGACTCCGTGGAAGAGGATCCACCCTGTACATAGATATAAAAGGCTCCTTCTAAGGTTACAAAAACACAACGTTTCGTATTTGCTGTCGATTATAAACTAAAGGAAACATAGTTAAGGATATTATATTCCATTTCTGCCTATAGATCCCCCGAAGTCCTACACACTAAGGCCATTGTGTGAAAAAATGAAATGCAAATGTTGGACAAGTTCCCTCAATACATTAAAGATAAGTGGCAGAGGGTATAGTAGTTGAATCGTAGTGAAGAAATTCAGTTGTCTTTCTTTCTATGAGTGACAAATATGTGGATTAAATATTATACAGGCTGGTAAACTGCAATACTTTGACAAACAATAGCAAACATCTTGGCTCCTGCTCAATAATTACAATAAGAGAGCAGCATCTTACTTTTCATATATATATAAATATATATATATATATATATGTATACAATACAACCCTAACTAGAAGAGAAAGTGAACATGAAGCTTTGCAGTGGCATCACACCACACTCACACAGCTATGGTTTAATAGGGCTTCTCATTTACACCTCCTGTCACACTTTCTCAACGACCCCGCTGATAGTAATGTGTTGACAGTGTTGTTTGTCGAAGGTCATTGTCACCCTTTCACACTCTGGAGCCCCTGCTGTGGCTTTCTCCTGCCATCTCTGCCTTACATTCAGTGGTTTAAAAACTCCTATGCGCTGAGGACGACAACGCCGGGGTGACAAATGACAAACGTGAAGGTGAGAGACAATAAAAGTTCCAGAAAAATCAGTATATATTGAACACTCACCTAACGTTGACACTTCTATCTAAACTGTTTCTCAGGCAGCCATCCTGAAGCATGAAGGTGAGCGATAATGACAACTGTGACACTGCTATGACAGGTCCGCCGGCTGGCACAGGTACTAGACCAATTTGGCGGTGCATATGAACTGACATCTGCACTTTCTCAATGGTACAGCGTGTTTTTTTTATCTAATTCAGTGACTTTTTTTCAGTGGAAACTCGTGTGATAGTGCCATGTATTATATACTAAAATGTCCCACAAAGATTTAAAGGAATACTTCACCCCTTAAATGACCTTGCGTATATCTGTTATTCACCCTGTGTTGCATTGAATTTGTGAAGAAAACTTATTATGAAGAAAACTTATTATGAAGAAAACTTGTCACTGCTGTTGTCAGACTGTGTTTTAACAACAGCAAAACTTGATCAAAACACCTGTTGGGGAAATAACTCTGGCAGTATAATCCAAGTCTCATTTATCCAGGCGTATGCTCAGTGCTTCCCAAACAGACAGCCCTTTCTGATGGCTAACTGAACTAAAAGCGTAACCTATCTAGGTGTCTTCATAGCAAGGATCCATTGACAAAAACAGTCATTTTACCTCGCTGAACACAGGAGCTGCTGGTCTACCACTGCCTTAATCTATTAGTTTGTTGGTGTCATTATGTGGCTTTGGTGAATCCAAACTAATTCTTTAAAAAAACAAAAGTCACACAATAACAGAAACAAAGTAATTGATTAAGACAGTGGTGTACCAGCAGCTCCTGTGTTCAGCGAAGTAAAATCACAGTTTTTGTCAGTGGAGTCTATCATGGCTATGAAGAGACCAGTCAGCTCCCTGTCAAAAGGGCTGTCTGTCTGGGAAGTTCTGAATGTATGACTGGATAAATGAGACTTGGCTCATACTGCACGAGGAGTGTGTTCGTTTTTAAACAGATGTTTTGATATAGTTTCAGTCCCCTATGACTTTCATTCATCAAGATATTTTTCTGTTTTTGGATTCTTCATTCACCAGAGACTTATAAGAAAATAAAAGTTTTCTACACAAATTCAAAATAACACAGGTTGATCAGCTGATATACAAATGGCCATGTGAGCGATGAAGTATTTTAAACCAAAACGATTCAGTGTGGCAGTTAGTAACTGTGAGTGTAACCAAGACTTTCCCATCTTCTGCCAAAGTCACACTGCATTTTACGCTGCGTGACACAGGACAGATCTGTTCAGACACCAGACGGATTACCTTATGGCACAGAGAAAGACTGCCTGAGCCAAACAGAGCTTTCAGAGCTTCCTCTTGAAGCGGCAGATTGTGGAAAAGATGTGTGTGTGTGTGTGTGTGTGTGTGTGTGTGTGTGTGTGTGTGTGTGTGTGTGTGTGTGTGTGTGTGTGATTGATTGATTCAGACAGTACACTTATTCACCTAGCCTTTGTGCAGGGTTATTTTATTCTATTTTATTTATTTATTTATTATGTGTAAAATCACAACCTGTATACAACTAGTTGCCAGTTTATTAGATACACAACTGATGCACAGAAAACCTACAAAAAAGAAAAAGAAACTAAAGACCTAAAATAGCTACTCAAATTCTCATCCTCCAGCTTTTCTGAGAACTTTTATTTTGAAAATGCTTTCTGCTGTAAGTGAAGCTTCCTTTAGGAGGCGACCTTTTGTGTGCCCAGCCCTCATTGGATAATTGATAAAGAACTAATCTTTTGATGTCTGTAAAAACCCTAATGGCGTCTCTGTGTGCTGACATGTGTGGGTTCAATCAAGTAAGTCAGTGTTGTCATGCTGTCCTTCACAATTTTGCTTTTCTTGTCATTTGAGCACCTGGTTGACTGGCGAGGTCCTTTTGTTACTTTATTTTTGTAAAATTACATTAACTTGTCATTAAGTGAAACTTTTCAGACACAAGAGAAATGGAGGCTTAATGAGATGAAGGTGGGTGTAAATTAGCAACAGTTGGAGCTTTGGGTTTTTGTTTTTAATTTTAGTGTGCAATAAATTCACACAATCCATGCTAATGAGCAGGAAAGTGGATGAATTCAGAGTAATTCATACTGTTAATTAAGCAAAATTCAAATGTTATGCCTAATTTAAATCATTTCATATGCACATATATCATAAGTTTAGGTCCACGTTGACATTTTAAACCATATTATGTTTCAGTCTTCAAAATAGCAATTAAAATGTTTGGCATTTTTGCTCTCTTATTTTAGCTACTAGTAGGTACCCTGCAGTTAGTGGCTAAATACAGACTTATTATGTGTTCCATGTGTTTCTCCAGATTCATGAGATGATCATGTTTACCAGATTATTTGAGTTTTTTTCGTATGAAATGCAAAACTAAGGATAGTCTACATGGGCAGCCGCTACTTGCTGTTCCAGACTCCCCATTTAAAGGGGAACTACACCCCTCAGAGTTAATTGATGTTAATCCTATGGTCTATGACAGTCAAAAAATATACTTAAACATGAACAACTCTCTCCCAAATTCAACAACTAGAGTGCTAAAACTCCAATTTGTGATGCCATCAAGTATAAAGTAGCTTAAGTAGTAGCTGCTCCATAGAGAATGAATTGGGAAAGATGTTCTAGATGACACTGGGAACACTCAGGGGAATGTTATGGGAACATTTTTTTGTGACAACACTACAATACACTAAAGCTAATCTGAGTTTAAAGAAGAAAACCAACATTATGGGTCCACAGCTTTAGACTTTTTACTAGGGGTGGGAATCACCAGAGGACCCACGATACGATGTTAACAAAATACTTAGGTTTACGATATCATTGCAATATTGTGATTTGCCGAGTATTGCAATACAATCTTTTGCGATATATTACGGTTTATTACCTTTTTTCCAGCTGTAAATTATTTCCTCAAAGGAAAACTTTGTCAGTATTAGTTTTGCCTCATAAGAATACCAATACCATAATAAAACCTGTCAGAAATGCTGCATACACCTGACAAGCTGAACTGTAGGCAGATTTAACGCCCTGTGCGAGGCCAGATTAAGCGTGAGAGCAAAACACCTCATAGGCAGGTCTCATGTTAACTGGATGGCAACACCCATGTTGGAAGCATTTTCTGTTACCACAACAAGGTTTTTGTCAGCAATCCCCGATTCCTGTATGTTGCAGGAGGTCTGCAGTGTTTGCTTCGGTGTGACTTTCTTCTACAGCAGTCTCCAGTCCTGTGTGAGATAATCTGCCGTTATAGTCACATATGCATCCGCTGACCTTAAAGTCCAGGCGTCACAAGTTAATGCCACCCCTCCTGCTGTACTTAAAGATTCCTCACCTTTATGCTTCACTTCTCTGTAGTGCTTGAGTATGGCTGTGTAGGTGGAAAAATATCAGGATGGAGTCACATACCTGAGTTCCAGTGTTTTTGGCATGTAACAAAAGCCTCTGTTTTCAACAACGCTGTATGGGCGCAGATCTTTGCACATGAAATAGGTGATGGACTGTGTTATCTTCTTCTTCTATCAGCTGACCAAAAGTCTTATTAAGATGTGTATTTGCAAAAATTGATATTGTACATGAAAAAAGACAGATACTTGGCATACATGTATTGATACAATATTGCCACACAAAGCTCATGGAAGCCCACATTTCAGTCAATAGGTGAATGGTGCCAGATGTATTTGTAGACTGCAGAATTTGTATCAATATTAATGTTTAGATAAGTTTTCAAGTATAAAAGTGCTGTAAATTAAAATGTATAATGGTGCCTGTTACCTCATGCATCATTTTCCTTCTCTGTTTGTTATATATGCCAGGAGGCTGCAGTGCTGAGAGTTCAGCTGAGTGTACGCTTGCCAAAGAAACATGAGTTCATCATGGTAAGTTGTGGGTTTTTTTGTTTTTTGTTTTTTATGTTTGGCCTTGTGCACCTGGAATGCTCGGAGGTTGGAAGCTGGGCATTTCAACTGGGAAGTTTTGACCTCCCCCTTTGACTGGACCGCAGCTCATGTTCACAAAAATTGATTGAGCGTTCCTCAGCCATGGAAAAAATAACAGAATTCTTAATTCAGGTGGTGTTCTGAAGTGAGTGTGGAGCGTGGAGGACGAAACGGGGTTACACTCTTTAACGGCCGTGTTTTTGGTTAATCTTAGTTTTTATCATTTGATGAAGTAGTTTATTATGCCATTGATTGAACTTTGTGTTTGTAAAGGCCTGTTTATTTGGGGAGTTTTGTTTTAATTTTTTTAATGCGATAGTCAAGACAAACCGTTTATAGCGTCATCTTGCAACTCTCCACACATCCTACATATCAGTCAACTCTGAAGCACCTGGATCATCAAACAGTGAGCAAAATGAAACCAAAGACCATGGTCTGTTGAAATGCAGGACACCCCCAGAGGACTCAATAGTAGATCTGTGCTCTCCTTGAAACCTGGTGTCAGCACTTAAGCCAGCCAGCCATCCATCCATCCATCCATCCATCCATCCATCCATCCATCCCAGCCCACCTGGGAACTTCAACTTATCACAGCATGCATTTGCTGGTTGCTCAGAATGACTTTTATTCTAAGCGTTTGAACAGCTGACGTTAACAGGGCGGCTGACTGTGAGAGCTTGCATTGGCCTGCTCAGCACTTCAGAATCTGTGAAGTTTTGACTCATCAAAGCCTTTATTTCTAACAAATATGTAGATAGAAGTCACAAGAACAGAAGAAACCTCCCCTGGGAGCCTTTAAACATGTTTTGCAGTGCTCCCCAGAATTGGCAGATGCAACTATGTGCAACATGTAGCAGCGCACTGCAAAACACTGGGAGGTCTGAATTAATTAGCCATTCAAAAACACCCAGCTCCATGCCGTGATTTTAAGTTATATCAGCTTGAGCAAGGTAGAACTGACAAGCTTTTAAATCTGACAGCGTGGTGAAACGTGTTTCATCACTTTCTCTCAGATGGTGAGCGGTCTGTCTGCAGGTGGCTGGCTGGGCTCAGGGCTCTGTGATGATGTGTCTGCTGGATTGACAGCATTGGGGCAGTTGGAGATTGGCAAGGTTTGAGTGTGTGCTGGATTTTTTTTTTCCAATGGAGCTTGATAATAATTCAGATGGGTTGTAGCTCTTTCAATGGGATGAAAAAAAGTAAATGGCTCAGCTGTAACTCTGTGCTGATTAATTCTCAGGATAAAAGGGTGGCTCGCCTTTTCCCTTCACCACAGAGCTGCATTTAAAATATAGAAATCCATGCCAGATCTAACAGCAGGTACATTATGAGTCTCAGCTGGATCATATCACCTAATATATCATTGCACTTCACCCACCACCATATTGCTCCATGGCGGCACGTTACCAGTGTCTGCTGGCAGGAAATCACTGATTCATGTTGCATTTGTAGGAATAATGCCAGCACACTGTTCTGCCTTTTCCACCATTGTAATTGAAAAGTGTCTCAGTCCATAATGGCTGCTTATCTGATAGAAAATACACTACTATCCCTTCGTGCATAAATTTACACCCAAATGCAAAAGGAAGGATCAGAGCCAGATTTTAAGAAAGGAAAGAGAGAGAGCAGAAAGAGAACCCCACAGTGTTGAGAAACACAGCTTTCCTTGTTCCTTCACTGGCTCCGTCGTTACCAGGCAGAGTTCTTCCAGCCAGACAGCCAATGAGCCACCAGGCCGGCCAGACAGCCAGCAAGCCAACCAGATAGACTCCCAGTCAGCCAGTTCACCATCTGGCTGGTAAGCCTATCGAGAAGCGAGCCAACGCCTGTCTGTGCTGGTGTGGCACCAGTGGCTAGTTGTCTTGCTTCTCTCAGTCCCAAACACACACACACACACACACGCACACATCTTTCGTCAGCCTCTGTCTCCTTCAGAGCTACTTAGACACACACAGAACAGGAGAGAACTCTGTTATATCTGCCTGTTTCTCAGTCCTCAGCCGCAACAACAACCCAAAACAAAAGATCGCTACCCGTTGCCCAGCTCACACACTCCCTGCCTCGCTGCTCAGCGCTTCCAAAGTAATCGACGCAAGGTAATTTGGTAATTAATTGCCGTTCGTTAATGGCTTTGCATTTATTAAAACCGTGCATGCTGACGATTGTGTTTTGTGTCTTCCTCTTCCCTCTGGGATAGTCAGTGCCTTGAAAATCGCCAACTTATTTACACGAATGCAAACATGTGTACACACACAGACCACTAGTGTTCTCTAATCCTCTGCCCGATTTACCCTTGAGCCCTGCCAAGTCACTCTCCTGGACGCGAAGCATGGCGCCCCTGTTTGTTGTTGATGTATGCTAATGTGCAACATCCATCTGTTCGTTTGCTTAATTTGGACTGTGCTTGTTTCCAGCCATGTTCCCGCCCCTCCTACTCCACCATTCCCTCCCCTTGCCCCCCATCCACACCTCCTGCATCTCTTGTTCCTCCTCCTCCACCACCACCTTTCCATCTCCTTCCTGCCGCTCCGACATCAGGAGTAGCTCGTCTGCCTGGATCACAGCCAGCTCTGGCGCGGTCAGGGTGGCGGAGGGGTGGGAGGCGGGTCCACCGCCCCTTCCTGTCTGTATGCAAATTGGCCTTGTTTTGATTAAAAGACAGATGCATATTTCATTAAAGTCGCCAGTGGAGGTGAGAGAAGAGAAGGTACACCTCTCTGGGGAGACGAAGGTTGTTTAGCTGGAGTGAATGTTGTGGGAGCTGCTGTTTAGTGCTGCTGAGGGGAACAAATAGTGAAGACAAAAGGGCTGCCCAGGGACTGCTTTGGGGTTTAATGGGGCTGACTGACTGGCACATCAGTTAAAGCTCACACTGATGCAGAGCGCGAGTGAATGTGCGTTGCATGATAACAGGAGCAATTGACAATGAAATATAGACCCCCCCCTCCATCAGCCTTCAAGGTGCTTTGGCATGCCAAGGCAGCTGTGTTGCTACCCACCACTGCCAAGCTGCTGAGAGAGAAAAACAGCAATCCCTGTATCTGAGTAATAAAAAGAGAAATGGCTTCTCATGTGACCATCTTTTACTTTATGGCAGATAGGGTGCTCCTTTGTGGGCTGGGTGAAGGAAAAACATTGCTTCCCCAATACATTTCCACCTCTTCAGTAAAACAAGTTGTTTCTCTTAAAGTTTTCAGTGTCTGAGGGCAGGCTGAGCAATGCTACAAATCTATCATTTGTGCTTGGTTCATTTTGTTTATTAGCATGAATTTGCGAATGCTAATCTTTCCCCACCTTGTCTTCCTTTTTCTTTTACTGGTTGAGGGTGGCAGTCGCCTTACCAGAGGTGCACAAGGGTGATGTATAGGTGGGTGGGCACCATATGAGGTCAGAGGGTGGGAATAGGAAGGATGGGGGAGGATCTCTTGGCGCGGAGCCAACTCCAGAGGAAATCAAAGACATGGGGAGGGATGGGAGGACGGAGTGGCGGTTGCTCTGCATAATCAATCAGAAACAATAGAGGAAGAGAGCAAGTGGTTCTGCCTTTCTTGACAGGGCTGATTGTATTTATGCAGGGATGGAAGCGAAGAGGGGGAGAGGCATTAAAAGGGATTGGGTAGTAAGATGTGGGCAGGTGCAGGGAGTGCTGTAATGGGTGGCCCCCGCTGCAAAGCCAAGGACATATACCCAAGAGGAACTGATTGAATGCCATGCCAATAAAAGGAGGCAGTTTCATGCACCATTGACCGAGTTGGCATCCTCACAGTCACACTGCGATGAAACCCCCACTTCGAGGTCATGATAATGTGAATCACATTTTGTTCCTCTGTGGGTTGTACTGCTCAGTGGGAGAATTAAACTGCACCCTCCAACCTGATTTTTTCCCCCCCGCCTTCTGTTTCTCTTACAGATTGTAGCATATATCTGATGTATTCATTGTATGTCAAAACATGGGGAAAATTTGCAGATTGTTTGTTTGGATAGAAATGAAAAGATCAAATTCTGACTCACAATAGGTGGGGAAATAATCAGATTTAAGCCTGCAGTGCGCGTACAGCCAGAGAGGTTGTCCTTTCATTTTCTCTGTAGGTAGAGCAGCGTCTCCCGGAGTGGGCTAATAGAATGCTTGTCTTGTATCTTCTCAGCCATGAACTTTTCTCTGTCACAATTACATTCAGACTGGAAGCCATGTGTGCCTCGCAGCCAAATACAGTATATTAGCTGAAGCACAGCAGTCAAATGCTTATGTTGAACTCGACAAGGACGTGCATTCATATACCTCTAATGTAGTCCTGATCTCAGCAAAAAGTGCAGAGCTCGCTTTGTGTTTATATCATGAGTTTCTGGAAAACAATAAGGCAACATAATACAATTTCTCTCGGTTGCTCTGGCAACACAGTTTGCAGTTCTCAAATCCGCAGCTCATTTCCTGATACAGTGTGTGAATTTCCTGATAGTTTGACATAAGAATTCTTGGTGGTCAAAGTGGATTACACTGCTTCTCTACTGAACTGAATTACTCTCAAAAATATTTGAAGAAGCTGTGTTTGTTTTGTAAGTTTAAGTAACCCGTCACTTCAGTAAGTAACATGTTTACCCTCAAAATTAAGTTTACAGTTGCGATTCCACAGCTATATTGTAGTTCACACATACAGGTGTGAAACTGCGGCTACACCAACTACACTTTCCAGCTTTTTGGAACCCCTAAAATGGAGACCTTTGGAAATGCTTCTGACAACTCGGAAACTGAGGCTTTTGTTGAACAATGACGCAGATACCGACTTTCACTTCCAGACTGGGTCTTATCTATCACGGCATGTGAAAGCAAAACATTATAGCTAGGTCTAAACACCCTTTGTGATTTTATCCGTCTTGTGTGGGGTCTCCTTTCCCATCACTATGACTTCCTCCGTCAATAGATAATGCTCCAGGTACCACCCTGACATGTCGCTGTATTTGCTTTATAATGACTCCCAGTCTGTTTTCTGCGATCTTGACAGCCTTATACTCATGTGTTACACCTCATTGTCTGTCCAAGCAAAGAAACCTCTGATCTTACTTTTTGATTGTATTGTTTTCTGTAACTAAGCATCCAACCACTGAGTAGATCATCTGCTTCCTGTTTACACTGACATGGGCATGTCCAGTGATGTGTTTTCAGGCATCTTAGTGTGGATGGTGATTATTTCTGAGACAATGGTAAAATGCTTGCGTGGATGAAAGATCGTTTGTGCTTTAGAACACCATTTGATTTGAAAATATATCAGTGTGGATATGGCTTGAGTTGTATCTCAAGAACACCTTGAGCAATTTCTTTTCAAATTTGGCACAAATGTCCACTTGGACTCAACGATGAGCTGATTAGATTTTGGTGGTCAAAGGTCAACAGTCAAGGTCACTGTGACTTTGCATCAATCTCATTCTTGTGAACATGATATCTTTGAGAGAAGTTCTTCAGATTTGGCACAAACATCCAACTTGAGTCAAGGATGAACCGATTTGAATTTGCCGGTCAAAGGTCAAGATCACTGTGATGTCACAAAATATTTTTGGCCATACACTGTAAGTCAAGAATTCATAATTATGACAAAACTTCACACAAATGTCTAATAGGATATAATAATGAAGTGATGACATTTTAATATTCAAAAGGTCAAAGGTCAACGTAAGTACAACATCATAATGCTCTTCGAATACACTTTTCTGGTCATTATTTAAGGCCATATCTCGGGAACAAAAGGTCAGATACTGAATTGGTGACGCCAATCTTGGTTGTCCATCTTGAAAGTGTGCTGATTGTATAGATCTTCTGTGCTGTCGTGGGGGAAGATGTGTGTGAAGCATCCACGCTTTCATAGACATGAATGTAAATTGCAAGTGCAACTAGACTGATGCACAGAGACATACAACCCTAAAGCGGCAATTCAGGTTTATTTAGAATCTATGTGAATGTGACATTTGTTTTTCCTAACTTTGTTTCATGTATTTTTGGTTCATAAGGTACGTATTGCGAGTTGGGGACATATCAGAAAGGTGAACAGAGAGGGTGAAAATAGACTATTGAAGCTGGACAGGCACAGGTTTATTCGGTCAGCTGTAGAGGATATTTGACTCCATTATTGGGTTGCTGTAGACTGAATAAGAAATTACATCAAGAAATACTGTTTTATTACCTTCTGTCATACTGACATAGTTCTGTAGACATTTGCTTATTTGAGCAGTGACAAAGAGACATTTTGGATGCTGTGATGCATTTGATGAATTTATTTATGTTTGAGAGATGCGTTAAATGTTTTGAGCGGGTGATGGCCTTTTGCAGCACAAATGAAGTATTTTTGCTGCATGAACAGATGACGTGACTGCACCTCTTTGTTTTTTGCAACAGTGTTTCAGAAAATGTGCTTAATGGTGGAAAACTGTAAAACAACAGATCATAAAATGAAGGTGGGTAGCAGATGGGTACAGCTAGTGTGCAGAAAGACCATGTGTCTGCATCCGTGCTGCTGATGCTGCACCACTGCCTCCTGCTGTTTGTCCCCAGCACTAACATTTCAAGCCTGTGCCAGCATGTGCAAAAAAGCTAATTTCCCACTGTCAGCCCCTGACATTAATGCATATACTGATCCACGAGCCCCTTGGAGCCCTCTCCACTCCATCCATCTCCCCTCCTCCGCCCGCTGCTCACTCATGTCATCAATTCACTGTTTTCTCAAGGAAAATATAAGTTAAGCTCACCTTATTTACATTTATATGATCAGATTTTCTTCCTTATGGAAGGTATGCAAATTTGCCCTTTTCTCGAGTCTTAGCTACTGAATGTGTAGATTTGTTGCGAGGGATGGAGGAAAAAAAATAATAACATTGCCCTCCAGGAGGAAAGAAACCCAAGTTAGGATTTTTGGACCTCATGAATTTTGTAATGATCAATTTTGTTTACCGTACCCCCTCCAAGACTTATCGGGACATTTTGAGCCAGGGATATATAACATGAGATTGATTTACACCCGGGATGTCTATCTGTCTTTTTCTTTTTTTCCTTTTATAGTGTATACCCTTGGTTGCTGCCCCTGCAGTGCTCAGAATATAATTTTTCATTTTCTTCATCTGATGGCCTCTAAATTCCACTATCAGTTTGTGTGTTTGTGAGATGTGGGGAGGTGTTTTTGCAGGGTGCGCTCAGGCATCGGTCACGTCTTAAATCCTCTGTGTGTTGGAGCAGAGGGGGAATGAAAGGCAAATCTGAGGGCTGGCTGGATGAATGCAGTGAGCTTGTGGTTATTTGAAGAAAAAAATCTTGCTTGTGTGTACGTGTGAGTGAGAGCGAGACAGAAAATGTGTATGTAGGTGAGTGCTTTACCCGAGTGAAACTCCTGAACCCATTGTGAATCGAATGGCCAAGCATTGTGTGAGTGCGTGTGTGTGTGTGTGTGTGTGTGTGTGTGTGTGTCCGGTGGACGCCGGAGAGGGAATAGCACTCGAGCAAATTGCTTTCTGCCAGCATATTGCCAGCGCCAGTCTTTATTCCTCGGGATGAGGAGGCACGTCTCAGATGATTACAGCCCCCAATTCAGGCTCACACTGCTGGCCTGGCCTGCCCAACCCATAGCCCTGCTTTACAATACACCGCTCTATACCATGCTATACCCTGCTTGATGAAATGCTGATGTGGAATATTTAAGTGACACTCCAAGCGAAACCTAATAATATAATCAGGTAATAAGAAATTAATTTTCTCCCTGGCTGCACTTTGACTGGGGTGTTGATACAGGGAAGGGGAAGAGAAATCATGAGGCAAATGTTGGTGAGGGAATGTCGTAGGTAGCCTGGCCTCTCTCTCCCCTCTCTCTCACTTTCTCCCTCTGTGCATGAACATTTCTCATGACACACTCCGGCGATTCGATAGCCACCCCCACGCACCCATTCACACGCCCCATGCTCCTGTGCACATACAAATTTGCAGAGACCCACACAATAACAAGGATGCCTCCCTCTCTACACCACTGAACTGTAAATGACCAGAAGCAAGACGACCACTCACACACACCAGTACAAATGCACATAAACACACACATGCTGTAGCTGTCAGTGAGGGAAACTTGATGTCCCCCGCAGGCTTACATTGTGAGTGGCAGTGCTGGCATTGGCCTGCAGCACAGACATGGATGATAGTTGATGTTAGAAAGAGAAGCATCTTGCTGTGCCTGTGACCCTCTAAATGTAACTGGGTCTCCTCTCTCTTCTCACTGTCTCTCTTTATCTCTCTGCATGCATCTCTTTCTCTCTCTCAATCTCGGCGCCTGTCCTTATGTAGTTAATTAGGAGGCAGGAGTCCATCGGTGTCAGTGCTCTGGTGTTTTATTGCCCCCCCTCCCTCGGCCCCCAATGGGGAGACATCAATAACCCTCCCCCACAGCACACACATGTGCACACACACATACTACGTGCCAGAGTTTCCATGGCCCTGCCTGCTCCTGCCTGGCACAGCCATCCATCTCTCTGTGCAACCCCCCCCCTCGCCTCCTCTTCCTCAACTCACCACCCACCCGACCGCTGCTCTCTCCTCCTCTTCCATCACTCCCCCTTCCTCCCCTCCCCTCCATTCCTCTCCATCCCCTGCCATCGCCTCTCTACCTGAGAGCATTTGTCATCCCGTCGCTCTGCGAGCCGCGGCCAACGCGATGAGAAAAAAAAGAGACAGAAAAAGAAAAAAAAAACTCAGCAGCAATATGCAAAAATGCAAAAAGGTAGATGCGGGTTGCCCTGGCAACGGCTCCGAGGTTATTTCCAAGCGCTGATGGAAATCAATGTCATGTGCCAGGCAGGCAGGCACCTCCGTCCTCAGGAAAATTAGAAAAAGAGGGGGGGGGGGGGGGGGGTTAGGGAGGGGGAGGAGGGCGGACTGGAAGGACAAAGAAAAATGCAGAGGAACAGAAATCTGGTTTTTCTCCTCTCTGAACCTTAAGGGCTCCTGACTTTTCTTCAAAGGAGCTCGAGGCATGCCGCATGTCATTTGGGCGCCGCTCGGGGTCACTTTCTTGGGCTTTTGTTTCTGCCTTTGCATTCACCATAAATTCTGCCCCGCCTCTGCACACTTAACACCGCCACTGGCCTTCTCTCATTTGTTTATGTACAAAGAGGAAAACAATCTCTCTGGCTGTAAGTGCGCCAAATCAAAAAGATAAATAAGGGTGCTGGAAGAGAGAGAGGAGGGGGGGGGGAGCGGTGGCTGAGGGAGGGTTTGTGTTTGTGTTTGAACTGGCCCAACAAAATCTGTTCTGTGATACAAAACCAGCAGCTTCACACAACAACGACGGCAATGCCACTTGGGAAAACGCATTCTCATACGTTAACAATCTGAGCAGTGTGCCAAGATTGGCTGTGCTGGGCAGGTCTAAAGCAGGGATAACCTGGTTCCTGACCTCTGCATTGTTGCCCACATCTCTGAAAATATAATGATGATCCAGTCTGACTATCAGCATAGACCAGGGATAGAAGTTACACTTGTCTCTGATTGTATATGTGGTTAAATATTTCAGTCTTTGCAATGGCAGTATTTTTCTCTCCTGCGAGAAGCTGAAGGTGCTCAAGGGGAGAGATGGCACACAGCTACATTTGTGAAACTTCTTTAAATCACATCCGATTACTAATTCAAAACTTGACATTTGGATTTGGGGAAAGTGTCTCCCTCTAGCCTCTTGAGTGAATCCATGTCATACTAGAGCATTGCCAAAATCCACTGGCCATGTTTGCAAACTGCAGTGCCAAAGGGGCTGAGCTGACAGGTCAAACATTGTGAACAGCTGAAAATAATGTGTTCAGCTTGTTATGCAGTATGTTAAAAAACCTCTTAAAATTTGTCCAGAGCTCAGATGTTATCTAAGACTACATCCACACTAATATGTGTTTATTTTAAAACGGCAATCCCTGTCCACATGAGTGTTTTAGCTATGTTTCAGAAAAGGTCTCCTTCTGCACTAAGCCCTGAAAATGTATATCACACGAGCATTCTGGTGGTGTAATTAGGAAGTAGATTGGCCTTTTATATGCAAACCTGATCATTAGCTGGGGTTGATCAGGGTCGATCCTGACATTCAAAAATGTTCTTGCCAATCCTCAGAAACTACAACTTTCTTGATAAATCAAGGCACTGACTCTTCCAGCCTCACCCAGTGCTGGCACTCCAAATAAAATGCCCCTGCCTTTCCATGTAGGGCTGACAATGCTGCTGGATGCAGAAATTGTTGCAAATCAGTAGAATAATAACTTCCCTCCTTTGTATGGAGGCAGTAGTAGCATTATATAATGCAGATTTTAACTGCACAATAGTTGTGAGCGTAGACAACAAGGTTAGCAATGCCTCTGATTCGTTATCAACACTGAATAGTCCAGACTGATGTCATTTGTCTCGTGATAAGGGCATGACAAATCAGGAAAGGTCATGACTGACAAATCCAATCAGGGAGTGAACATGGGTGTTTGCATCATTGTTTTCTGTCCATCCACACTAAAACACAATCCCATAGTTTTCAAACGAAAATAGGGTCAGCAATGTTTTCAAAAGTCTCAATTTTAGGGGTTCAAAGACACATGAAACACACTGAGGATGCACTGATTTGGTAGACAGAGACAGATAAAATCAAATGTGAGTTTTGGCCATATGTGAATGTTGTAATTTAATGTGTTGCTCAGCTTCAGCCAGTGTATTATTATATTGCGTGTTACTGACATTAATGCTGCAAAATTTTTCTGAAAACACCCGCCCCGCTTGGCACAGCAGTCGAGCTTGCATTCAGAAAGCAGGGCATTTTTGTTAGCTCACAGTGAGAGATATATAGAATTAATTCCCTTAGGTTGGAATCAATAACCCATAAACTCTAATTTATAGTATAAACCGCTGCAGCCACCACAGGCCATCTCTGACAAGCCTTGTATCACTGTGGCAGGCTGCCGTGGAATAGATGGGCCATGCATGCCAAGCCAATAGGTTCTCCTCTTCATTTGCATACCTAACATGGCGTTCACACTCCAGTTGACACATTTGCAACCCGCCACTTATCCCATTACCGTCTGTCCCTGGTCGCAGCATTGTTTGCTGTGTCGGCACTCTTTCTTGCTGGCTGGCCAGCTCATTTTCCACTGTGTTGTGCGTCGAGGCACTCACAGGTTGTTTTGGATGCAGCTGAACTCAACATTACTGAGCTCAGGGGCACATGTGCGCAGACATGCATGCCAGCACTCGTGCACACATTTACAAACACATATGTGCATACTATACACAGATGTGCGATCCTCTGCTGTGCGTTCCAGGTCATATCTGTTGAGGGATGACTGCAGAAAAACAATATTAAAAATAGAAAGTAAAATGTACAATTTATAAAGTTAGTTGAACATAAATTGTATTTTGTTTAACATGATGATGGTTGCCTACATTCTTGTTTCATAGCATTACACTTAAGCTGCGTTTCCATCAAAAACTGTGAGTATAGTACCTAAAGAACAAAAAGTAACCCCTATGAACATGTGCCTAGACTCTGTTTAGCATTTCCACTGCAGATATTACTCATCAATGTAGGCCAGGTTGTTGTCACTCACTGCCCCCTCCAGCTCTTCACCGGTGATGCAGAGAGAAGTCTGCACCTCGTTTATCGTCAGAATGGGGTTTCACGCCAACATTTTCAGAACAAAAGAGAACAAGCTGGAGTGAGAGTCTCTCTTGGTTAAAAATAGCGATTTGTGCGTTGAATCCTTGTTAGGCAAGAGCATGGGATTAGTGCTTTCGGAGCACACCAGAAGGATGCTCCGCCATTTTACTTAACGTAAGACATAATCTAGTTGGAAGATTATTATTATTATTATTATTATTATTATTAAGAGAGACAATGAAATTAAATGGAACAGTCAGAGTTGTCATATTGACTTTAAGGTGCGTTGCTGGATTCACATTGTCAACTCATGCAATGAGTAACATGCAAGAAAGCGTTTCACCTTTATGGCCGCCAGCAGTCAGCGCAATGAATTAGATAATTTTTTTCTCGGTCTATAGCTGCTAACTGTTAATAAAGATGAAGAGGCAGCAAAACATCCTTTCATTGTATAGTTACAGTTAAATGTATGTACAGCTTGCCAAGGTATAAAGAGTGCGTACGTAACCTTCAAAACCAGCCGCAAGTCACCCCTGAGCAAGAGTGATGGTTCTCTATTGACCAATCAACGGACTGCAGTGTTCACAGCTCCTTCTTTTAGTACAGGATCAGTGCGCTAGGTACCCCAACAGAGGGGTGACAAGAAATAGGGACGCTAAGGAACGGTAGTAGGCCTATTGGTACCATCCACAACTTTTCAACATGGGATCAGAAAAATGACATTTCTAATGTGTACCGAGCTGAACTGAACTGAGATGAACCAGACTGCTTGGTGGAAATGAGGCTTTTGCTTACACTGTAGACTTTGCACCAGTACAGTCTGCGTTTTAAACATTCATGATTTTACCACATTTATATTTCATGAGGTCTCTAACCTCTTACCCCTACCCCTTACCCCTAATCTTATTTTATGAGGTCCTTTCTATTCCAATTTTTAAGTAAATGCTCCTGGAATAAGTGATGTTCAATTGTGCACCAACACGGAGGCTCACGTCTGATCATTGTGAAGGTTTATCACTGGCACATATTCTTGTTTCAGGTTAATGTGCAGCATATGAACAATAAAGCTGATTAGACCACATTATCTTCCCTATACACATACACACACACACACACACACACACACACACACACACACACACACACACACACACACACACATGCATAAGGTCTCCCAAGCCATGCTCCCTCTGTGTCTTTTGTGAGTTGCTAATATGGGGGGTAATAATTTGTCATTAAATGTTTAATTTTTGTTGGCGCCTTTGCTCTGGATGTTTAATTTAAGTCTTAAATAAACTCCCCAGACCCTGCAGCCATTTTTTGTGTCCCTACCCTCCTCTCCCTCCTTTGCTCCCTCACTGCCTCCTTCCCTCCCTCCCCTGTTCTCCGTCTCATTCCCTCTCTTTCGGGAGGGCAGTATAAGTAAAACAGGTTCCCACAGGCAACAAAAAGAAACACCCATTAGTGTTCAAGGATGAGCTACCTTGCTCACCTTCCACATCGCTGCAGGATATAGTCCGTTTGTGTCTCGGAGCCACAGTGACATTTGGCTTTTTGCTGACAAGGAGAGTTCCAGTGTGTTGTTGTGCACTAAGTCTTTCAGAGTTTCATGTTTTTACAGCAGGGGGTCCTGGTATCTTTCACACAAGACTTACATGATATTGTAGAGCTCTGTTATCAAATGGCTGTATAAACCGGCTTACACCAAGACTCTGAACTCAATGAACTTAAAATCACTGAGCAGATTCTCCATGGTGGAGGGCTGCAGCTGAATGCTGTATGTCACCCATGGATTTTCTGATAAGATCATTTTCCACCCTGCACCATCTATTTTTGATGTGCTGTGTTGGTGGCACACGGAATAGATGAATATTCATGAATGTGCAGAAAGCCTATATGTATCATAGTGATTTCCACCCGTGTCATCAAGCTATGCAAATTACATCCTCACATCTCCACACAGCCACGCAGCCCCCTCTTTCTCCTTAATTAATGATGCTGAGAAAATGTTTTTTCTTCCAAGGAAAATTAGCTCCTTCAAGACAGAATCAGTGCAGATATTAATGGGAAGCGATAATTCTGAACTTGTTTTGACTTGATGACTTAAAGGAATACATATTACCCATCGGACGGTCACACCTCTTTATGTGGCTATCGTAAAATTGAGGTTGTAAAATACTTGTGATGTGAATTTACTGCCAGTTTTACCCTGCGGGGGATAGTAAATCAAATGTAATATCTGGTTGAATAGACTTTCACCTAGTTGTATTACTATTGTTACATCCATAACATAACATTTAACCTAAAACCATTAATTCATCTTGCATTTATTCACTGACAAACTTAAGTCAGCACAAAGCTGCAATCCACCAGCCCTGTCTCCTAGAAATTACATTTATATAGTGGTCATTTCCAACAGCACATACGGCCAGCAGTTATCTGTATTACAGTATGTTTTTTATCCACACAATGAGGACATTTTTTTATGAGGATATCTGATCGTTTAACTCATAATTGCAGTTACACACCCAATCTTCTTTGTGTATCATTAAGGTCATTATATTTCCCTCTAGAAAGATTAGAATTGTGAATAACATACCAATTCTATCAAGGATTTTAATGAAGAAAGTTTTGTCCACTATTATTAGGGAGGCTCTGACTAAGAATTTTCCTAGTCAACCAATAGTCGTCATTCAGGGCCATTAGTCAAGTAGTCGCCCACATGTTTACGATATTAATTCTGAGAAAGAATAGTATCAGTAACATTGTTAACACTGTGCCACATTACAGAGAAAGACAAAACTGCACAAATAAACCTTCATTAATATAGGCCTATATTTTATCTACAAGTACACGTCACACACTGAGCGAGCCGCCTGTTAATGACGCTGTCGGCAAAGCAGTAATGATTGTGCCAAGTGGCTAATGGGCATGTAGCTACTTACATGTTTCAGATGATACGTTGTGTTTGTAGTTGACGAATGATAGGCAAATGTTTGCCTGCAGAGTTTACATATCACCTTGGGTTTGTCCTTCACCTTCTCAAAATGATCCCACACTTTGGATTTATTGTCCATTTGCACTTTGGAAAAAATTATACATTATACAAACACTTTTTTATCATTTTATTTTAAATGAATGTAGGTTGTCTTTAACCATTTGGCAGTCCTGTTCCTTGTGTAATTAAGAGGGAGCTGGTGGCAGTAGTGCAACATAATAAGTATTTGGGTACTGTCTTAGATGACAAGTTGTTTTGATGTGAACACTGACGGCATCTGTAAGTATGTATGTTAATAGGACAATCATGAGATTGTGGTGATACTGGGCTCTGTGTGTTATGTGTTGTACTGTCTGTTTTGTTTTACTTATGACTACTGTCTGTATCCCAAATTGCCCCCTGGGACACAAGTTTTACCTTACCTACCCAACATGTTATCAACTAGACTGTGTAATAACCACAGATGCCAGCCCTGTAAATTAACATGACTCCTGTCTGACTGCTGAGCATGGCCAGTTCCTGCGTCTGTCTTTTCAAATTAAATTCCCGCATGGTCCAGTCATATAGGTTGTGATGTATTTTGACAAGGTGCAGCTCTTAATAGAATTTCACCATACCAGTGAAATCTTGCAGACTAATGACCTTTCTGGTCGACTAACCTTTGATTGGCTGTTAGGGGCAACCCTACTAGTTACTGTATATTATACATTGATATGATCATGCTTAGATGCTTAAGACCACTCTTGAAGGTCTCACACTTGACTGCATTTTTACTTGGCCATATCTTGATCTCAGGATTTTATTTCAAAATCACAACTGTGGGTACATCATTAAATTGCTTGTGTGAAAAAAGAGACACTAAAATTCAGATGGTTGAGTTGATTTCAGCTCTTTAGTGTGTTTGCACATAGAAAACAAAAGAAAATCTCAAGCATAAAATGTACCCCTGCAGTACCTTTTAATTATTTTATGAAGACATTTCTCATGGTAAACTCACACCTATATATACGGCAGTGAAAAAAAGTGAGTGAAGAGTAATCTTTATTTTTCGATGGGTGTTTTTATGTGAATGTTGATCTTTCAGATCAGTGTCATGAGTACCTATGGTTTGTTTGTTCCACATTTTACCCTACATGGGGCTTGCACTGGATGGTCTTGGTCTTGACTTGGCTAAGGTGGCCTTGACTGTAACACTGGCTTAACTGGTGTTTTTCAGTGAGCTACATGTTATACCTACAAAGACCTCCCACCCTGCACTATTCTGAGATAAAACATACCTGACAGCAGGCAGATTTGCTGAATTACAAGTCATGCATTCAACTCATCATGTATGGCCAATATGGGCGACGAATCTCATCTTCATCTTCAGAGATGAAAAAGAAGATGAGGATTGGGGGGGGGCATAACTTGCGAAGAAAAGAATAAAGGCCGTAAGTTAGGATAAGCGGTAAAGCTGACATGAGGGTCAAGTGCTGATCTGGCATCACATTTCCCTTTCAAATCTATCTATATGCATATGCTCACATGCACACATTAGCGTCTTTAGCTCCACGTGTGTCGCTGCACACCCACGTGCTCTGCTGGGAAACCCGCCAGAGAGAGGTTAAGTCACACAGCGACAAAAAGCAGATGGATGAAATCAAATGAGTAAAAGAGAATATCGCAGATTATTTAAGTGTGTGCTTATGTGTGTGTGTGTGCTGCACAGAGAGAATATATGTAGGAGGAGAGCGAGGCTGAATCTATTGAGGATGGAGGTAGTAGCTCACTGACAGACTGCACTGCCATGCTCAGCCAGTTCATTGCTGTCATTCCTTACATCTTTTGACATTTTCAATTATGTCTTTCACACATGGCTGGGCACTTGTTTTTTTTCCTCTGTGCTCCCCTCATCATCCTCCTCTGCTTTTCTCTCGCTCTCTCTCCTTTCAATTCTATTCCTACACCTTCATTCCATTTCCTTTTTAAGTGGCCGCTCCCTTCTTGCTTTGTGCGTCGGCCCTTTTCATATGTGGGGGTCAGGTAGCCCACGGATCCCATTACTCCTCCCGCTCTGTGGTGGATGGAGGGAGCAGGGGACGACGGGGTAGGGCACGCCGAGGAGTGAAAAGGATGCTGTCAGATATGTCAAGGACTCCTGTTCAATTTATCTGGTGATCCTTGGGGGGACCTCACAGGGCGAGGTGCAGAAAGTGTAGGTAGACTAGTGTTTTTGGACAGCCACATCCAACCTTACAATAATGGAGAGGAGATTTATATTTGGCAGTGATATTTGTTGTAAAGGTGTTTTCAATGTGCCATTTTTTCTTTGATTTCTGAGGTGTTCCTGAAATTGGCGGCAGTGATGATATAGTTAGGTTGTGTGAGAAACCTGGACTTCAGTCTTAAAAATTCTGTAAGATTTGCAGACAGGGGTGGAACGTAAGCACATTTACACAGTTACGGGAGTTTTATGGTACAGTTTGGGGGTACTAAGCACGAACGAATCAATCTATCCCAAAGTACACGGTAGTTAGAATTAGATGCTGAAATGCTGCTTACGCTGATAGGGTGTGGTCTGCCTTTGTAATGAGTAATTTTACTTTCAATACCATCTGCATATTTTTCTATTAGTACTAAAAATGTGTTGTAAGTACAAAGCATGGACACTTTTAGTCTAGGGCAGAGTCCAGCATCAGTCTGATTTTCAAGACCTGCTCCCAAACCAGAAATTATGATGTTTAATATCGCAATTGCTCAGCCTCCCGCACATTGGACAATTTAGTTCCACAACCTGCCCTATCGACACCCAAAACTGCAAATCCTATAATAATAATGCGCTATTTGAATAATTAAAGTGATAATTTGGGGACATTTCATACATATGAAACTATGATATAATATTTTAAAATGAAAGTAATTCAGGAAATACAATAGATTTTTTTTTTGTTATTCTCATAATATTGAGCAGCACATTTCCAGTTAACGTTAGTAATGCACTTTATTGAATTAACTCTCATATTTCAGCCAACGCAGCAGTCAGAGGATTAAAATATTAAAACATTCATTAGATTATTTTTCTAATTTTATCATAATATACTTATTATCCAACACCCACAATCCAGCCTGTATGTTTGTATGTATGGACTCTGGTCAGGGTAGTTTTACGTTGTGGTAGGACTACTTTTATGTAAAAGACTTTAACAATTTTCTTTTATTGGGAATGTAATAGACATGGGGACAGTATAATTGCAAAAATCATGACAAAAAAATAGGAATAATGTCAAATGTCCCTGTGTCTGTGACTGTAGAATGCATTTCATACTGTAAACACACCAAATAGTGATTGATGGATTGGCTCTGTGATTAATTACCTGGCTGACTAATTGATTGAGTCATAATGAGGACATGATGTTTTTCTCCACTAAGAGCATCAGAGAACACACAACATCCATAATGCATGTTCCATATTAAGAGGAGCAGGGATCATTTTCCTACTAGGCCAACTGATGGATTTACTGATTGATTAGCTGACTGACTAATTGATTGGTTTTGTAATGAGGGGAAAACACATTTTTCTCCATTAAAGCAAATGGGGGGGGGGATTCCCCTTGCTGGCAGCCATGATGTAATGCGTAGGTTTCTAATGACCTCAGCATAATCACCACCATTATGAAACAGGCGCTCAGCTCTCAAATCCACTTCATCACCAGAGTGTTGCCTACTCATGCCTACAGCCATCGCTCATTCACTCCTCGCTCCTCTTTCTGTCAGCCAAACAGATCACCAACGCTGCTGCCAGATCTGCAGCCAAATCACAGCAGAAATCGAGCAGGCTGCCAACAAAGCTTTGTTTTCATGAAAGAGAGAGTGCGTGTGTGTCTGTGTTTCAGTGTGTGGTAGTGGACTTTTGGTGCTTCCAAACTGGTGGCCCCATCTGTACTCACTTTCACCAGGGGGCAGTCAAGGAGGTGGGAGGCCAGGTTGCTATTTTTCAGGCTAATCATAGGCATGGGTTGCCAGGGCTTTCCCCCCTCTTACCCCCTCTCTCTTGCTGACTCTTAACCCTGACCCTTCAGCAGGAGATCCCTCTCTTGGCAAGAGGGAGGTAGAAAAGTGTGAGGGGGGGAAAAAAATGGGGGAAGTCAGTGGCGCGAGCTGAACAAGAGGAATGGGGGAGTCATGGTCAAGGGCTGATTAATGAGCCTTTAATTTAATCAGCAATTCCCATCTCGCCAGGGCCTCTCCACGTGGCTCTGTAGCAGCTTATTATTTTTAACAAGTCTGTGATCTCCCACTTTTCCTTTGCTCTTTTTCTCCCTCTTTCTGTCTTTCCCAGTTCCTCTTTTATACCGAGCTCTTATCGGTGTCAGAGTCGGGGATGTGAATAGAGAGGCAATGATTAATGAAGATTTAAGACCTATGAAGGATGTCTAATCGCTCTCTCTCTCTTTCTCTTTCCCTCTGTCTCTCTCTCCTCTCGTGCCTTAAACAAAACTGACTGCAGGAGACTGAGTTTCAGACTGGGCAGCTGCTGTTATGTAGCCAATTACAGTGATGAATGCGCAAAGATGGCCCATGACACTTATTTTATATTGTAAGATCAGAGGTGAGATGAGAATGAAAGTGTGTGTGTGTGTGTGTGTGTGTGTGTGTGTGTGTGTGTGTGTTGTGTTGTGTACATTTGTATCTGCCGTGTATCTTCTTCTGTCCAAACTTTGTTTTCATTGATGTGTCTTCACACAGAGAAAGAATTGTTTCACACTTTGCCCTCACATTTCCACACACAGACTAATGATAGTGCGTCTGGTGATGATAATAATTTATTGCTATTGCACATGAGCTTCTCGTGCACACAGTGTTTTCATTTAGTTAAGATAGATTAAATGATAACCTGCCTGGCCCTAATCTCTGTAAACAGAATCTGTAAGTGATGGGACAAGACTTTGGTATCGGAAGTGTTCTGGTTTCTGTGTGTGTAATATGAGTAGTATAGTCCAATCACGTTTGAACGGCAGGTAAATAGTCCCTGTAGAGAGGCATTAAGCACTGGCTGAAATGTAAGCTCAGAAACCATCAGCTATGTCTGATGATGAGTTAGCTCTGTATCCGCTTTTTTAAGAATTTATTTGCATTCATACGCAGATACGTGCTGATAGAGATTAGGTGAAATGACTGGTGCATGGGAACTGGCTACACTGGATCAGCCCGCACTATTAATCATCGTCCCCAGAGGCTTTAGGACGCATTCACACTGGCGAGTGAACCCTGGTGCGGTTTGCTCACAGTGGTAAATGCAGACGGACTATCCAGTCAGCCACAGATAGGATGTCAACCAAAGAGAGGAAGTGACATAGAGTGCAGTGCATTTTGTGTAGAACAAAACCAAAGCCAACAGCGTGAACCGGGAGAAGCAGAGGTAAAAAAAAAAAGAAAAAGTTGGAAAATATCTTGTGGGCATACATAGAGTAGTGAGGAGGTGCAGGTGCTTATTGATATATGGTCAGAGGACTATATATCGCAGTTCCTTGTGGCTACCCACAATGGATTTCCGTTTTCTGTCCTGGCCAATCGATGAGCCGGGTTTTCCTCTACCTCATGCTTTTTTTCTTTGTCAGTGGTCGTTTCGGGCAATACCACCACCAGACGAGCAGCTGTTGTAACTGCGTAATTTTGTCCATGCGGTTTGGTCCGCTTTAAAAAATGCAGTGTGAAAGTGAACGGAACCAAATGTAGGTGTGAAATTTTTCGGCATTCCCTGCCCAATCGAATTGAGTCCCCCGGACTATCCTGGTGTGAATGCGCCCTTATTGTCGTCAGGCCAAAAGCTGATGGTTCTGAGGTTGGTCAGGCCCCTCATAATGGCATGCATCTTGGGTGATGTGATCACAAGTGAACACCTTTAAGCACAGGTGTGAATGCACTCATTGTGTCCTTAAAGCATCTTGAGATCCAATCACTCAGACCAAATTTGGAGGTGGTCTGTGCCTCCTTCGCAGTTATTTACAGCCTAGGCCACATATGTCCACATTCTCTCAGCATTATGTGCCTTGCTTATCCAACTGCTGCTGCTGTTACAGAGGTTAGCTGTGTGCTGAAGGACCATTCCCGCAGCTTCTCTGCTCCCAGCAAACAGTGAGTTCAATGTCTGCTCAGTTAGCACAAGCTAACACATACAGCAGCTGTCAAACAGTTTTAACAAACTTACATGGACACGGAAACGGCTTAACTCTGCTGCTACACCTGTTAATAACCGAAAGGTAAGGTTAGCCGTGTGATACTAGCAGTTAGCCCTGTCACTGTTTGTATGGTGGCAGACTCTCCCCTACTGTCCCAGTCGAGGAGCTCACACTCCCACAGCAGTAGTCTCGTAATGATATTGAATAAAATGATGTATGTGTTTATTTGCATATGGAGTAGGGAATTGTGACCCGATCTCAGGTGGTCATTCGAGACACACTCCAATTCCAGGTGTCCACTGGTGATCCGTTCACATGAGACAAACATTAATACCAGGTGTAAACAGGCTCTATGCATCAGTACCAGGGTCTCTGCTGTTCTCTACTGTTTTGCATGTGTTACCACAAGTCACAAATTCTCTGACTTAAGAATTTTCAAAGCTGGATCAGTCTTGTTGAGATGAGTATTAAAGGATAATTGCAGTTTATTGCAACATGAATCTTATATATTCACAGTGTTGGTCATTCTTCTGTCATTTTGAAGCTTAGCCAATGTTCAATCTCTTTTTATTCTGAATTTGTTTTGCTTTTCCACTTTTAAAACAATCGGCTGACTGGGTGCCTTGACACATTTCACTTAAACCAATCAGATTTTGCCACAATCTCTGTGAGCCAATCATCTCTTTACTGTCAAACTGAAATATAACTGATCCCTTCTCTGCTGCCGTCAGCTGTCATTTCAGTGTCACATCAATGCGATTCACTTCACCTTCAGTTTCATCAAAACCACCTGTCCACCACTCCAGCCACTGAGCTCATCAGATCACATCCATCCACACCTTCAGTGAGGCTGTTCTGTTGTCCCATTGTGCACTCTGTATCAAATGAATCCACTTCTTAATAGCTCTTTAAGCCCTTCTTTCACTTGGTCTCTCCTGATTAAAATAACATTATACTCAACAAGTTAATTGCTAGTATTTGGGAAAATAGCCAAATCACTAAGTGGGAAAAGAAATGAGAGTGATCATATGATCCATAGAACCAACAGACACAACAGTTCAAAGTACAAAAAATATGTATATAATAACTGAACTTATCCCTAAACAATTTAACTGTGAAAGTACTGTCAAATGTTGAAACAACAGTGTATGTACTTTATGCAGCCCCACACTGACAGCAAGCTAAAAAAAAAAACCTTTTACATGTACCTTACACAAATAGTCGCTCTGCATACTGTAGATGCCCTCGCTCACATTTTGGCTGGATAAAACAGCACACACAGCACCTTTTTTCAAAAGCAGAAGCAATTCATTTATTTCTAGATAATTAGAAATGATGGCAGGTTAAAAAAAGAGAGAATAAGAAGTGATGGAATAAGAAAGGCTTTGTAGTGAGTCAGAATGGAGATGAGAGAAGCTCTTTAATTCTACCTCTGATTACTAAGTGGCTCCGTCCATTATCTTTACACAGTGAATAGCAGAACACCATAAAGGTAAAATGTGACTCATCCATCCCCACCGGTTATCACTCTCAATGGCTTATGTGGGAGCTGCCCCCCACCCCCAGCCCCCAACCCCATCCATCCACACACAGATTGACACAGTGCCTACTTAACATAGCCCTTTAGAAAGTGCTTTTACAGTAGGTAGTGTTTCTGTGTGTGTGTGCGTGTGTGCGTGCAGGAGATGTTTACACATACCAGCATTTTATACTGGATGCTCATAGATATATGTTTTCAAGAGAGACTTTTGTGTATGTATGAGTGTTTGTGTATGCATGAAAATGTGTCTTTGTAAGAGTGTCAGGTCATTTCATATGTGTCTCCTCAGTCGGTGACAAGAGGAGGAGTATGTAGGTCCCCCTCTCCCATCCTCTGCCATGGGGGCTGTGAGAGGTATTGCCTCCCTTATTGCTGTTGAAAAGCCCCATCAGTGCCAGGCGCGCTGATTTATGTCCCTGAAACCCTCCACCTCCAGCTCCTTTCCATTAGGCTTTACAATATTCCCCCCATTGTTCAGCTCCCGGCGTTATCGGCCCTGCCCAGGCCTGTCAGCAAGACCTGCCCCACACACAATCACGCCGGGAGCAGCGAGAAGAGAGGAGAGGGAGGGGAAGGGGGGGCTGATAGGACGGAGCGAGAGATCGAAGAGGAGGGGTACAACAGATAGGAGGAGGAGGGGAGCGAGAGAGAGAGAGAGTGCTGGGATGAAGAGGGAGATAGAGAAGTGGCAGGCAGAGATGGGATGAGAGGAAGATGAGGTGGAGGGCAGCGTGTTGAGGGAAGTGCAGAAATGGGAGATGTCCATCTAACGCTTGGTTTTATTGTTCCTGAAAGGATGGAGGGGGAGGTGGTGGTGGTTCAGGGAGGGGGTGGAGGGAGACATAAGTTAGGCAAAATGCAAGAGGTTGACTGTAACGATGAGGGCTGGAGATGCCACTTGGGTGCTTTACTGTAGGACATTCTGTTGCTGTATGTCCATTAAGATATAGATTTTATTGCCTCCGAATGGGTTTGGGTTGCTGTGTGTTCTCCAGTGTTGCCGAAGATAAGGCGATGACGGCAGTGCTAGGGAGTGAAGCTTTTGATACAGACCCCACTCTGTCAATTCCAGTCAGCTTTATTGCCTTTGAAGAGAGGCTGGATGAAGCAGAGGCACGCTGATGCACTTGGTTAAATGTAGGTGCCTTTCACACTGAGGTTTACAATGTAGCACTGGCAGATGCAACGGAGTCGTTAAGCGCGGTACAATGAACGCTTGAAAGGCAGCCTCGAGAAAGGTCGAGGGGGCCACATGAGCAGAATGTGAATGAGGAAGGACTATTTAAAGAGATTCAGGATCGATGCTTGTCTTGATGATGTGGGTGCAAAGACAGAGCACGTAGAGGTTGTTTGTGAGGGCGAGGCATTGAAAGTTTCAGCTGCTTAGCGAGAAATGTGCTGGTTATTTTAGCTCACAAACACCACGTGGTAACTTTTCTGTGACAGTACTTCAAGTGACAGTTCACAACTGAATCAAAAACATATTTTTCCTCTTACCCGTAGTGCTGTTGATCAATCCAGATTCTTTCAGCGTGAGTTGCCGAGTGGTGGGGATATCAGCCATAGAGATGTCTGCCTTCCCTCGAATATAATTTAACTAGATGGCACTCGGCTTGTGGTGCTCAACCCCCCCAAAAAATACATTTGAAAAACTCAACAGCAATGTCGCTTTACAGACATTGATCAGCTTCGATTCCAACCTGCTGCTCTTTGCTGCATGTCATTTCCCCTCTCCCTCCAGCCTTTCATGTTGATCTTTAGCTGTACTGTCAGTTTAAAGGCCAAAACATTGGTAAAAAAAAAATTTGAAAAAAAAAAAAAGTTATTAATAACTTACAGAAACATGTGATGTGTGCAGTAGTCCACCATTAGTTCCATTATCCAGTTTTTGACCTGAAAAATCTGGTGCGCTCATGTAAACAAATCATATAGGTTATCAGTTTTGCGCTTGAGATCATACTGAAGTCATAACCACTCAACAGATGGGCTGGTACCTGTCATCTTAGTATGTTTGTACTTTTTAAACAGAAAACACACATTTTATAGTTTGTTAGTTTGCAGTGACGCCAATTATGTTCCACCTCGTTAGTTCATCGAATGTAGAGTCTGTATACAGAGACTATCTAGAAAGAGACATTACTGTTAAATTTCAAAATGCGTTTTTCTTTTGCACTTTGAGCAACAAAAGTCAAGTGCCATCTAGTTGTAATATATTCGACAGAAGGCAGACATCTCTACAGCCAACATCTCCAACACTAGGGAACTCGCACCAAAACAGTCCAGGTTGATTTATAGAACTACAGGCAAGAGGAAAAATATGTATTTTGATTTGAGGGTGAACTGTCCCTTAAAGTCGTATTTCTCTTGCTGTTAATAATGCAAGGGCAAATCAGTGGAATGTCATCATAAATATTCTTTTCCCCACCTTCTGCAAATGGATGCCACCTTGACTTACATCCCCCCCGTTGTAATTGTAACAAAAGACAATCGCTCACAAATGGCAAAATTTTCCTATTTATTTCAGTGCTGCATATGCCTTCCCAGACAATGACATGGTAAATTTAAAAATGAATTGCAAATTGCCCTCATTTTGTATGCAGGGGCCTCTCCTCCCTTGAAGAGCCGGCTCATTCCTGTAAAAGATCCTTCTGACATATACCTTTAAGAAGAGGAAGATGAGAAAATGCGGATGAAAAGAAGAAGAGGAAGGAGAGAGGAGGGGTGGAGCGGGTGGCAGATAAGCTTGCTTGCTTTCAACTCTGTGGAGGATAAGGGAGAAGAAGTTTTAATATCTCTAAATCAGCGGCTCGATATTGAAAGTGTCATCTAATTGAAAATGATTTAGGACACCGGGCCCGCCTGGCAATCATATATAAATTCACTCCTGACACCAGCTCCAAAGTCTCTCTATTTCTACTTTATGAGTCATTTGCATGGTGGGGGCCTTGGAGAGTATAAACCATGCAAATGATATGGAGCGCTGCACAAGGTGATGTATCCCCTCCCCGCTCCCTCCCTCTCCTCCTTCATCTCTCCATCTCTCCATCTCTCCCTCGTTCTCCCTCTTAGCCTCAGGAGAAATGCTTTCTGCTTTGCTGCTGCCTTTGTCCAGAAAGTCATTTATTTCTCTTGTTGTTCGCTCGCTTGCTATTTTACAGCTTGCCGCATAGGTTAGGGGGAAAGAGCCGGCTGCCACCCCATTCAGTTGAATAACTGTCATCTCCCATTTGCGAGCTCATGTTGTTACGTGGAAGTCATTTCCTTATTTTGCGAAAAGACAGATAGAGATACCCACAATAGAAATGCCGGTGTGCATCCCTATAGTACATAACAATAAATATAAGCACGCTTTAATGTGACACTGAAAGCCTGGGAGTACATCTTTGCACTTCAGACTGTAATATGAAGTAATACCTGTACTGTCTGTGACTTGAGGCTGTTTGAAACGTTTGGTTTTTATCTTTCAATGAGCTTTCGTCTCCCTGAGAGTAAGACTGCTTTCAAGTCGCTAAACACACATGGCAGGTGGAATCAACATAAAGAGCATGACAAAATCAGAAGCCTTGAAACAGCGCAACTCAAATGAAGAAACTAAAGACAGAGAATGAAAGGAAGGAACCTGCAAGCTGAAAAGGAAGTAAGGGTCTCTGCTATTAGATTATTTCCAGAGCGATTCTTTACCTGACTGCCCATTTCTCCTCTCAGGTGGATATAAAGAGCAGGGAGTGAGAGTTCAGAGGGGCCGACTGTACATGCTTACCCTTTACGGCTCCTATAAAACGTTTATGACTTGAAAATCCTCTATTTCTCTCTCTGGAGAGAAACACTTAGATTAAAGGATGAAAGGATGAGGGGAGAAATGGAGACAGATAGAAAGCAACAAAGTGAGCGCCCCTGTTGCTCCCGCTCTCCCGTACATGGACACAAATTTTCGGCCTCTCGTCCCAGCAAAAGCAGCTGTTATTGAGGCGTAAGTAAATTGGCGTAAGGGGAGTATCCGTGTGCACATTATCATCTAACACTGTGTGGCCTTTCGTCGTGGAAACGGGGCTAAGTTATCCCACAGGGTGTAATTTGTGTGTAAACATGTGTGCCCTCGTTTTTTCCCCCTGGATCTGTGGTTTTGGTCCATTTAGCAAGAGGAACAGGGCTGCGCTTTAATCCGCAGTGTACTTTTGTGAGCATATGGTTCATGTGTGAATTTTACATGAATGTTTTTCAGCTCTCAAACATGAGCATCTCTGCATGGTGAGTGCTAATGTACGTGTGTGTGTTTTTATTTGTACCAACATGCATTAATAAGTATATGCAAGGTTTAGAGGTAGGACTGTGTGTGTGTGTGTGTGTGTGTGTGTGTGTGTGTGTGTGTGTGTGTGTGTGTGTGCGTTCAAGAGCTGGTGAGTGAATGACTGCTGCAGTTTCAAGTGTTGCCCAGGGAGCTCCTGCGTGCGGTGGCAGTCTTGTTTGTCTTCCGCCGCTGCTCAAACAATGGCTCCCCATGGGCCCGCTCTCCGCCTAATTGAGAGACTACAGAGAGAGAGAGGGAGCGAGAAGTGATAGGGCCACGCTTACACCAGCTCAATTACACACGCACACACTAACACACCCACCACTTCCACGCACAGGAGTAAACACCAACACACACACATGTGGCGGCATGAAGAAGTGTAAAGCATTACAAACTGGTAATAGAGCCACTGTACATGCCCTGTTATTTGTATCAACAAACACTCGTACACACACACACACACACACACACACCAATCACATCTGATGAAGAGGCAGCCGCACTTAATATAGCAGCACTAAGAAGTCTCTCAGCGCAGAGCAAGGGTAAACCAAATAGTCGATACAGTGTTCTGTTGTGTCTGCGAGGCCT